>JAMAKC010000022.1:0-472487 GCA_023628735.1 Trichoderma sp. PF4103
GGTTACACGAGGTCCAAGTCAGTCCTGCATGAAGTAAAGTCACACCAACCTTTGTCACGCAACCAATTGCCTCAAAAGTTGGGTATACACACAAAAGCCGCATTTTTTGCCGCCGAGGCTTGTCTACGAGGCTGTCATATATTTTCTCAGTGGCCCTTGTGAGCGGGCCAACAGGGCGGCCAATTGGGCTGGCCAGTTATGAATATTGGTTGGCCATTGGGCCGACCAGTTAAGAAAATTGGTTGGCGATTGGTTTGAGGAGGTCTTGGTGTTTTGAGTTGGGTGTGCTTTTGGGTGTTGGAGGTGAGGAGTGGCGTTTGCTGCCTGATGGGAGGGGGAGGGGAGGGGGGATGAGGGGATGAGGGGAGGTGAATTGATATATAGCCTTTGAGTGACTACATGCTCTTTGACATCTCTTTCTTCTTTTTCTTCTTATGTCGGGCTTTCGTCTTCTCTTCTCTTTCATCTTGATGTCCCCTCGGTATTCTACTCTAAGCTACATCTCCAACAAACCTCCGCATATCCCCAAGTATCCCCCAGTCCACATCCCTGAAATCCCCCCTCAACCACCCTCCATCAACACCACAACCTCCCTCCCAACTGTCACCATGGCCACCCCTCCAGAACCCCCTCCCAAAGTAGAAACCCCCCTCGACACATTCTTCCTCTCCTTCTCATCCCAGGGCTTCATCCACAACCCGGACAGAACCCCCGTCAACTCATGGAAAGCCCTCTGCAAATTCAAATCCTGGACCAACCAGCCGAAGGACCATCCTCCCAAACAAAAAGCCTGGAAGAGGTATCAAGATGCCCTCGTCAAGGAGGTCAACCTCTACTTCGGCGATATGGGCGACATTGCTGCGTTGAAGACGCTTTGTCGGGCGGTAGGCTGTGAAGACCCTCCTGACCAGATTTCAAAATGCAAAGCTGTATGTCGAACTGCTCCTGCTGTGACAAAGACACGATTGGCATGGCATGATAGCTTAACATGGGGAGCTAATGCGAAGTTAGATCCTGAAGAAGACGCACGTTAATATTGTGGACTTGGTCGACTGGGCCAAAAGAGGAGGCGAAGAAAGCGGCAGCAAGGTGCGCGTCTTCGGCTCCCTCGCAGAGCTGAGAAAGTACACGCGGAAGACGGGCAAGATATTTAGGAGAGAAGACGCGAGGGATGCCGACGGACGGAATGTGGTGATAAAGTTCCTGCTGAGACGTATATTCTAATGAGGGCCTTCTTTTTGCACAAAGGCAAATCTTTTAACCTGACAGGTTTGTGTTCTGGTTTGGCAGAGCGTGGAGACATAAGTGAATTTGTATATCTATGAGTTTAAATTGCTTTTTCTTCTCAGAAAACTGATTCACTTACTTACTTCACCTTATAATTAATCTTAAGAGTAAATAATAATGACTATATTAAGACTGATATATCCTAACTAGTCTTAATAGCACCTGGAAGTACTATTCAAGTGAAAGGGATATATAGAAACACACAGTAAGTGCTATACCATTACATCTCTCCCCTCCCCCTTCTAAAACGTCTACTCAACTCGACGTGTCCTTGCATGCAGACGTTACACAGCAAACTTCAATCCAGCAAAATCCCAAATTGTCCAATCAAACTCCCTTCGTAAAGCCACCTCCCGACATGGCAGCGAATGCATGCTCAAGCCAGCTGCATGCTTTCGACGTGCATGTTTGCTGCCTAAACTGAAGAAAAGTGAGGCAAGGTGAGATACCTTGGGTTGCATGCATACATACCCAGGAGGTAGGTAGGTGTATATATGTATGTGAGCCGCTTCACTTTCTGTTCTCTTTCTACATCTTCATTTCTGTAAGTATCTACCTTCTTCTACGTTCTTCGTATCTTTACATCTCTCCGTTTCCCGCCCTTCCTTCTTTCTGTTCTTCTCAAGGTTTGAATTGCTCGTCGACGTGACACAATGGCTTTCCGAATCACCTACCACCTCCTCAAATACGTGGTCAAACCAAGAAGCAATATTCTCATCAGATTCCCATCTCGATCCTCTTCTACATCATCGGCACCATCGGCATCTCCATCTACTTCTACTGGATCAACCGAAGAATCTCCCGCAAACGCCAACCAAAACGCCAACCCAAAGGACAACCCAAAGGACAGCCCCCAGGACAACCCAAACGACAACCCAAACGACAACCCTAAGACCAACAAAAAACAAAACAAGCAAAAATCCAAAAAGCAAAAATCCAAGAAACAAAACCCCAAGGACCCAAACCGTCCACAAACCCCCCTCGACAAATTCTTCTCCTCCTTCAAAAACTTCAACTACAAGCCCTCCCGGTTCCCAAGCGACTCCTGGAAGCAACTGGCCTCCTCCCGAGGCTGGCCGCTCAAGCCCAAAAAGGCAAAAGATGCCCCCGGACGCGATGCCTATGATCGCTATCACAAAGCCCTCGCCGAGGAGGTAGAGCTCTGGTTCGGCAACGAGAAGGACATCAAGGCTTGGAAGACGCTTTGCCGTGCTGTAGGGCATGCTGATGCGCCTGACTCGATCAAAGAGTGTAAAGCTGTATGCTTTCTCCCCCATTTACTTGGTGTGAATAACTTACATGAGGAAGAATCATACTGATAAAAGCTGCAGATTCTTCGGGGTGTACATGTCAACATTGTGGATTTGGTTCATTGGGGCAGAAACGGGGGTGAGGAGGCTGATGACAACACAGCTCCAAAAGTGTTCAAGTCTCTCCAAGGACTCAAGGATTACACTCGCCAGACCAAGAAGTACTTTCTCAAAGCGCAACTGGGGGGTTACCACGGAGGAAATGTAGTTCTGAAGCGTCTGTTGAGGCGACTGCTTTCCTAGTGAAAATCCACAGCAAGCGCATCATGTATATGCATTGACTCTAGCATACCGCATAAGCCTGTCTAACATATACTGCCCTCGTATGCTCCTGTCATGCCACAGCATTTAGAGAATGGTCACAATCCCCTTTCCCAGAGGGTCTTGCAGCTGCGAAATGTTCCGCAGCGCCGGCAGCATAAACGGCTCCGTGCCGTTGAGAGCCTGCACCCTTCCCAGCAGTTTCTCGAGCTGCCGAAACGCCGCTGCGCCAAGATACTGTGGTCCTTCATGTCCCGCCAGCTGCATCGCCACAAGCGTTAGTCCTCGCTCTGCATGCACCGTGCCTTGCACTCCCGACCCCGATGGCAGATTGTGGCCCCAGTAGCCGATATCATAGGGGTAAAAGCCGTACAGCGGCACGTAAAAGGGATCCTGAGGTTGGCTCTGAAAGCCCATCTCCCCGCCCCAAGTCATGTTTTGGATGCCCAAGAGAACGCCCTCGGTGACGAGGATCCAGTCGAGGGAGCCCTGGGCGAGAATAACGTTCTGTGTCTTGTCAATGACATACGGGAGCTGCTTCAGGCCTGACGGAGGAGAAGTATCCCGGCCATTAGTCGTATTGAACACGCCATTATTGCACAGATTCCAAGTGACGGAGTCGGGGGCATTGATGGCCTTCTTCACGTCGTCGCGGTTGAAGTACGGCATGTATCCGAGGGGGTTAAAGGGCGTGGGACAGTGGTCGGTGATGCTGTAGATATTGAAGCAAGGGTTCTTGATGTACGCCTCGTCTGTGATGTAGTCCCACAAGTTGTAGCACGTTTCGTTGACGACAACAGTGCCATCGGGCAGCATTTCCAAGCCAGGGGTGAGCCAGGGCTGTGGCCCGGCGGGAGGAAACATGAGATACTGGTTGTAATAGTACGTAAATCCGCACTCGTTGGCGATGCTCTCCACGCGGGCCCTAACAGCATCGTCCAATGCAAACAGTTCCTTGTAGCGGTTGATGTACGACTGTGCGGGGACGTTCATCTGCAGATTGTCGTCGAAGAAGATGCCGTCGTAGACCATGAGGCCTGCCACGTTGAAATGGTCGGTATCGTTGGCATCGATAAAGTGGCTCGCAATGTAGGGGCCGTAGAAACCGCCGTATGACTCGGCCACGATGTACACCTTCCAGCCGTGCAAGCCAAAGAGGTCGACAAAGTTGCGCCAGAAGCCCATGAACTGGGCAGACAGCTCGTCTTGGTTGGTGATGCTCGGAGCGCCTTTGGTAAATCCCACTCCAACGGGCTGTTCGATGTAGATGACGTTGGTGAGCAGGTGCCAGCTCCAGGGGTTGGGCTGGGGGCCGGGCGTGCCAGATTGCCACAGAAAGGGGCCGTTTTCCTTGAGGAGGCCGAGAAGAGACGAGCAGCCGGGCTGGTGAACAAATGTCAGTACACGGTAAGGACAGGAGTACAGGTAGAACATACACCGCCGTTGAGCCAGATGGTGATTTCCTCCTTCGTCTGATGCTCGGGATTGGCCGTGGGGAAGAACCAGTAGAAGAGGCTGCTCTTTTCTTCCGTGTTGTTGCTGATTGGCAAAAGGCCAGCGTACGACTCGCCGACATCGAACTGGACATCGGGGATGGTGCTGCCATTCACGGCAAACACTGTACATGATCAGTCAAGGCAGCAGTAGATGTACGGGTAACAAACTCTTGGTGGCATCAGTCAAAAACCGCGTTGGTGGCAGAGGGGCTACAGTCGATGCCCTCTCCTTTGGCTGCTGGGAATGTCGGGCCTCTGGACGGTTTCTGAAGGCCTTGATGAGCCTCTGAGAGGCGCCTCGCCAGGGTTGCTGTGCGGTGACGCTGCTGGCAGCAGCCAAGACTGATAACGTCCAGTAAAACTTCATGATGAGGTTGACAGCGATGTTATTGATGTGTTTGGCCAAAATATGCTGTGGTGTATCTTGAAGACTTGTGTCTGGTTACCTCTTGAACACGATTCATGTTATCAGTATTTATACACTGAGTGACAGTACAGGTGCACTCTGGTTGTCCTGCTTGCTCTCTCCTGAGCTGGAGTGCATGTCTCCTTCTTCCAGTCTCCGCTCGGGACTGTGGCCCTGCAAGAGCCCTCCTCTGTCTCTGAAACTGCTTTCCATCCCTTGAGATCAATTGAAGGATTCGTAGTGGTAGAGTACCTGCATGTTGCCGTCATGACTGTTTGTTCGTAGTTATGTCAAGCACTGCTTGATGGGTCCAGACGGGGATCGCATGCCAGCAGCCGCGGGCTCGGAGACTTTGGGTCTTTCCCTGTAGACCAACATACATGTAGTACTTCGGTTTATGTTTCCCTAGAATGAGATGAACTGAGCAATTTGCCTTACAGCAGGATCACGTCTGTAGTCAGGCGTGAAATAATATCAGCTTGTATAAGCCTACGAGGTCCACCTACACTCAGCCGCAGCATGCGACTCGTCACATGCTTGTGAAGAACCCCATCATGCAACGCCTTTACCAGCAAGGCTTACACACACATGCTTTGCTGTTTAATCTGCAAACCATTAGAGGACACAGCTCTATCCTTCATACTCAAATGCACGTCAACTCATCTTGCATGGATCAGCCTGCCGGCGGAGTCCGATATAAGCTGTTAAGCAGTCCGGTTGCCCTCATTTTAGCTGGATACACCCCACGACTCAACAGCATGTTGAGACCGTATCTTCTCCCATCAGCATTGAAATTGTCATCCATGGAGAGTATTTGACAGCACATCTCTCGTCACCTGGATTAAGGTCTGCTCCCCATGGCTGCCCTTTCGATTCAACAAGAGCCTACCCTACATCCACCCAAATTTTGGCTGCTCGGGCCCTAAAGACGTACCGTTGTTTAGCGCACGTGCTGGTGGTGTACTCGTAGAGCCACAGCACCGAAACTGCCCCTGGATCAAGCCCCCAGGGTACACGGTACCTCGCCGCCGGCCGCCAGACGCGCGGACCATCAGGTCCAGCTACCCCACCGCTTTCACCGCCCGCGATTCGCCAGGCTTCGTCCCTCGAGGCTCGCGCCGCATCGCCGACCTGCTTAAGCGTGTCCCTTGTCTGGCTCGTTCCGTCCGTCCACCTTCTGCGTCTCCCCGCCTGTGTGTGATCGGACCCTCGACCCTCCCCGCGCCTCAGACGAGCTGCGAGGCATTTGGCATCAGCTGCGAACTGCTGCAGTCCGAGAGAGCGCGCGTCAGCCAGACATGACTCGGCCAGAGCCATGGATTTCGTGAGCAGCCCCCCGATTCGAGAGAGACAGAGAGAGGGACATAGCAAAGACGACGACGAGGCTGGGAGGAAAAGAGCAGAAAAGACGGAAGAAAAGTTCTAACAATCCTTGTCTGTGCAGTGGTCGCGCTTGTTAAGCCCCCTCTCCTCCGGGAGCTCTCGTCAGGACCAGGCAAAGGACCCTGCCAAGCGTCTTCATCGCTTCGAGAAGGAGTACGCCGGCCTGTTGGTGAGTCGCCCTGTTGGCCTGTTGGCCCTTATCCAACCCTCTGTTGTGTGCCTGCTCTGACGAATCCGTCTGCGTCCAGTCCATCTGGCGCAAGTCCACCAACCTGTCCCAGGACATTGACGCCGCCGAGACCGTCGAGATCCGGCTCCAGGAGCTCACCAACATCCTCAGCGACGAGAGCCGCCGCCCGCTGCCGCACCCCTGCATCCAGTATGCCTCCATCAAGCAGATATACGTGCCCATTGGCAAGATTGCCACCTCGTCGTACAACGAATGGATCATCAAGGAGGCCGTCCTCTTCTTCGCCACCCTCATCGAGAGCGAGGAGGAGGCCTTTGTCGAGAACCACACCTTTTCCGCCAGCCTGACCAACCTGCTGGTGCGCATCACCGGCGTCAACAGCGCGCGCCTCGGGCTGGATACCGAGTCGCGCGTTGTCGAGCTGGCCTTCAACATCACCACCAAGATCCGCCTCGATCCCGACATCCTCCCTGCCTGGTTTAAGACGCAGCAGGACGTCAACCGTCCGAGCGACCGGGCCGCGAGTGTCCGTGACAAGTTCGCTGGCCGAACCAAGAGAGCCGACTTTCCCCTCTTCTATATCCTGATGGACTACATCCACCACGAAGGCAAGGTGGGCGACTTTGCGCGCACGGGCCTGCTGTACATTATCGAGGCCGCCTCGAGCTCCGAGTCCCTGGAGCAATGGATCGTCGAGAGCGACCTGTCGACGCTCATGGCCACCGGGTTGGGAGCCTTGTACAGTCAGCTCAGTCGCAAGCTCGTCATCGATCACTTGCCAAACAACCTGCCGCCCATCCTCGCCCTCTCCGACTATGAACACCCAACCTCCAACTACGAAATCGTCAGCTCGTGCTCGGCTGAGTTCCAGTCGCACCTCGAGACGTTCTTATCGCACCTCTTGTTCTGGCAGGATGTCTTGAACCACTGCAAGTCAGTCGAGGTCAAGTCGACGCTCCTCGAGCACTTTCAGGTTATTTTCTTACAGCAGCTTTTGTAAGTCGCTTCGTGTCTTGCCGTCATGTGTTGCGCTGACAACGTCAGATACCCATCTTTGCTAGAGTCTTCCGATATAGACGGAGGCTCGTCCGTGGCCGTCTTGACCTACCTCCGCCGCATCATCGAATCCCTTGACCACCCCGACATGATCAACCTTATTCTTCACTACCTCCTGGCCTTGCCCGACGCCGTCATCTCGCACAGCCCCCCGTCCGAGACGGCAATCAGCGCCGCCCGGCAGCGCAAGTCCATGGATCTCGCTACCATGATGGCGGAGAAGCCCGACACGACAGCGACTCCGCTGCTCTTCAACCTGGTCGATCTGATCCTGGCCTGTCTCAGGTCGCGCAACCAGCAGACCATCTACGTCACTCTTCAGCTGGTTTCGGCAATCGTCAAGAGGCACCATCGTTACGCAGTCCTCACCCTCCTTCGGACCGACTCATTCCCGAGCAACAACATTAACCGAACTGTGGGCGCCCATGAGCAAGAGATTGAGTACCTGATGGCGCTGGCAGAGAGTATTGGCGGTCGCGACGACTTCAACGAGACGTACGAGAGCATCCTGAAGGATACCATGGCCCGGCTTGAGAGCCACCCGTGCTCCCTCAGGCTGGTCGCCCCCAGACTGTCTCAGCACAACCACAAGCTGCCTACCATTCCAGACAGTCTTCCGGGTGCACCCAAGGACGTGCGGGAACACACGCTCCGCCACGACGATCTCCTCCTCAACTCCATCCTCGACCTGATGGAGAACTTCTTCATGAACCCGGTGGAGACGAACTTGTCAGTCACTGATACCATCGTGGACATGGCAATCTGTGGCTACATGAGCATCGAGGGCTGGCTGGCCCGGAATCCCAAGAGCTATATCTACGAAGAGGATGAGCAGCAAAAGGCGGAAGCGAAGAAGGAAACAAAGTCACAGCAAGAGGAGGGAGAAGGCGAGGAAGCGACGGAGACGGGAACACCGACGGGAGCAGATGCCGAGACGGAAACCGGCAATCCGTCGCTGGCCGACGAGCTCAACTCGCAGGATGACCGCTTCTCAGAGGGCGGCTTCTCTACATTTTCAAACAACACGGAGGCGGACCGGCTGGAATCGATGGAAAAGTGCAGGCGACGTCCCAAATGGACTCAGGAGTCTCTGCCCCGGATCCTCATCGTGCTCAAGCGCCTTTGCGACCAAGTCGAGGCCTTTAGGCAGACAGTGCCTCGGTTTGACGAGCTTCTGCAGCAGCGACGCGAGGCCTTCCAGACGGCCGATTCAATCTTGGACAACCCGCCTGCTCCCGTTCAGCAAAGGACGCCGGAACGGCCCAGCTCCAGCCTCGACGACATGATCCGCTCCGTGTCCCCGTCGCGTCCGTCTGGCCTCGAGGGCTTCGCTCAGCGGTTGCTCTCCGAGTTGGGAAGCCCCGGCCGTTCTGTGACAACCAGAGAACGCAAGAATAGCACTCGCGCACGGTCTGGGTCGTCGACACCGGGGTACAACGTCTCGGATCTCCTATCTCCAAGCCCCATGCCCAACACCTCCAAGCCGCTGCCCGATCCCAACAGGGGTCCTCTGAGCCGGGGCCTGTCGCCCGCGAGCGCTCAGTCCGAGGCCGGTAGACAACACCGAGGCAGTAGGCAAGGCTCCGTGGTCGCCCAGCCGGCCGACTTTGCAGCCGTGGACCAGAGCATCCTGGCCCGGCGGGTAGCCCTGCCGACCGAGCCGGCCAAGCCCGTCCCGACGGAGACGGAGAATAAGCGGCAGGACGCCCCCGGGACGGCACTCTCCGGGGAAGCGCTGGCCAGCCTGGACGGGTACGACAGCAGCGCGGACCGAAGCGAGGTGCCGACGGAGCCGACGGTGGTGACGGAGACGACGGACAATGCCGAGCCGACGAGCCCGGCGCAGGGGGAGAACATGGTGTCGGTGTCGCACGTCATTACCAATGTGCTGATCTTCCAGGCGTTCCTGATGGAGCTGGCTAGTTTGATGCAAGTCAGGGCGGGTCTGTTTAACGAGGTGCGCTTTGTTTGAGGGCTGTGCGTACGATGGAGTTTTGCTCGGAAAATAAAAGAAGGGAGATTGTAGAGAAGTTGTTCAACGATACCATGGTGTCTGGGGGCATGGTGGAGTGAATTGAGTGGTGTTGTGTTAGCAGCATTGCATATTACCTATACCTTGGCTTTACTGTAGGAGTTACAATATACATTGCTCGAGACTGATTTCATGATCTTGAGGGCTGGACTTCTTTCCAGTGGTGAGAAGCAGAAATCGTCTAACGAGGGTTCTCTTGTGGCTGTATGATGAGTAGAACCATGGCCGTATGAACGACCCCGCATGCAAGCAATTTATGGGATGGCAATGTCATGGGAGGGGTGACGGGGGATGGGCCATTTAACCGACGGGGGAACAGGTTCCGGGGTGGCGTTTGATGTATGATGTTGCCGGACTGGGAATAAGGATGAGTGAGGAGGGAAGGGCTGATGAGTGGCGTGTGTAGGTAGAGTGAAGGAAAGCCGGATGCCGGCTTGGCTTTGACAGGGCGGTTGATGGATGGTGAGGGGATGGATGCTGCCTTGCGGCGAGGTGTCTTGGTTTACCACGGAGAGTCTTGCGTGAATGGATTGACTGGCTTACTGGGACGGTATGTGGCTCTGGGGAGGCGAGTCTTGGTGTTTGATAGCTTTATTACAACGTGGCGAACAGTTGAAGCTGGAGATGTGTTCTAGGAGTGTGGCTGTTGTTGTCCCTACCGAAAAGCAGTGCTTGTCGAGGCCACGCTGGGAAGCGCATGTGTAGCTTTTAGCCAGAGATAAAGACGTTGGTAGAATGGCTGAGAGGGTCTGAAAGAGTATATCTACGCGTCTGTTCAATAGACGGACTTGTCAAATACTTATAGACTTGCTGAAATCTTACATCAGTCTCAAATTGCATCGACAGGTTAGATATACCTTGCTATATTCTCGTAGGGCTCACGCCGCTTAAGCTTATCAATCCTTTCTTCAACCATCACGTCGATCTCTACAGATCATAGACATACCTTACCATAAACATTATCCGGACAATCCGGATTTGCGTCCAACAGCGATGGGAGTGCGGAGTCGCGGTATATCCCGCTGTGGCCGGGGCTTGGCCACATGCCTTTTTTGGGAACGTTGAAGTCCCTCTGTACACAGACTATTGAATGTATGGTAGTATTTGATATCTACGGGTATACTAATACCTCATTCATGTGTCCTATATTCTGCCCATTGGAGGTTGGAAGTTGCCTTGTTTGGAGACTGGCCAATGCTGAAGAGTTGGATTTAGCCAGCGCGCTGGTATTAGTCGCATGTACTTAACGTATCTATATGGACAATGCTGTGCAACGAAAAGCAAGGAAGGTTATTAGAAAGAAGTGTTTATCGTGGTGGTCGGCACGGGCGGTCGAGACAAGCGTAGGTGAGACACGGTCAAATTGAGACGAAACAGCGTCAAGACGAGACATGTTGATACGAGACAGGTGCACTTGTGCGGCAGGCTTGCCTGTGAGTATATAATCATCCTGTACAGCAGCCGAACAAGGATGAACCAAACCTTCTGTTCTTGAGTAGGGTCTTTGTACTACTAATCGATCTTGTAAGGCAACTCTCGTGATTCCGGATATCGAAAGGCCACCAAAATGAACAGAGACAAAGCCGGGGCTTGGCGCGCGCGAAACGGGGGTCTTTGTGCCTGTCGTCTAACTGCAAGCGGCAGAGGCCGATTTCTCTTCGGTGTCTGGATCCTTTCTGAGAGAACTTTTGGCGAATCCTTTTCGACATAGAGTCTCCTCTTCGTCTTCACAAGGTGCCTTTTCAGTCATTTACCTTGACATATCAAACCAGTAGGGAAACAAAGCAAAGAAAGGAGAGAAGAGAGAAACAGAAATAGGCAAACAGACCCTCTACGCAAGAACCACGAGATTTTCCAAGCCAAGCCTCTAAACTGCCACCATCTCCAGACTTATCCTGCACTTCTAACGACCCCTGTCGAAAACGTGAACCCTTTATCCGTTAGCCGGACAATTTTACCAGCATGCTGCGTCTTTTTAAGCTATTGGGGGCACGTCAGCTTATGGGCCCGGTTCTAGACGCGGCTGGAGGCCACAATTTAAACGAACGACTAACAAGTCATGCTCCTCAGGGTCTCATGCCTCATGCTTCCTCCGCAGGGGCCCACCGCCGGATACTATGCCTACCTTATTACTACCTGGAGGCGCAAACAGAGGGGGGAGAAGCAGAGCAGAGTCCGCCATGAGAAGAGGCTTATATTCAGAGTTATAATTTAGCCAGATTGTTTTTGCTGGCGCTGGCGCTGGCGTGACTCCTCTGCCCCCCAATGGCTCAAAGCAGGGCGAATCACCCCTTCCCCCCCTTTTGACAGAGACAAAAAGATGCTTACTTACGATACCACCACCACCACCATTACCACGGCCGCGGCTGCGAGGGAGGATTTGTCCCGTTTTGCCCGCAGCCTGAGTACACAAGTATGTATGACTATTCCAGCCGTGCCGTCTGAGACATGACTGGATGGGCCAGCTCGACTGATACTACCTACTACTCGACTACAAATTATACGACACGATGGCTTAGCTCAAAGAGCCCGGCTGGCGCAGGAGGAGCACTAGCTCGATGGGATTTCAAGACAGCTTAATCTCACTTGACGCCTCCCTACATGAGAGGGCCTGGGGATCCAGTCTCTATGTAAAAGCCGTGTTGGCGCCGCCGTGCCTCGTGTGTTTAGCTCAGGCCGGGGGTTTTCGACTTGCCTGACTGGTGTTTTCAGTCTCTTCTGTCACTCTCACCTCTCTTCTTCTCTTCCTTCCTGTCATTGTGAATCCTATTATCGTCTTCGTCGTTGTGGTGTAGTTGTGAGGACTCCAGAGAAGAACGAAGAAGAAGCATCGCCCACCATGTATCTCCACGAAAAGCACGACTCCCTCTCCCCCCTGCGGCAGCTCCTGCACCACGTCTCCCAGCGCCGCTACCGAAACTACGCCGCCGTCGCCGTCGCCCTCCTGCTGCTGTCCATGGTCTGGCTCAGCGGCCGCCTGACGACGATGCACTACCCGTACCGGCAGACGTGGCACGACGGCGGCGGCGGCTACTCCTTTGCCGGCGCCGGCTCGCCGGGACAGCAGCAGCAGCAGGGCCGGGGCGGTGCCGCTCAGGGAAGGCATCTGATCCCGCCCAGCATCTGGCAGATTGTGCTGCCCAAGGCGCAGCCGTACCGGTGGGATCTGAAGCACGTCCGCATCGACCCGCGGCAGCTCGAGAACACGGCGTCGTGGCTGGCCATGAACCCCGACTGGCAGTAGTACGTGATGTCTCCTCATCTCACGTTTCCCCCTCTGTCTTATACACCTGCTAATGGTATTTAAAGCACCCTCATCGGCCAAAAAGGAGGCGACGACTTCGTCAACAGCCACTTCGGCGCCGGCTCGCGCATCGCCCAGGCCTACCACAACCTGACCAACGTGGGCATGAAGTCGGACCTGCTGCGCTACCTCGTCCTCGGCGTCCAGGGCGGCGTCTACACCGACACCGACACCGTCGCCCTGCGACCCGTCGACGCCTGGATCCCGGCCGCCGCCCGCTCCCGCGCCCGCCTCGTCGTCGGCATCGAGTTCGACCGCCGCGACGGCGGGCCCTGGGCCGACATCCCGCACTGGCTGCAGTTCTGCCAGTGGACCATCGCCGCCGCCCCCGGGCATCCCGTCTTCAGGAGGATGGTCGACCGGGTGCTGCGCTCGCTGGATGACTTGTCGGCTGCCCATGGGGGCGTGCCGCTCGAGGAGCTGCATCCGGAGAGCTTCGAGGTGATGAATTCGACGGGGCCGGCGGCGTGGACGGATGTCGTGTTTGAGCAGCTGCAGGAGTATAATCCGCTGTTGAACGACACGCAGGATCTGTCGTTTATGGAGGAGCCGACGCTGATTGGGGATATCTTGATCTTGCCGATTGATGGGTTTGGGATGGGGCAGGATCATTCGGCGAGTACGAATGATGGGAGTGTTCCTGAGGCGGCCATGATGCGGCACTTGTTTACGGGGTCGTGGAGGGATGAGTAGGTGATGTTGGTTTCTTTTTTTGCTTTTTCGGGATATATATGGATTTGTGGTTGGTGTATAAGAGCGTTTTGGGTACATGATTTGGTTTGGCGATTTGGGTTCTGGGTATATATGACTATTGATCACGTAGCGATTGTATTGATCTGTATGAGCAAATGTTTACTTGCCTTTCCCCCTAATGTTCTCTCAATGGGTCAGACTGGTAAACATTGGTGGGCTCTGAAGAGGTGTAACTACTCTCAGCGTTGAGTATTGATTGTTCGAAACACAGCTATCGCGGACGTATTTCGGAGAATGTATGGGCAGAATATGGCGCAAATGGCCGGCATGAGGGAATCATGACATGTTCTAGTTTGACTTGCGCTCTTGCTAGCTCTTTCCTGACCTTTGCTGTTGTACCGCGAACTCTCTGTGCAGATGTAGTTCTAGGACGCAGATGTGAACTGAGATAGGGAGTACCAATGCTACGCTCGCCACTTACAGGCGACGAGACGTATCTGAAATAGTAAGAACGCGGAGGTGATGAAAATCCACCTTAACTTGTAAGGCTAAGATGGTGACAGAAAATTGCATGCTCAGGTCGTTGCCCAGATGTGGATACAGTGGGCAATGAGTTCAAAGCAAGAGAAGACGCAGCTGTAGGTAGTAGTAGAAGCGATATTCTTCGGTACGCCCGAGGCGGACATATGTGAGGGAATGGATGTCCTTAAGGACGGAGATTTAAATATATAGGAAAGTGAGAGCAGCGGTTTGGGGAGCAAAGAGACTTCGTCAATGGCAGTGCTGCCTCTTGACGTTAAAGTGACAGCGAGGTAACTCACTAAGCTTTCACCTACCCTCAGTGATAATTGTCCATCAACTTCGTCACTGCCACGCGCCACTCAGTTCTGGCTCTTCTACCCCAGGTGCGCCTCCTAGCTAGTCATATCCCGGTGCCTACACCAGAACGAGCCAGAGTGGCAGAGCTGCGTGCAGGTTGTACAACAGATCCACCAAGAGAAGGACAGATTCCTATGGAGTGATAGGCTACAGGCCGGATCAGAAAGGCTACGAGATATATCTCAAGAGCTCGTTCATCCGGTTCCTTGTCCCGTACATCACTTCTCCCCCTTGTTACACAGCTGAATCGAGCGCTTCCTCTCTGAAACGGTAGCAATGGATAAAGACTTGATATCCTTGAGCTGCTCCATGAGCAAGCTGCGGTGCTGTACACTCGCTCGACCTGAACTCCCCTGAACTCAGCCGTAGGACTACCCTATTGGAAGTCCCTCGTCAAATCCACATAACAGGGGTACTCACGTCTTAGAACGCTCGTTTCCAAACAGAAATGATCCAAACACTCAGCGGGCCGAAAGTCGAACAGGCAACAAGCCACCCCTTAACTCGACTCTTACTGACAACATTTTCCTACAACCGACATGATTTACTATCTAGTGAGAACAAGGTTATACAGAGGGAATAAATCGGACCATTGATCATTCAGCTTCCACAGAATCATGCTTTAAACGGCATATCAAGCCCAGAGACCTCATCACAAGCTCGTATACTCACCATAATCCTCGCTCCGAAGCAAACTGTCAGGCACTTCTGTATCGCGTACCGATTTTCCAAGAGCAGAAAGACGCCCCAGGCTATTCTTTCTTTGGCTCACATTGGACAACGATGCTGCCACGCAAGAGGTGTTCCAAATCTTACAGACATAATGTCTTCAGGAAGGGACCCCTAGAAGTATCTTTACCCATGTCAGAGTCGGTTATCTAGAGAATATGCAAACGTATCAACTCCAGCATGCTTGGAAAGCTGATACCATTAACCATTCAGCTTCGCAGGAATCATCGAGACTCGCCCCCTATCCTTCCACACATGGCCCAAGAAGTTATACAACTCCAGAAGACCTCTCAGCAAACCTGTCCTGTGCCACAAGAGAGAACGACAATGCGTTCGTTCGAACATCCATTTTCCGCCATTCAAAGCCCCTACCACAATGAGGAGTCGGCGAATGTCGGTCTTTCTAGGAGCATCGATCCTGCGGCCTACTTTGACCCCCAAGCCTTGCCTGAGCAGTCCCTCGACAAAGGGCTGGAAATGCAACATGTTTATATGGAATCCGACCTGTAATGACGTCGAGCAGGGACTACAACCGATGAAGATGGCGAGGAGTGTGTCTATGGAGATGTTCCTCATCCTGTTGCTTCATCTTGAAACCCCCTGGAATCATTACAGTAGTCTTTAAGCTTAATGAGACTTCATCCTCAGACATCTCGACATGCCCGGTCGGCCTATTTACGGGTCCCGGCTATAGAATGCTGTTAGGCATTCTCTAATCCATCCTCATCGATCCCGCATCAATCACTGGGCGTGCATGAATGCTCATCTCTCCTGAGCTCATTTGCTGATCACATGCCAGGCTACATTTTTCACTAGGGGCCGGCGCCTTGGGAGGTAAAATCACAAACAGAAGTCAGCTCACAGAATCCTTTGCATAACCTCGCCAAATTCGCACTGCAGTCTTAGGAGCGTGCTCAAGATGGGTATGGGACAGCTGTAGCCCTGTCGGCCCGATCATAGGCATTCTCATGTCCTGACAATGCAACCGAGAAGGACCGCAAGGCAACCGACAAGATGCAGCTCGTTGCACTCATCGGTTTCGCTGACACCTGAAAATGACCATTGTCGGATATTGCCCGAAACCAACAGAGCCTGTGGCCTCCACAGAGAGTCCGAAATGCGCAGCTGATATATACCATTGCAGACACTCCTGCCCGAGGAGAGCCTGGCCGTATAAGGCCGTTGTGATGAGCAATCCCACGAACGGGACGCGAATAAACATGCAGTTAACGCTGCTGGCCCGGGGTTTGCTCTCGACAAAATAGCTCGGTGTAGAGAGTTCCAAAAACTATGCCATGAATCTCCTGAGGCTGGGGCTGGGCAAAGTTGCGAGATACAAATCTGCGGAATCAACAACATCTCCACCCCGACTTCCCGAACAGACTTCACAATCATGTTCAAGGCGAAGAATTCCAGGACCAGGACATGGCGTATATCTCAACAAGGTGAATGGCTGCCAAATCGTAAAAGACCGTCAAGAGAATTGTCACTTACCTCGAATAGACCAGCTTGACAAGCACATCAACAGCTCGTCAGAAATGACAGAATTGATGTGGCCGAGTCTCGGAATGCAAGGACTCGGATGAGACAATGGCACAGGACAAGACCATTGTTTGCCACGTGTCGGGGTATCACCTCTTCAGCTCGGTACTGTACACGAAGTACTGATGATACACAATACGGGAGGTCTGCGTACCTTGACCATGTATGTAAGTGAAGCCTCGAAAAGCCAAACCGCGGGAAACCCACCGTTGGCCACATGGCGTGGTAGCAGGATGAGCTAGCATCAATCCCTGGACAGGCCCGATTGCGGTGTCCATCCCTCGCCGCCCAGCCGACTTGGCCCGTGGACTTCGTGCCGCTTTGCACCGAGAGCAGGGACCTGTTGAATCCATACAAAGCAAACACACCGGTCAACCTCCAGAGCCCCGGTCCCGACCAAAGGAAGCGCCGTGCCGAGGATCAGCGGCTTTTCGTATCGTGACGCGGCGTCACTCTGGCGGTAGGGATGGCATCGAGGGAGGGATGCTGTAGGGCGTCGCTTGCGCTACTCGATGCGGCCAAGTTGGCCAACGTCGTGGACCACCAGATGAAGCCGTGGCTTGCCGCTTGCAAACGATGCCTAAACTGGAGGTGCATTGAGCTGGTGGCTTGGTGTGGCGCCTTTCCCTCCGAGACCAAATGAACGGCGCCAATCTGCTTGACATCCAAGAGCGTGTGTGGATGTGCCCGAGCCTGACGATGTTACAAGATCTGACTTTGTCGAGATTCTCGAGGTAACAGCGAGCGGGGAAGCGAGATGTCCATGCTATGGCTGCAAGATCGTTTGCTGTAAGAATACTGTGTACAGCAACTTTGGAGATATACTTTGTCGATACGAAGCAAAAGGGGGTTGATCCAGAGAATCTGTTGGCTCTGTCTAGCGCAGACATCCCTTCGCATCCATGGCATGATCCAAAGTCGCTCTGCAAGTCGATGTGCGGAGACGGCATCGAGGAGAGGGTCACAAGATGGTCACCAGTGGCCGTGTCCCAATCACAGGCTGGTTTGGCCACGCGGTTTTAAGACTCGGAAGCAAGCTTAAGGGCGCGATACAACGTTGTACGGTACCAGCCTTTGCAAAACCAAGTCCGAGCTTCGACTGGCAATACAAGCAGCGCGGCTGCTCGCACATCTTCACTCCGCAGCTGATGTTTCTTGCAGAGTTTGTTTCGGCTTTCCGTCTGTGCAATGGTTCGGTCCAACAGACTTGCTCTTCCGTTTTCCTCGGTCTCAGATCAGTCAAATTGTCAGCATCATAGAAAAGACCGACGGGATCATCACCAGAAAACCTCTTGCACTCGAAGTCAGAATTTGAAGACACAATATGACAGTGGAGAAGCACCAATGACTGGAGATCCGCTCCAATGAAACAAGGCCGGGCAGCCAGGATGCGGTTTGCCTCGCCTCGTGTTCGCACAGTTGCAGCTCAAGGCTGCTGATTGATCATTAGGAAAGACTGGTTATAAGAACTAGAGCTTGTGCGGCTCACGCCCGTGCACGTTAACCGACGGCCCTTTCGAGCAGACCTTGCCGAGTACATACACGTATCGCGGCAGGCCAGCACTGTGCATGAATCACGAGAGGGCCAATGACGGCCCCTGGTAGGCTAGCCGGGGTACGTGCAGCTAAAGGATTAAAGCCCGCGGAGGTATAACTCTATAGAGAAGCGACAGAGCTGCTGCGGGGATTGATTGGTCGCTCGGAACATGCTGCTTGCCGTGAAAGGATTCTAGGCGAGGCGAGGCAGTCATTGATTGCCGTCGGCTGCTGGCTTTGCGGTCTCTGGTGGAAAGCCGGTCAGGGCGAGGCTGGTGGTGTGAGAAACGTCATAATTCCGAAGAGCGAGAGGGTCACTAGTGAGTTGAAGTTGGTTGAGAGTGTCAAGTGACGGGCTGGCTCGAATTGGAGTTGTAGATGTAGGAAGGCATCCTGTTTATGGAGTCGTTGGTTAGCAAGTGACAAACACGATGGGCGATTGGCGATGCAAAAGCATTCCTAGGCCTGGGGAAGCTGCAGAGCTTTGATCGCGGCTGGCACCGTGTCGACCAAACCGTCCTCACATGCAAGCATCACATCCATGCCATGTGCGAGGTCTCCAACCATGAGATTGACATGTCAGAAGTCGTGCGATACTGTGCCATCTGGGGTAGCATCGGACCATGGCGGCGGAGAGAGAGCTGAATTGGAGACAGCAAACCAAAGGGGGAACTGATTTTCGATCCCCCGATGACTGGCCCGGCGAGGATGAAAGAGCAGAGCTCAAGAACGGAGGCTGATCGGCAGGTTAGAGCAAGGACAGGCGGAGCGGAGGAGAGAAGCCTGGCCGAATCAGCACTGTGGAGCTGGAGCCAGTGGTGTGACAAACAATGGCCGAGAGTGAGGTTATAGTTGTGTGTATGTACTCGTCTAGTACACGATAGAGCAGGATCAGACAAGGGGGACAAGAAGTTCATGGCTAGGTAGATGCGTGAAAGAGGAGACAAGATTCATGCTGGATGTTGTTGGAGCGAGTCGAGTCTGTCTGTCTGTGCCTGGTCATGTGCATGTGCCTGCCCTTTGAGCGCTGTACTGTGTAGATGGTAACAGCTCGATACTGTGTGGCCGCCTCGCAACAGGCGATCACTGCCGTTCTGAGTCGTGATGGACACACTAAAGAGCGTTCGCCGTATTTGCTGCGGGGCAGCATCCTGGGGTATGCGAGTAAATTTGGCGAATAACGCCGATTCTTTTGATGGGGTTTCGTTCCTGCTCTTGTCCTCTTTTTTTTTTTTTCCTGGGGTTTCACTGGGCCCTGAGATCAGATACATCCCCTTTCACTATTAGGAACACGGCGGAAAGACGACTACAGTTTACACTGCTAACTGACAAAAGCGACCAGACAGATAGACTCCTGCTCTCATACAACAGCTGCTGCCACTACCGACTGCCGCTCGTCTGCATTGCCGTGCCAAAGCCGCCGGAGGATAATTCGAGCCAGGGCGACGTCATCTGGCCAAAGCCGGGGAAAGTGGAGAGCCCGCTAACGAACAGACCAGGCGCTTCTTCAGTGGCGCCGAGGCCTAACATGCCCTGGGCGTCGGGAGCTAGGCCGCGAGCGGACAAGGGCGGGCTTGGGCGAGCCTGAACCTCCATCTTTGGGACATGCCATGATACGAGCAATCTGGGAGTCCCTCCATGTTACAGCGGCTCTTGCATGTGTATCATTGATTGTGTGTATTTCTTTATATGTCTGCGCTGGAAAGAGAAGCAAGGCCGCTGCTGGTAGCTGAGCAGATGCATCGCGCATTGCACAGCGGCTATGGAGGACAGACCAGGAGGGAGCGAAAGCGCCCCCAAACCAACCACAAACCACAACACATTACGCTGCAGTATGCATGTCAATGGGTGCTATCTTACAGCTTCTCATGGAGGTACCGCTGATGGGCGTCCTCGAGAAGCACCGGCAACTTGCTGCCGACCGCCCAACGCAGTCCTTCGCAGCAGCCATCTTGGCAGTCAACAGAAGGAGGCATCCTCGCTGAAATCGCCTTCAAGTCGGCCAGCTTCTAGTGGCCGTCTAGACGAACTGAGTCGCCTCCTCTTCCCCCCATTCTCACGCCCCCCTCCCAACGGCCAGACTCTCGGCGACATGCAACCCCCCAGATGACTCCGGGGGACGCTTGCAATGACCCAAATGGAACCAGCCGGCGATCCTCAAGCATGGAGCTTAGCTCGGACCCGGGTTAGCACGAGCTCTGTTGCAACGGTCCTTGAACCGCATTTTACTTGTACGTGTACGTATATTGTCTTCCACGAGGTATCAATGGTGGCCCAGGTATTAGGGGGGTAGCAAGGAAGCGGAAGAAGCATTCGTGATACGCGGGAGGAGTCAGAGCTGGAAGCTCACTAAACCTGGTCCCAGAGGATTCAAAATGGCAAGATTTCAGCCGTGTGACGGCAGGTGGTGTTACCGGCCTTGTTGCTACTTGCGTCTGTTGCTCGTAATACAAGGCCTGCTCGTCATGGCACCACCGATGGCGGAGCTGATGCTGTTTTGTGCTGTTAGTAGTCGACAGGATGATGAGCGGTGATGCTGTCGTACGTGACACGGCCTGTTGCTGCATCAATTGAGTTGGGAGGATCGTGTCATGTGCAGACTCACGACTTGATGTTGGGCACTTGGATGATGCTGAGATGAGGCACAAGCGAGAGATCGACTGGACGGTTATGCTAGGAGCATCATCATTCCACCGCATTTCTCTTGTCGGTCATCAATCCCATATTGTACAGGAGTCGTACTTTGTAGCAAGCCGTGCACCAACCCAACCTCAGACACACACGCTATTGATCCAATATCCAAGGCTTCCCCAGTCCGATCCCTGGGGATACAAACCAAAAAGTTGGAGGGTCAAGGCGGGGGAGCAACTGGCTTGGGGAAGTCCATTCTTGGAGGTCAGGGGGCAGGGGGGGTTGAGGCGTTGTCCAAGATACAAAGTGCCGGATGGGGCAGTACTCAAAGCGGCGCGTACAGGTACTTGCACGCGGCGGGTCATGCAAGGCGAGACAAGGCAGAGACGCTGGTTTGGCTCGAGGGATTCCAAGCTTTGCTCCCCGCCATCGTCAATTGTCCCATCCCGCATGCGAACTTACACGCGCTGTCTCCTCACGACAGACCCCTGCGCGTGCTTGTACCGTTGCAGCAGCGCATCCCGCAAGCGTCAGTACCCTCTGCCGCGTCGGCCATGTACTCGATACTACCGTACCCCGGATCCTGCAGACGCCAGTGGCTGCAAAGCTCCGAGCATCTCTCCTGATGCACTCCATGGGGAATCTCCAGGTCTGGGGCCAACAGCCTAGGGAAACAGAGTTGGGCCAGGGTGCAGCAGCAGGAGGAGGAGGAGGAACAGCATGACACGAGACAGGGATGGGCTCAAGTGAATCCGGTCTCGTTGTTGCTCTGCCCGCTGCCCACATGCCTTCCAGCAGCAGCAGCCTTGCCCTGCTTTGCTCTGCTCTGCCCTGCTCGAGCCATGCCAGCCAGCCAGCTGCCCGCACACCAGCTATCGATTGGCAGCTGCCCGCACAACTTCCGGCGTAACAACCACCCGAGCACACATATATAGCCCATCTCCCTTCCTCTCCTCCCCCAACCCGCTCTTCCTCTCCTCTTGGAAGCCCCTCTTCCTCTTGTCCTCCACGTCACCCACCCGTCTATGGTCAAAGGCCTCCTCTGGCAAGACAGACAAGCAAAGAGTGACAGCCTTTGAGCCATGGCTATCGGCAACATCTACGTGATCGCCGGCGTGTCCGTCGTCGGCGG
This sequence comes from Trichoderma sp. PF4103, assembly GCA_023628735.1. Classification (NCBI taxonomy): domain Eukaryota; kingdom Fungi; phylum Ascomycota; class Sordariomycetes; order Hypocreales; family Hypocreaceae; genus Trichoderma; species Trichoderma sp. PF4103. Next base: position 21,868 of record JAMAKC010000022.1, read on the forward strand.
CGCGTTGTTCGGCTTCGACATCTCGTCTGTGTCGGCCCAGCTGGCCGAGCAGTCGTATCTCTGCTACTTCAACCAGGATGAGAACCCGCCCACCACCGTCGACGGCACCTGCGGTGGCCCGCGGTCCCTCGTCCAGGGCGGCATCACGGCCTCCATGGCTGCTGGTTCCTGGCTGGGCGCCCTGATTTCGGGTCCCCTGTCTGATCGCCTGGGCCGCAAGTACTCCATCATGGTCGGATGTATCATCTGGTGAGTGAAGCAAGATCGAGGAGAAAAAGAGTGTATGACCATTGCTAACAAGCTCAGGGTCATTGGCTCCACCCTCTCGTGCGCTTCTCAAAACATTGGCATGCTCATCGTCGCTCGTATCATCAACGGTCTCTCTGTCGGTATCGAGTCTGCTCAGGTCCCCGTCTACATTGCCGAGATCTCGCCTCCCTCCAAGCGTGGCCGCTTCATCGGCATGCAGCAGTGGGCCATCACCTGGGGCATTCTCATCATGTACTACATCTCCTACGGCTGCTCCTTCATCGGCAAGCAGAACCCTCTCGAGTACAACACCGCCTCGTGGCGCATCCCATGGGGCCTGCAGATGATCCCCGCCTTCTTCCTCTTCTTCATGATGATGCTTCTTCCCGAGTCTCCCCGTTGGCTCGCCCGCAAGGACCGCTGGGAGGACTGCCGCGCCGTGCTCACCCTCGTCCACGGCAAGGGCGATGCCAACCACCCCTTTGTCGCCTACGAGCTGCAGGACATCAAGGACATGTGCGAGTTTGAGCGCCGCCATGCCGACGTCACCTACCTCGACCTGTTCAAGCCCAACATGCTCAACCGCACATTCATTGGTCTCTTCACCCAGATCTGGTCTCAGCTGACGGGCATGAACGTCATGAGTGAGTGTCTCCCACGCCTCTGTATGGCCGAGCAAAGCTAACCCTCGTTCTCAGTGTACTACATTGCCAACATCTTCTCCATGGCTGGCTACAGCGGCAACGCCAACCTGCTCGCCTCGTCTATCCAGTACATCATCAACGTGCTCATGACCATTCCCGCCCTGCTCTGGGTCGACCGATGGGGTCGCCGTCCCACGCTGCTCGTCGGCTCCGTTCTCATGGCCCTGTGGATGTATGCCAACGCCGGTATCCTTGCCACCTACGGTGAAGTCGTCCCCGGTGGCATCGACCACGTCGCCGCCCAGTCAATGCGTGTCTCGGGCGCCCCCGCCAAGGGTCTCATCGCCTGCACGTACCTGTTTGTGGCCTCGTTCGCGCCCACCTGGGGTCCCGTCTCGTGGACGTACCCTCCGGAGCTGTTCCCCCTGCGCCTCCGAGGCAAGGGCGTGGCCATGGCGACGTCTGGCAACTGGGCCTTCAACACGGCGCTGGGTCTCTTCACCCCGGTGGCCTTTGCCAACATCAAGTGGAAGTCGTACCTCATCTTCGCCATCTTCAACACCGTCGCCTTCTTCCACGTCTTCTTCGTCTTCCCCGAGACGGCCGGCAAGACGCTCGAGGAGACGGAGGCCATGTTTGAGGACCCCAACGGCATCAAGTACCTGGGCACGCCCGCCTGGAAGACCAAGGTGGCCACCAGGCTCACGGAGCGTGCCGAGCACGGCGACATTGAGGCCAAGATTGGCCACGACACAGAGAAGCCTCCGGTCCACACTCACGAGGAGGAAAAGGCCGGCACTCCCCCTCCCCAGTAAGGCGGGATGCTTAATGAGACGTATTGATGCCGATATGTAAGGAGATGTGATTTTGTTGATACCCTATTGGGAGGTGCTGGCGGTGCCAGATGTGCAAATGTTTAATAGTCTATACCAATCCATTTGCAGCCAATTAAAACTTGTTGCCCTCGATTATCGTGATGAATACCTATCATTATTGCTCTATGAAGTTAAGCAGCAGTGAAGAGCTGTCATTGAACAGCGATGAGTTTGACTAAGCTGAAATTCCAACTTTTTCTTCTCATTATCAAAGCCCCGAGAGTACCCGCGTCAAAGCCTCTTAAAGGATTTCAGACACAACTCGTTCGATCAAAAGTCTCATCGCTAACAAAGAATAAATGCTGAATATGCTCATTCTATGTATAAGCGCTATGTACTATCTATCCAAGTATGCTCATAGTCTGTCTCTGTATCTGTATCTGTATCCAGGAATCTTCTTCATGAAAAGCAAACGCCGTGCCATGCCAATCCATGCATAAAACAACTCATCAAGCCGAACAAAACCCAACATCTTCTCATATGACTTCTCATATCATCACATCCATCAACTCCAACCCATTCAGTCAAAAACATCATCCACCTCGTTCCAAAGGCCGCTCATTGCCCATCATCCCAGCCAACCCACCTCCGAATAATATCATCCACAGTCCTCACCCCGTCCCTCGAAGCCTCCACCTCGAACCACTCCTTGTGCTCCCGCCCGCAGGCCTCGCACGCTCCCAAATCGGCGCGCAGTCCCATGCCCGTGAGCTCAATGTGGATCAGCCGCTCGACCTTCTTGACGTGCGGCGTGGGATGGGGCGAGGCGGCGCTCGCGGGGGACGGGGACCGGCCCTTGGCCGAGGGCGCGGACGCGGCGTCGAACGAGGCCGGGTTCGAGGACGAGGAGGACAGGTACGGGTAGAAGCGGAGGAGCTGGATCGAGTGGCCGCACTGGCGGGACCACTGGTTCATGCGGCGCTGGACGTTGGCCGCGCGGCCGATCTTGAGGAGCATCGTCTTGGGCTTGGGGCCCCTGGGGTTGGTCTTGCGGCCCTGGTTCGCAAAGGCGGAGACGACGTCGCTGGGCCGCCTGCTGGCCGCTGCGTTGCCGCCGCGGGGAGGAGGCGCGAGGAGGTCCCTTGCTGCGTCGACGGGGGCCGGCTCCGAGGCGGACTCGGGCGTGAGCCAGAACATGTAGATGTAGCCCGGCTCGTCGGCGTCCGAGGGCGGCTTGGAGACCTCCGTCATGAGGGCGGACGTGGTGACGGCGTCGAGGGAGTCCGGGATGAGGGACTTGAGATGGTAGGCCGTCGGGGCCGAGGAGCTGGTCGGGCGGGAGTGCGAGTTGCCGCCTTGCGAGTGCGGGTGCAGATGCGAGGGGCGGGCGGAGGACGTTGATGGGCGGGCGTACTGCGGCTGGACGGGGTTCGGCTGCGGCCGCGGGGGCTGGTGAGGCCGGGGCGCCTCGTCAAAGTCCTCTCCGGAGGGGATGCTGAAGCAGAAGCAGAACAGGCTGCTGGGCTTGCTGGGCCGCTGCTGATGATGCTGGTCGCCGCCGAGCTTCTCGGGGTCGTACCGCCCGGGACGACCGGCGTTGATGTCGACCAGCCCCAGGCGGTCCGCCAGCGTGTCGAGGCTGGAGCGCTCCTCGGCGATGCCGGCGGCGTGATGCTGTGCCGGACGCGGGCCGGGGCTCGACTTGCGGGAGCGGCCGGCCTGGTCCTTGTGCTGCCAGCAGTACGAGTCCTCCGTGTCGTCGCCGCCGGGGGGAGACGGCGCGAGCTTCGCGTTATTGTTGTTCTTCTTGCGGGAGTGCGGCTGCTGCTGCTGGGAGTGGCCGGGCGAGGCGAGGAGGGGGCGGCGGCAGGGACGGCCGTTGGAGGTGATGCCGCGGCATGTTGCTTCGGGGTTGAGCGAGTCGTTGCGGGCGAGCAAGGCCTCGGGCGTGGTGCCGGAGAAGGAGGGCATCGTGAGGGATTGGATGCCGCTGGTGCTTCTCTCTCTCTGTGTGTGTTGCTTTGTTGTTGAGGGGAGAGAGTAGAGTTGATGTCTGTGTTGTCTTTGGTCTCAGCTCGTCCTTAAGTATGGAGTATCGGCTACTTGCTTGCCGCCAGCCGCTGCCCTATGATGCAGATCAGGCGAATCCACGAGAACACGTTTCCCCTGTCCCTCGTCAAGCTCTTTGCTGTTCGTTTTCTTCCCGCCCCCCAGGGCATCAACGCATTTAAGCGAAAAAAATAGGACAACAGAAGCAACGCAACCCGGCCAAAGGCAAAAATTGGCTGCGTGGTGAGCACTGATTCACCACATCAGCGACAAAACACCCCCCTGGCAAGCGCCGACTCGCCCGTTCACCTGGCGGCAAATGGTTGGTGGCACGAGGGTCCCTCCGCCTTGCTCTGCCCCCCAATGGCCATGCTGCTGGCACTTTGGTTTCCTCCATCAATTGCCCAAGCGGAACCTTGCAGGCAGGCAGGCGGGAGAGGAGACCCTGTCTGCAAGGGCCTGCAGGCCATCGTGGATGTGGATGGATGCTGCTGAGGTGGCTGGTGGTGGATACGAGAGAACAGGTGAGGGTCTTCTGTTGGGTTTGGGTTGCTGGTTTGTGAGCTATCGATGTTTGTGAGCTATCAATGTTGAAGGCGTTGACTGCCCTAGGGCTGTTAGGCTGCTACCTAGCGTGCATTTGGGACTGGAGGATGACCTCGCCGGAAGTCCTGAGTCAAAGGCTTGCAGACGTGGAGGATGACGATGATGCGGGATTGAGGCACAAGGGACAGGGATCTTGTTGGTTGGGCTGAGCACGTCCGAGTTGAATTGCATCACACTCACACTCACACACAAAAAGTCAGTGGTTGCACCGCCATCGAACCGCTCAGGCATCCTCGCTGCACCGCCACAGCCCGCGGCGTCCCCGGATTGCCATTCCATCTGCAATGGCCCCCTGAAGAGGTTTATCGATACGACGCTCTTCCTCTTTTTCTCTTTTCTCTTTCTCCCTGCATTCATCGTCATCGTTGAGATTAATGAGTAGTTCGTGAGCAGCCTGACTCTGTGCCCGGTTGGGTTTTGCTTGCTGCCCTGCAGTTGGGCATTGCAGCAATTGGATAGGTACTTTGGGTAGCAGGCAGAATGGGTGTCGTTGCATGTACACGTGCTCGAGATCACATGTGCCAGGTCATTTCTTGGGCCAATTCCCAGAGCGACGACGACCATCTCCCACTTCATCGGACTCGATAGTCTACAAAGGTGTGAGAACGGAAAACGAGATGAATTTTGACGGTATCAACAGTTGGATGCCCTATTTTCTCCATCATTGGTCTTGAGGTCCAAGCTTCAAGCTGAGCTCGGCACTCACTAGTCATCAGGTTCATTGTTGACGTTCTCGGCATTTCCAGAACAGTGGCAGGTTCCACGAACAAAAGAACATGCACCAGCCCGGATAGTTCAAGTATCACCTCAAGAGCCTCTTTCGGTTTATCCATTTTGGACGAGTCCGTCTTTGTACACGCAATGTGTGCGTTTCAGGCTGCTCTATGCATGCTACCTATTATCGCTGTGGCATAATGAGCGGGTGAACAAAGCTTTGATAGATGGACTTTCTTTCAGAAGCTGCCCTTACCTACCTTGATGGCCAGATCTGTTCGAAATTGACTCCATCATAGATGGAACAGTCAAAAGAACTTTCTTCTAAATCTGTATTGTGGGGGTATGTGCATTATTGGTTCACCGGTTGACCATACCGACTTTCGTCTGGACCTGTTCTGCCGTGACTTTGTTCAGCTGAGACGGATTTGATCATCTTGAAATTAGTGTTGATGTATGGCAATATTGTTCAACAAGGGCTCATATCTCAATTTGATTTTACCTCAGCGAAGGTAGGTGTGCTTTGTGTCAACTCCGTTCTCCCTCCACATCACGTAGTCTCATAAACACCAGTCAACCTGCTTCGACGAAGGCGAACAATCAATGCCCATTCGCGTAGACTCCTTCAGCTCGCAAGTTTCAACAACTAGCTGCAGGCCATAAAGCCCAGGATAGTCTATACAAAGGCTGTTCTTCTGTTTCTTTCAATCTCTGTCCAGGACACTGTTTCAACTGCATCTTCGAGATCCACCCAGCGGTATCAAAGCTCCTTCTCGCCATTGTACTACCCTCAAACCAAGATACTGAACAAGAATCACTCCTTTGGAGATCTGAACAAAGCTTCTGCCAATGTGTCTATCCACACAAACCTTCGGGTACCTGCATCTCGACCCCAACTTCGAGGGATAAATATCCCCCCTTCAACCCGTTTGTCTTTCCTCTGATCCAACTCACCACTCACTTCACTCTCTATCAATCTACAAATCCCACATCAACCACTTTGCTGCCTTCCCAGCTACGTTCGGCACTTCCCAATCGATAATCTTCGCAAACCATTCTCTCTCGTCCATCTCCCACCATGGCCACCACTCCCCTCGTCCGCCAGAAGGCCCTCGGCTACGCCCTCCTCCTCTTCTCCTGGCTCTGGCACGCCCTCTTCGCCGCCGGCTTCGTCGTCTTCTCCGTCTGGTCCCTCAAGGGCGCCTTCCACGCCTTTGACGCCGACTTCCGCGCCCTGCCCAACACCAAGACCCAGGCCGTCGTCATGTCCATCTTCTTCCTCGCCTACACCGTCTTCCACATCGTCGCCGTCTTCCCCAACTTCTCCTGGATCACCTCCCGCGAGGTGGCGGACGTCGAGCAGGCCGGTCGTGGGCAGCAGCAGCAGACCAAGGCTCGGGTGTACGGTGTCGCCAAGGAGGCCGGGCACCTGTGTCGCGCGGCCCGCTGGCTGCTTGTTCTCCGGATCTTGACTGTTTTTGCCAACGGCGTTATCTTTGCGGTTGTCTTGAAGTGGTGCGGTAAGTTCCGCGCCAATGGCGACGGCGAGAATGCTTCGTACTGCATTGCGACTATGGTCGCGCTGGTGATTGAGTCGACAGAGAGCTTTTTGAGTGCCGCCATTTTTTGGATCCCCAAGGTTCTCCAGACTGTGTAAGCTGGCTGTCGAGAGGGGTTTGTGGAGGATGGGTGTTGAGAACGGTTTTTGAGGGTGGTTTCGAGCTGGATCTCGAGATGACAATGGAGGGAGTCGGTATCGGGGTGGATGTCTAAATAGATGCTGACAGGCTGGAACTGTCAGCGAATACGCTCATTTGGAATTTGGTAGAGCTTTTCACAGAATAGAGATTCTTATTTGTGGACTTTGTGTGGACTTCCGAGCCTTGGTGATGTGATGTTTTCTGTAGTTTCTGCGGCCTGCTGAAACCTGAGGGGTTTGGGGAGCATTTTGACAAAGCCTCCCCCAAGCATCAACCTAGTCGAGCGCTCAAGATGAACCTCCACATAAATATGCTGCCTCCTGACGGCATCAAGACACATAAATGGCTTCACTAGGTTGATCAATTATCGACGTCAGGAGAAGATGACTTTGTACTTTGCATGGGGAGTAGCCGGGAGAGCACAGGTAGCAGAGGCATTCCCTCAGTCGGGAGAGTACACTCGCTAGAACAACCGCATCAAGTGTCACTTTCCAGTTGTCAGCTTCTGCTTGTTTATCCTTGGGGGACTATTCTCCTTGGGCCTCGGATGCTGCTGGACTTTGGCTGGTCTCCTCTTTTGCCCAGAGCTCGATTCGAAGCTGGGGTGGGCGCGTGCACGCCTGGCTTTCGATCAAGCAATACTACCTACCTTACCCTCCAGAAGGCACAGTTTCTCACCGTTAAATCAGCTTTGAGCTATCTTTATCATGAAGCATTTTATCCCTTATGGCACGTTCAGACTCTGTTTGTTGAAGCATTTCGTTGTTCGAGGAAATTGAACGAGCCCCTGACCCGCTGTGCAGCTTGTGGATCTGTTTTTTGGTCTCGATGTGTTTTCCAGTCCTGAGGCGTTCAATATTCTTTCTCGACGCCTCGTAGAGGCCCAGGAATCTTAACTCTTGCTTCGACTTTGTCCAGCTCCCCTACACGGCCTGGAGCTCTCCTACTCCCTAAGCTGTAATCTTCTACAGATTCTTGCCCAGCCTCCTCCTCCAATTTGGCAGTCTACTCGTAATCTATTGAATCATTGTTCGCAGACAATCATCATTCACTCTTCTGTTTGTCCCCACACATCGTCATGTGTTCTCCAGGCATCCATACATGTAGCAACACTCCAGCACCTGTCAACCCCCCCAGGCCCCTAGACCGCCTATCAACCAGCGGCAAACCAGCTGCACATGGCCCAAAGTCCCCGAAGCCCATTCATACAGCCACACACAAACGCATTGCACTCCGCTGCCTACTCACAAAATCAAGGAAAGAGCCCGAGCCAATGAGGTTGCCTCCCAGCTCCTCAGATTCACTCGCCAGGGCTTGAGCCCCAGCGTCTCCCACCTCCTCGCCGCACCTATTTGTTTCCAGGCGTTTCTTCTCCCACTTCTTCTTCCTTCTCCTCTCATCCTCCATCAAGCTCTCTTCCTCATGATGACAACCACTTCCTGTCCAGACTTCATCCACGGCGTCGGTCCTCCAGATCTTCCATCATCCCAACAAGATCATCCTCCCTCTCTTTCTGTTCTGTTAACTGTTCAAGAGCTCCTCCCATCACTGCCATCCGTCGAAGCTATCTTCTTGTTGATGGCTTCAAGCTCTACGCACAACTGGAGTCCATCCCACTCGTGAGCCCTACCAGACCCTCGCCATCGACTCGCCCTCGCTAACCTCGCCCAGAACCAACACCAACACTCATGTGTTCCAAGCGCTTCAACGAGTTCTCGCACCTGCGACCTCTAGGTCGTGACAACGGCTTGTGACCACGAGTGATCTTGGCCTTTCTGCTGGTACTAGACTAGCAGAGGACCAATTCCAAACCGAAACTGGCCACTCAGTCTCCCACTCCTGTCTTTCTGCTGGTACTAGACTGGCAGAGGACCAATTCCAAACCGAAACTGGCCACTCAATCTCCCACTCCTGTCATCCTGCTGGTACTAGACTGGCAGAGGACCAATCCAAACCGAAACTGGCCACTCAATCTCCTACTCGCTGGCTTCCTGCTGGTACGAGACCGGCAGGCAGCGGAAGTCAAGCTAACATGTCGCTCTTTGTCCACGGTGAGTTCCCTGGCATCAGTATCTTTCGCGCTACATAATGCTGACAAAACCCAGGACGACCTGTTGAAGGGGTTGCATGCTGGTGCTAGACTGGCATTGGTCCCGTTCCATCCATCCTCGAGGCATATGTCTCGATCTGTGCGACCGGTCTTTCCGCTGGTACCAGACTGGCGGAAGACCACGCCCAGCCTGAGGAGCCCCCCCTGCGATTCGGCTGGCTTCTCTGCTGGTTCTAGACTGGCAGAAGAAGCCGGTTGAAGCTGTTCATTCAGCTTCGAGGCAGCCGGCTTTCCTGCTGGTACGAGACTGGCAGGTCGCCGCGCTCAGGCCAACCATATCGTTCCATATACAGGGTGAATTTCCGGATACGGATATTCCTTCACGCTGAACAATGCTGACCTGACGAAACGCAGGGACTTCATTCCGACACAAAATAACGCCTCATCTCGCGTTCAACCTCCAATGCGCGGTTGACGCATGGACTGTGTCGCGCGGATGGGCAGCCAGCGGAGTCAGGGGTCATGCCCTGAGCGAGCCGGCCCCTGACTTCGTGCCGCGGTGCCATCTGGACATTTTCCTTGGAAAGGGGCTATCCTGCTGGTACGAGACTGGCAGGACCCCTGTCTCATCCGTTGGGACGTACATGTTTTGAGCTGCGGAACTGGTCTTTCGGCTGGTACTAGACTGGCCGCCAGTTGACCTTGCCGATACCTCCCCTTCGCACTTGGACGACGATGACGCCAAGCCCTGGTGGTCGTGCTGGTACTAGACTGGCAGTCACCGAGCTTGTTCGTCAGTCCATCTCTCCGGGTCTGCGAGACGCCGGAGTCACTGCCGGCTTCAAGTCCGAGAGGCCTGGTTGTCGTGCTGGTTCGACACTGGCAGGCACGAGTCATGGGGTGTGAGCAACTGCTAGGTCTCTGAGCTTCTCAAGGAACATCGGATACAAAGAAGGTGAACACCCGGTGGTCGGTCTTCCTGCTGGTACGAGACTGGCAGGAGACTGGCCGCCGTCAATCACATTGGGGCCTTGGTTGGGCCGTCAGAAACAGCAGCAGATCGGATCTTTGGACCACTGCACCGCGCTTTCTGGGGCGTTGGGGATACAGGTGTGGCGTCCTCTGCTGGTACGAGACTGGCAGAGGATTCCAATCCTGGTGCGATCTGATGGGGTGTGGTGAGTTATACATGATGTCTCTATACCAAAGAACAATGTTACTGACTGGATTTTGAGGCAGGAGAGAAAGTCGCTTGGCTGCTTCAGCGCATTGGTGCGTTTCCTCGCTGAAGGACTTCCTGGACGAGGATCTTCCTCTCGGCTGCGTTTTCTCATCGACTTTGTTTCTCTCAGCTGCGGCTTCTTCTTCTTTTCATTGTCCGCGTTTCCTCTTCTCTCAAGGACATGCTGGACACTCATCCAATACCGTCAGTCATCTCAACTATACAGCTGAGCGGCATCAACCAGCTCCGGAATCTATCATCAAACCAGCCCATTGAAGGAAAAGGTCCAATCGAGTTCGGGTGTTGATTTGGAATCTGATGGAATGGCTGTTAGGATATGGGCACAGTCAAAGGAGGATCATATGGTTTCACCTATCCTGAAGCTCATAACAATACATTATCTCATCCATCAATACTCTGCTCATAAGACGTGACGTTCAGTACTCGAAACAAGTTCCCGCCATAGCCATAGTTATGTTCTGTTCTTCTCAGAAATGCGTCTCCTTGTGACCAGTGCCCTCCTACGAAGCCCTCCCAGACTCATCACAAACATCCGCCACAAGGCCCCCCTATTTCTCATGAACAACCCTCCCCCTGACATACACCCGCACAATATTCCGATCATCCCCCGTCATCACAAACTTCTCCAGCATCCTCTCCGGCCCATCGCCCTCCTCCAGCGCAACATTAACACCGCCCACCTCGTCCCTCAAATCAACCACCAAAGCATCAAACTCCATGCCCACCCCAAAACCCCCAACCTTGTCCTCAAAACCAACAACCTTCGCACCACCCCTCGTCGCCATCCAAAACACCTCCTCCAAGCTCAGCATCTCCCCTCCACCTCCCTCTATCTCCCCCCCATCCTTGCTCGCAGATGTATCCCCGCCCTCAAACCTCGGATACAGCGCATCCCGCGCATAAGAAGCAACAAGAGCAAGCCTCATCCCATCAACCACGCTCGCACTATACCCTCCCCCCGAATCCGTACCCAGTCCCACACTCATCCCCCTCCGCAGAAACTCCTTCACCGGCGCCGCCATGAAGCCCCCGCCAACAGTCATGTTCGCCGTCGGACAATGCGCCACACCACACCCCAGCTCACATAGCTTCTTTATCTCATACTCCGTCATGATCGTGCAATGCGCAAGAATGCTCCGTCGCGTGAGCAGTCCAAAGGAAGAATACAAGTCCGCCTCGTTAGAAAACTCCGGGAAAAGAGCGAGCGTGGCGTCAATTTCCTGCGCGGCCTCATTGAAGTGCGTCTGTATCGCCAGGCTCTCATCTTCGCGTGCCATGTCCCCCAACGAACGGAGTAACTCCGCAGTGCAAGAAATCGCAAACCGAGGCGTCAACACAGGCCTAATCAGCGAACCTTCAGGATCAATCCCCCGAACATGTCGAATACACGCCCTCGTCTCGGCAATCGATTCCGCAGCAGACGCCTCGCAGTAAAACGCCGGCGCATTCCGATCCATGTTGCACTTGCCTATCAGCGCCCTCTGTCCCGCCCTCAGGCACGTCGACGCCAGCACGCGGGTCGCTTCCCCGTGCAGAGAACCGTAGTACGACGCCGTCGTGACGCCCTGTCGGAGCATGCCCCTGACGAGCTTCTCGTACACTTTTTCCGCGTGGGCAGGGTCTGCGAATTTGGCTTCATTGGGGAAAGTTATGCCGTCGAGCCAGTCGAGGATGTGCATCCCCTGGCCGAGGCCGCGCTGCGTCCATTGCGGCGCGTGGTTGTGCGTGTCGACGAAGCCTGGGATGAGGAATTGACCTGGTGAGAGGCGTAAAAGGGGGATGTCGGGTTGGGTGTTTTGCTGGGCGAGGATGGCGGATATGTCAGTGGGGGAGACGTTGGGCTGGAGAGTGAGGATTGTGCCGGTGGGGGAGATTGTGAGGAGGGAGTTGGGGAGGACTTGGAGCTCCGTGGGGGAGAGGGAGTGGATGAGGGTTGCGTGGAGTGCTTGGGCGGGTGAAGCCATGGCGTCTATCACAGTGAGGGGGATGATTCTCGAGGGGGTTGTTCGTCCTCACAGTTGAAGGGGATATTTGGACCTGGTGTGTAAGACGAGAGATGACGAGGTCGAAGCGGGGTGTGTCATCCTACAAGTTCAGACCTGCATGTGCTCTGCAAGGCGGGGGCTAATTCCATTGGACAGTCTACACAGTCATGAAGCTCATGCCTTTCTATGGTTTATCGAGTTGATCCTTCACTTAAAGAAGTTCACATAGTAATGTCTCATCTGGCCTATAAGTAGAAGACAAACCCAACCTCAACAGCGCCCAGCTCCAATAACAAGCACACGTCAACTCAACCTCTACGCTCAAACCCTCCCCAGCCTTACACATCCACACTCATGTCTCCAAGATGAAAGGAACCAGAACAACACTTTCAACACGAAGAAAAGAAAGAAAACAACCCAATTTACACTCAAAAAGGTATTCAAAAGAGCAAAAAGAATGTCCTCGGTGAGGCTCGAACTCACGACCTTCAGATAGCCCGGGCCAAAGCCGGATCATATCAATCAGATATGAGACTGACGCGCTAGCCAACTGCGCCACGAAGACTCTTTGATGTCTTGCTCGCTTCCCACTTTACATTATATCTCTTCCTCGCAGCTGAGCCACAACGACAAGCCTCAATCTCAGATGCCGCTACGATTCTGGTTCAACCTCAACTCCTCGTCTGCCTTCAACCAGAGGCTAAAACATGCGCCAGTACACTTGTCAAAAGGCGCTGATTTATGCGTATGGTTGAACTTGCATGTGTGCGTGTATTGACATTCTGTCCTGCGCCAGTATGGCGAAATGCACTAATATATGCGTATGGTTGAACATTTTTATACGTACGTGCTTTGCCTGGAATCTCATCATGCGCCGAAATGCCAAAGGACACTAAAATGTGCGTATGGTTGAACGCTTTATGTGTGCATGTTTAGAGGCCCCAATTCCCATTATGTGCTAGTATGTCTAGAGGCGAGGATAGGTGCGCATGGTTAAACATTTTTATGTGCGCATGTTATCCTCCTGTCATGCGCTAGTATGTTAAAAGGCACCAATATGTGCGTACCTATGGTTGAACAATTCAAATATGTATCTTTAACCTCACGCAAGACACCGCCATTCAAGTTTCGAGCGAAACATTCATATACTAGGAGCATTCCTTTTCACAGAGAGTATGAAAAGGTGACCGAGAGGTAAATATCAAGAATCGTAAAAGTCAATAATGCTAAAAGACCATCCGTTCTAATAGCGCAAGCCGCATGAACACGCAACCCAAAGATGCCTCTAGCAATCGAAAAAAGTCTCGTCCCCAGAACAAAGAACCGCTCTAATAGAATACAGGAGAATACTCAAGAACCAAAACAATGGATTATTTCACTTTCCTATAAAAGAACCTCCAATCTACATACAAAAAACCCGGCAGGAAATTTTCAAAAACAGGCCCCTCTGATCATCCCATTTACAGGACAATCATGGCACCACCGGCCAGCATGGCGACACCCATGTACAGAGCGACGGAGATTTCGCCCATGCTGAGCAGCTGAGCAGAAGGACGGCCGGCAACAGCAGCGTTGGTGCTGGTGGCAGCGCCCTTGCTGCCAGAGGTGGAACCGGCGCCGACGGGGGCGGTGGCAGTGGCGGCCTGCTTGTTGATGGCGCTGGCAGAGGCCAGGGCGGCAGAGCAGGTGGAGGCAGCCTTGGGGGAGACGACCTGAGCCTGGCCGTTGAAGTCGCAGGCGGTGGAGGCCTTCTTCTGGGACTGGTAGTAGGCGTCGAGGACGTAGTCGAGCTTGGCGGCGTCCTCGCACATGCTGTAGGCGCCGTAGACACCAGTGGAGGGGTCACCGTTGATGCCGGCGCAGACCTCGGGGGACTTGCCGCAGATGAAGCCAAAGATGTCGCCAAAGTCCTTGGTGGCCAGGTCGTCGGAGTGGACGCAGGACAGGGAGCTCTGCATGCAAGAGCAAAGGCTGGAGTCAGGGGTAGGGGGGAGGCTGTTGATGGCCTGCCAGTCGTCGGTCAGGGCAGGGCAGCTGGCGGGCTTGTTGGTGGGCTTGTAGTCGTCGGCGTCAACACCCTTGGGGTCGGCCTTGGTCACCTGGGTCTGGAGAGCGCTGAAGTCCTTGAGCTTGGAGACGGCGCCGTTGTTGACCTTGACGAGACCTGTGATTGTGTTAGCGACCCCTGCTGGTTTTTCAGAATGAAAGGAATGGACCTACCATAGTCGTTGTCCTCCTCAAAGTACATGTAGACAATACCACCGCTGAAGACCTTGGTCATGTCGTCAGAGTACAGAGCAGCAGTCTCCTGGAAGATACGGGCAGCGGCGCCGCTGGGCAGGTTGCAGCCGTACTCGGCGAAGAAGACGGGGACGGAGTAGTTGGAGAAGAAGGTGGTCTGCTCGTCGTATCCAGACTTCTGCATGGAGCTCTGGCCACACCACGAGTAGATGTTGTAGCCCCAGAAGTCAATAGCCTCGTCCTGGTCACCGCAGTTGAAGTAGTCGGCGATCTCGGCACGAATGTCGACATCGTCGTTGGCGGCGTAGCCGACGCCCTGCCAGCGGTACTTCTTGGACTTGATGTAGGCCTTGGTGTCGCGGACGGCGGCCTTGACGTAGGCGGAGGCGCCAGTGTTGTTCTTGGCGTTGCTCACCTCGTTACCGGCGAAGTAGCCGATGACGTTGGGGTACTGGGACATCTCGTCGACGACGGCCTTGTAGCGGTCGAAGAGCTCCGTGTTCCAGGCGGGGGTGTCACGGTTGATGGACAGGGAGGGCTCGCCCAGGTCGGAGAAGACGTAGATGCCGGCATCGTTGAGCAGCTGCATGCAGGCGGAGTGGTCGGCCTTGGGGTCGATGGCGTAGGTGCGGATCACGTTGGTGCCCAGCTGCTTCAGCAGAGGGACGTCACGCTTGCAGTTGGCCTCGCTGGACAGAGGGTCGATGAAGGTCGAGGTGCTGGAGTCGGTGCTGCCGGCCTGGCCAACATCCTGCTGGTACGCAACACCCTTGATGAAGAACTGGGTGCCGTTGGGGTAGAAGAACTTGGAGCCCTAGAGGTCGGGAAAAAAATGGTCGATTAGCGGGCTGATCTCAGCGACGTTTGTTGATCTGTCTTGCTCGATCGTTTCTGACAGCTGCTCTGCTCTGATCTCCCGTTCGAGACGAGGGAAATCTGGAGACGAAAAGTGGCTCACCTTGGCCGTGATGGACGGGAGATCGCCAGCAATGGCGCTGCCGGCCAGTGCGAGCAGGGAGACGGAGAGCTTGGACAAGCTCATCTTGGCGGTTCTGGTGAAAGTAGTCGTGAAGATTTGCGATTCTTGAGTTGATGCTGTAGCGATTGGACGTGTCTTTGTCGTGCTCGGTCAGGCAACAAAGCTGATTCAAAAGTCTGTCAAGGAACGATATAGAATGGAAAGATGATGGTGTTGTGTTGTCTAAGGAGTGACTGAAAGGCCAATACTGTCGAGGCGGCCGCCCTCAAGAAAAGAATCAAAAAAAGGACTGATGGATTAAGTTGCAAAAAAGCAAAAGGGAAAGATGCGAAAAGAGGTCTGCTCCTTTCAAGAGGCGCCCTGGAGCAGACGGCGAGTGTTTTGTTCGCCCGCCAGGAGAGCGCGGCCCTGGACGGGGAAATTGAAGCCTGCGACAGGCCAAGTCTCGGGGCAGGGGTCCCCTGTGCTGGCCCTGCGCAAGCGCTGCTGAGGCCACTGGCCGCTACTGGGAGGCGCAGCATCGCAGCCAATGGCGGCGCCGCTCAGGGGGCCGTTGCAGGGGACCTGGGGCCGCCGACCCCCTGGCGCCGGTCTGGCTGCGCTAGGCGAGTTTACGGTGTGCATGTCGAGGGTGATGACGATGCTCAGACTGTGCACTGCTAGTCTCCCGTTAGCATTCTTGGGGGAAATGATCAGCTTTTTCTACTAAGAAGCGACTGAGCTGAAGCCCCCAAGCCCCGTCTCCCGCACTGTCCGCTCAGGTGTGCGCAGGTGTGGACTGGTGCCTGTTGCGGCAACTGACAGAATAGGGGCACCAAGCAATGGAAGCTTGAGCCCATCAAATGCCTTGCGCATCACGAGCAAGGGTCCATCCATTTCTGCTTCTCCACAGAGGCCCCAATTTCCCCTGACTTGCAGGCAAAAGATGCGAGGCACGTTACAGGTCCCGCCTAGGCGAAATAAAGCAATCAAGAGACATTTCAGACTCGTCACCTTTTTGCTCGCAGAGGGATCTTCATTGTCGGCGGTCCTTGCATCAATGAGCATGGAAATTGAAGCCCGTTGGCCTGCCGCTTGGCGGCTTGCTTGATCGAGAGGCGGCTCAACGGTGGCGCCTCTTGGCTCCATACCTTACCTTACGGACACTCTGCAATACCTCGTGCAACGGACGGAATCTTGCTCAATAGCGTAGATTGTCTGATTCTTTACGAGCTTCTATGACCACTAGGCGTCTCTGCGAATTGCTTGGTATTCTGGCATAGCCTCCCGTGTTGAGACGCGTCAGGGGGCCCCGAATCTGATGCTCCTCCTCATCCCCAGGTCGATACAGACAGCATCGCATCGCTTCCCCTCCAAGGCCGCACATGCGACAGCCCGTGCTCGCCTTGTCTTGGCCAGCCCAGCCTTGCCGGCACATGTGTACTGGTTCATTGTTGGCCCGTCCACCCAGTATCGACGCTCCATTCCAGCGCAGAGACGCCCTCGTCTTCCCCTTCTCTACCCACTCCCAACCGAAAGCCTCTCCCAGCCCAGACTTGTTTCGCCTCGAGATGCACTAGCCAGGAACAAACGGCCCACCCTCGTTTGACATTCTGAGGGCAAATCATCCCTCGGGAATATTCTTGCCCCCGCTCGCCATGCTTGTCCTGTCGACCTCGTACCTGTTCCTGCATATGCGACGAATGCAGTAAGCCGGCGATCCAACCTCTCCGTTCCCTGCCTCGGGACTTCGGTGCCGTGGCGGCCCTTTTGGACTCGGATTGGGAGCGCCCATCGACCGGCCACTTTGGAGTGATTTGCGATTCATGGACCACTTTCTCCCTTTTCTTGCTCGGAGAGCCGGCACGTTAAGTAGAGATCGCAGAGGTCGGTCGGATACACGGCGTCTGAGAGCCGACTATCCGTTCCTCACCGTTGTCCCGGGCTTATGTAGTCTGCCTCGTCTTTGCTTTTTCTTTTACTCATTCGCTTAAAAGAGTGAAGATGCGATGTGGATGGGCGCTCGTGTCCAGTGAAATAAGTCGTGCACCTGCCCTGTAGCAATGCAGGGACCATGCTCGTATCCCGAAACCCAGCGAAGAGGGCCATACAAGATGCGGCGCCACAGCACAATCTAGACAAATTATCGCCTGCGGACCTTGTAGTAGAGATCGCCGATGTTGTAGAGCACCTCGTCCCAAATCTTGACGAGGCTCCAGTCGTCGTTGCGCCTGGGACGGTGCCGATCGCGATGGGAGACGTGGTGGTAGTGTCCGTTGTGGTAGACGAGTTCCGCCATTGCCGCGATCTGCCGGCTGTCACGGATGCAAAATGTGGTTCTGGGTGTTGTATTGCAATGTTACGTTTCTCGAGCTGTTGTGTAGAGCGAGTCTTGATCAACGTTGAACAAACGCTCACCGGTGAGACAACGTGTAGATGTTTGATGATGATAATGAAGAGAGAACTGGAAAGATGACTTGCGACAAATCGATGGGCAGCGCTTCCCATTTATCCCCTCACAACCACACCCGATAGACTCAAAGCCAGCCACTCATCTGCGCCTCTCCGCACTCACCAACAATGCAGCCAAGTCTGACTAGCCTCGCCTCGCCGGGCTTGAAGTCATCTGCAGCCGCCACCGGCATCCATCGTGACTTCAGAGTCGGGGCCGGCTGACCGGATCGGGGTCCCACTGCGCCGATCAGCTGCACCTCCGGAGGGCGAAGTTGTGCGACTTGGAGGGGACTTTTTTGGACAATGAGCGACGCTCGAGGGTTTGTGTAGTCGGGAGGTATAGACGGGATGGCCCGTTTTGATGAATGGCGGAGATGATGTTCGAGTCTTTGCTCGGCAGCCTGCCTTGTGCGAGGATGACTGTATGTGAAGGCGTGGGGATGATGGCCTCAGAATGTCTTGGCGATAATTGTTTACCCTGAATTACGACAGAAAGAAACTGGTTAGATTGAGCACAGCATCGCTAAGTCTATGTCTTTTTCTGCAGCCATCAAGCATTTGAACCAGGTACACCATCAAAATAAAGTCGTCTTTGATCGTCCGCAGCATTTGCTGGTAATAGGCCAACATTGGGGCTGCAATACATTGGTGCTGCAACAGCATGACCAAGATGCCTTGATACAAACTGGCCAATGATGTCACTTGAACCCAAACGGCTCTCTCCAAGCTGTCTACCTAGGTATCAAGCTGAAATGACAATTACTCACAAATAGTATAGCATGAACAAAGCCTTTTTTCGTCGAGGTAGTTTACTAGTTCAGGTGAACCAGATATGAGGCTCATTGTCATACGGCATCCATCTGCAGTCACTGGCGGAAGACGCAGCCAACCGCTAAAATGCATCTGGTCATCAAATGTCAACCCCACCAAAGCTTAAGCGCCTGCAGAAACACCAAAATCCAGCTCCTTCACTTCCCGCGCGCTTCAGCCCCGGCCTGCAATTCCCAAGCATCTTTAACGGCGCATGCAGTCCATTAGAATCATTCAGTCGCTCGTTGTCAATCTTTTGATTTTCTAGATCTACACTAGCAGACGCTGCGTTGTCCTCCCTCTCAGCTGCCGGGCGCAGCTGCGCATGACCGACCACAACCTTTGCGCACTCGATTCGCAACTGCGACAACACGCACAATGGGCGCGAGCGGCCTAGAGGCGTCCATTTGGGCGTCGGCTCGAAGGCGGCCGTACGAGCGCTTCGATTCAAGATCACGATCCGTCCCTCCCACCTCATTACCCACCTCAACCCTACCGACACAACCCACCTCAACAGCTGTGCTGCCCTCATCCAACGGCACGTCATCATCATCACCACTATCTCCCATCCAAGCCTTCCACAGATTCGAACAGGCATGCCAACGCCTGCGCTGGAAGTACATCGATCTCCAGACCTCCTATCAGCGAGCCCTCTCCCCCCAAGACTACGGCTTCTCCCCCCACGACGCAGAAGTCAACTTCAAAGTCGACTTCCACGAGTTCTACGTCCGCATCGAACAGGCCATCGTTTTCGCCCTCCTCGTCTTCGGCATCGCCGTCCCCCGCGGCACCGGCGGCCCGCGCAGCCAAGCGGCGCACACATACCACCACAACGTGCTCAAGGCGCTGGAAGACGAGGACAATCCGCTGCACGGCGCGCTGGGCGAGGGCAACGTCAACCACGCGCTGTGGAAGGCCAAGGAGCTGCGCAACCGGTGGAAGGATGCGGCCGAGGGGCGGGAGACGCCGCCGCTCAAGATGTATGATCTGACGTGGATCGTGGGGCAGATCCTCGGGGGCTTGGAGCTGTCGTACGGGATCGCGGCGGGGAGGATCGAGCAGTTGCGGTTGGAGGGGGATGAGCAGGCGGCGAATGGGGGTGTGGTCGATGACGGGGATGGCTGGGAGTGGATGGTTGAGCCGATGGATTGGGAGGCGTGAGGGGTATTTTTTCATTGTCGAGCCGGTTTGGAGTTCTTATTTGGTGTTTACGATACCCGGATGGAAGCTGGATACTGAGTGGAGGAGTATATCGTGCTGCAATGATGCGGTTCAGCCGAGATGTACATATAGACGAGCGGCCTACTGACGGACGCGACAGCATATCCTACAATTCTTCCTCCTTCTTCAACTTGTCTATGGCCATGGAGTCATCAGCACCAATCGCCTTTCCCCTTCTGAAGGCCTTTCGCAAAGCACACTTGCCAGCATTCTTTCCCCGAGCCTTACACTCAGCACAATTCTTCCCGTGCGTGACCATGAGGATATGAAGCCCATACTTGTCCTCGTCCGGCACCCTCGCTTCCAAGTGCGCCTGCGCCTGCTCTCTCGTCGCCGAAGGCGGGATCCAGCCCAGCAGCGACGAGATCCTGTACACATGCGTGTCCACCGCGAAGCTATCCCGTCGCAGACAAAACAAGAGAACACAGCTGGCCGTCTTGGGCCCCACGCCCTGAAAAGACAGCAGCTCCCGCATGGCCTCGTCGTCAGACGCCTCAAGCAGGTGATCCAGCGAATACTTCCCGTACCGAGCCTTCGTCTGGTGCAAAATGTCCATGATGACCCTGCTCTTGACGACGCTCAGCCCGCCCGAGTGGATCGCCCGCTGCAGCTTCTGCGTCCCGCCCTCGACGATGGAAGCCCAGTTGTCGCTGCCGCCGTACGTCTCGTCCATGGCGCGCTTCGCGCGCGAGCTGTTCCTGTCGCTGGTGTTTTGCGAGAGGATCGTGCGGACGAGGGCGTCCAGCACGGAGGGGGAGTTTCCGCAGCCGGCGGCGGAGGTGGGCGCGATGATGGCCTGGGGGCGTTTGCGCTCGCCGTGGAGGGAGGAGAGGATGCGGTGGGCGAGGGAGCATTCTTGGGGGGTTGGATGGGGGAGGGATGGGAAGGGGGAGGAGTGGGAGTGGGTTGTGAAGGACTTGAGTTTGCGGGCTTGGAGGAGGGCGGCTTTTTTGTTGTCTTGTTTGAGGGGTTGGGGGGTGTTGTGTTTGGGGGATTGGGAGGGGATGTTTGATATTGATTTGTGTGGTTTGGATTCGGTTTTGATGGGGGGAGTTGTAGGTTCGGCTTTGGTGTTGATGTCGATGGTTTCTCGTTTTATGCGGAGGCTGCGCCTTGGAGGGGGCGATGTTATGGTGTCTGCTTTCATGGTCGAGGCTGTTGATCTGGAGATGGGCTTGATGCTGTGATGAAGTGAACTTGGAAGCCGAGTTCTACAAGTGGTTATCATCCTTGTGTTCAAGATCCATGAAGTTCTGTTGAGGGTTGAAGTGAGACTTGAGTGATGAGGTCAACGACTCGGGATGACTAAGATCTACAGTAACACCAGTCTATCACATGCGTGCCCGTGCCCGTCTTTACCTACCCAAATGCCTGGCGTATGACCTTGAAGGCTCATAGAATTTCAGTTCAGGTGATAAGGGTGGGTTGCTTCAAGCGATTTATTAAGGGCACTGTTTTCAATGCAATTATACGCCCGGGTGAACGATAGCGACGAGGTACCAAAGCCATCTGTACAGCAACAGAGTCATCTCATGGCTGTGCATGAAGCCGCAGCAGCTGGGCGCCTGTCATTGATGATATGAACGGAGCCGTCCATAACTTGTATAAGATATGTCGGGGACGCGAGAGTACTTTAGATAGAAAGGGTTTCATCGGGACCGAGGGAGAGGTTGAAGCGGCCGAGGCGCTTCCGAACTACGGAAGACTGAAGATATTTGGCCATCTCGGCACCCTGTCCTATGCGAGTACGTAGGTACTTCTTCTCTCTCTATGAACTGGTTAATTCAAGCAATTACCTGAGTATTCAGTCGCTCAGAAGATATAAAGAGCCGAATTTCTCACCCTCAGTTCAAAAGTGCGGAGAAAGCATGTCATGAACAAGGATCATGCCTTATTGAAGGATCACGTCCGCAACCCCAGATTCTCGACAAGTGCTAAACCGCCGGTTGGTTCGATGTTTGATGGTCTCGCTCTCGCAGCTTAAGCCATTTCCAGAACCATGAGGGATGAGATACCATGGAATTGGATCCTCAACGTTGACTAACGCGCAGTTTTTGATCACGCGCAAGTCACTCGCAGATCCTTCCGCCGTACTGCCGATTTATCAAAAACTGCGTCACCATCGGACCGAAAACATGGTGAACCTAGCCGAGATGGGATGGGATATGTCTCTTTCAACGACGGGAGCAACTCCACCAGAAGAATAGAACATCATCTCAACACGATGCGCTTGGTTTGGACACATAAGAAGTGGTCGACGTCCCAGACCTCAATCATGGGCTCGTGCCATGATACGAATGAGCCGTCATGGTATCTTCAAAAAGGATTCTCGTCACTCTTACCCTGGCGGCAACTTCTTGGCCTCTTCCAACACTGGCCACGCCAACCGATTCCTACGACTACATCATCGTCGGCGCCGGAACATGCGGACTCCTCTTGGCCAATCGTCTCTCCCGCGATGCCAACTACACCGTGGCCGTCATCGATCCCGGCGCAGACGAGCGGGATAACGCAAATGTCGTGGATCCGCTCGGATGGCTGGGGTTGACCGGCACGTCGGTATACTGGAACTACTCGAGTGTTCTTCAGGAAAGCCTTGCTGGACGGGTGCTCGAGTATGACGCCGGCAGGGGCATAGGGGGAACCAGCCTCATCAACGGTACGTGAAGTAACTCTGCTCGCAAGAAGCAACACATATTGAGCCAGCGGCCCAGGCATGACCTATATCCGAGGCGACAAAGCCCAATTCGACGCCTGGGAGCAGCTCGGGAACCCAGGCTGGAACTGGACCACCATGCTCAAGTACTTCAAGCGAGTCGAGCAATTCTTTCCCCCTCTGCCGTGGCAAGAGGCCGCCGGTGCCCATTACGAGGAAGAGTATCATGGGTTCTCTGGCGAGATGCACGTTGGATTCAACCCGGCCCTTCTCAACGGATCCTTCTACGGCGATGTGAAAGCATCCTGGGCGGCCTTGGGCCAGAACCTAAACACGGATGCGAGCAGCGGGGATACGGCGGGATTCGACGTCTGGCCTCAGACGCTGGATCCGGAGAACAACGTGCGATGGGACTCTGCCACGGCATTTTATTGGCCTGTGCAAGATAGGCCGAACTTGACGCTGCTCAACGGCACGGTTTCCAAGATGCTGTGGAAGGATGACAGTGTTGAGGCGCCTGAAGCCTCGGGGGTGGAATACCTGGCCCCAGATGGCAGCATCAAGACGGCCAACGCCAGAAGAGAAGTCATCTTATCCGCGGGAGCACTGCGCACGCCGCTGATTCTGGAACTCTCCGGTGTCGGCAACCCGGATCTCCTGAAGAAGCTGGGCATCGAAACGGTAGTCAACTCTCCAGGGGTAGGAGAGAACATGATCGATCAGTCCAATGTAGCACTGACATACTCGACCAAAGACTCATTCCCCGGCTACGCACCGTATGCCACATTCGTCAATGCGACATCTCTCTTCGGCGACAGCATCGACTCTCTCGCCGCTTCAACCAAGAAGAAGATACCCACCTGGGCACAGCACCTCGCCGACGAAACAAACGGAGCCATAAGCGCAGAGGCCATCGAGCATCGCCTCCAAGTCCAGCATGACCTCATCTTCAAAAAAGGGGCGACCATTGCAGAAATACTCTCCAGCGCGAGCGGCGCCACGGCCATATCAGCATACTGGGACACTCTCCCTTTTAGCCGCGGGAGCGTACACCTCAGCTCAGTCAACGACATCAATACTCCCGCAATCAACCCAAGATTCTTGTCCATCGACTTTGATCTCGCCGTCCAAGTCGCCATCGGCCGTCTCGCAACAACCTTCTGGACCACGCCCCCCATATCCGCCATCATCGAGGCAAGAGTCGATCCCAACTCCACTGTCCTCCCGCAAAACGCTACAGACGCTCAATGGGAGGACTTCACGAGGAGCAGCTTGATTTCGAACTCTCATTCTCTGGGCACGGCGGCTATGATGAAGCGCGAATGGGGCGGCGTCGTGGACTCGCAGTTGAGGGTGTACGGGACGGGAAACGTGAGGGTGGTGGACGCCTCTGTGTTGCCGATGCAGGTCAGCGGACATCTTACGGCGACGCTGTACGCGGTTGCGGAGAGGGCGGGGGAGATTATCGTTGGAGATCGATAGTGGTTCGTGATGGATCGGCGTTGGGTACGGGAACATACATGTACATGACGCTGGATGTGATCGTGTTATGATGGCTTGTTTCTTGGCTAGGAAACTATCTATGTACACCTCGGGTTACTGAAGAAATGAGAATAACTTCATGATGTCGACTGCCAAGAACTCGCTTGCACTGCGCCTCGATTTATCTGGAGCAGTTATCAAGCCGATGGCGATGGCGTCGTCAGCCCATCCTCGCATCACTCAAAGCGTATCCGCCCTCCACCAACACGAACGGCATACCACAGACATACGAACAAGAGGCGTATCCCCCTTACAATAGCACAGTCCACTGGAGCAAACAAATCAAACTTATTTACACGATGACTTCCCCAAAATACATCATCCCAAGCGGGACACGGCAGAGCAACCTCAGCAATACGTGTAACCACCCCAAGCCACGCAACACCCTTCCGCGAATCAAACACAAACCGCGGCTGAGTGACTCGTGTCAAACAGATCGTTCTCTCCGCTCTTGTATGTGCTTTTCCGAGTTTTTAGATGCGAAGAAGCTATAGTCTGACATGTCAGAGGTTAAAAGCCCATTAGCCCGGATCACCGCCCCAGCCCGTCATCACGTATAACAATAGCGATACTATGCCTTCGCTTTGGTTGCGGGGAACAAAGCGAAAGTATAATTTCGTGAGATGTGGGAAACGGCACATATAAAGCAGCTGCTTGTTCCCGTGTCTTGGTTAGAGATGAGGGAGGGATGCTGAAAGGGATACACGTCGTACACACATTCTTCTCCTTTCACTTCGTCCTTTCGCAACTAACTCTCGAAGAAATGGGGTACTTCAAGATGGCTACGCTTGCTTCGCCCCAGGAATGGCCCGCCAGCGCTCTGATACTGGTAGCTGCCACTGTCGTCGTCCTTCTCGCGCGTCTGCTGAGACGGCCTGGTCTTCCTTCCGGCGCGTCGTGGACAGAGAAAGGCCTGCCGTTCTTCGGCTCGTTCAACTTCTTCACCAAGAGGGGCGATTTCCTACGCGAAGGTTCAAAGAAGAGCCCAAACGGCCACTTTAATTTCTACTACGGATCGTATCCCATCGTTGCTCTCTCGGGAGAGGCCGCTCGCGCTTCGTATTTCACGACTCGTGGCCTGGATCTGAATGCTGGGTAATGACCTGCCCCCCCTTAGCGGACGATTGTCTCCCTGCGTATGTAGCTCGATTATTCAGAACAAGAGCTTACCGTGATGGATGAATTAGATTCAGGAAACTCTTCTCCGCCGGCCCAGACATCGACCGCATGCTCGGCTGCAACATGAGCGCCTACTTCATCATCCTCTTCAAGCGCCTCACGGGAAAAGAGCACCTGGCCAGCTGTCTCCCCCACCTCATCAACGACGCCGAAGCATCCTTCTCCGCAATCGACACCTCCGTCCCCATGGACCCCTTCGTGAACCTGTGGAACGTCCTGTACAAGATGACCCATCGCACCGTCGGCTGCCACGAAGTCGCAGAGGATCCCGCACTCCAGGAGAAGACGATGCGGTACTATGAGAAGCTGGACAAGTCGTCTGCCATTCAGATCATGTTTCCCTGGCTGCCGACGCCGACTAAGCTCAACAAGATTTGGGCTGGGGCGAAGCTGCATATGCTGTTTGGGGACATTATCCGGGATAGGAGGAGGACGGGGAGGAAGAAGCAGGATACGATGCAGATTCTCATGGACAGGGGGGAGAGCGATCTGTTGTCTTCGGCTGTGAGTCCTTGGAGAGAACTCTTTGTGGTGCAGTTGAGCTCATGGTTGAACAGTTCATCATCGGCGCGATGTTCGCGGGCTTGATCAACACTGGCGTCCAATCCGCCTGGATTCTCTGCTATCTCGCCCACGACCCCGTCTGGTATGCAAAGGTCAGAGAAGAAGTCGACTCAGTCATTGCCAAGCACCGGACCTCTGAAGACCAAACGCCGGTCGACGTCCTCCGGAGTCTTTCCCTCGAGGCTTGGGAGTCCGAGTTTCCATGCATCGATCTGGGTGTGCGGGACAGCATCCGGTTGAATCTCATGGGAGCCTCAATCCGCCAGAACACATCGGGGAAGGATATCGCGATTGGTGATACGGGCGTTGTCGTTCCGAAAGATGCTTTTGCTGTGAGTGTGAGACTAGAGGGGGGATGAGACCGGTACTGACGGCGTTGGTAGGTCTACAGTGTGGCAGACATACACATGGACGAGGCCGTATACCGAGATCCCCTGAAGTGGGATCCGGCGCGATATCTTCCAGACAGAGCGGAGGACAAGAAGGAACAGCATGGATATATCGGCTGGGGAACCGGGCTGCACCCATGTCGTAAGCAAATATTACCCAGCCTCTCAGAGAAAATGACAAGCTGACTGGACTGAAACAGTGGGCATGAGGATTGCAAAACTTGAACTCTTTGTCTCGACAGCAGTCTTTTTTGCCATGTTCGACTTCAAATTGGTGGACAAGACCGGTAATCCGACGACTGAGCCGCTGCCTCGGTATGACGCAAACGCTCTATCAGCCAAACGCATGGTTGATACAGTCTACTTCAAGTGCGATCGCAGATTCTAGGAAATCTGTTGAGGGAGAAGGAGATGAAATGACCTCTTTTGCACTGTAAATTAGTAACAAGAGGGTTCAGCTCTGGCGTTCTGAAATTTGTGCACGATGACTATCTCGCTATCTGTATTGCTTCATCATAGTGTCCATTATTCATGATCCGTCATGATAATCTTAGGTGGAAGACTTTTGTTGCTGTTCATGTTCAATCTGTGCGGCGAGCGATGATGGTGTTTGAGCACCCGTGTTGTGAACTCTTTCCTACGACAGAGTCAGCCATGATCTTCGGGACAGACGAACAGAGTCTCGTTTCTTCTTACCACTAGGACCTCCTTGTCTGCATCTTCCACGGGCGCCGCGTCCTGCTCGTTCGTCGGATCGGTGCTCGTCGTCGGGGCAAGGTTGCGTTGCTTCGCGAGTAGGCTCTGCGGCGGCTCTATTTTATCGTGAGCATTGTATCTCGATCCGTGGACACAGCAACAGTGAACTGACACCCGCGAAGATACCTTCTGTCGTGCTCGTGACCGGGCCTGGGCACGATGGAACAGGATGCGATTGGGAGATGAGAGCGGCCACTTCGCGGGTTGTCATTGTTGGTGGTTGGATTGAAGATTTGCTGTTGTAGGTGAATTTTGATGTGTAGGATGCTTGTTGCTGTAGGGGATCGTATGTGCGGAGAGATGATGAAGAAGCAGAAGAAAAAGAAGAAGAGAAGAAAAGGAGGAGGAAGAAGTAGAAGGAAAAGAAGAAGAATGGGGGGCGGAGACTCTGGGCCTTGGATTTGGCAGTTCATATGGGAGATTGGGGGAAGGTGCACCTTGTCACAGCATTGTCAGCGTCTCGTGATGTCGATAAGGCGAGCCTCTTCTTCCACTTGGAAATGTACCATTTTTCACTCTCCAAGGTTGGGGCTGACATTGGCTGCTTCAACGACTGGCACCTTCTATTGAAGCTGATTCAGGGCTAGATGAGCAAGATGACCCAACTCTGTGCGAAATATCCGATGGAACAAAGATTCACGGCACTTGTGGTATAGAACTTGTGGTATAAAACTTGTCACCCGTCTGATCGAACAGACGCAGCGCTTGGTGCTTTCACAAAGGCCATTCCTCGCCAAGGTTTTAGGTCTTTGACCTCCGTCGCACGCCTGATGGTTCACCAGGACATGGGACTGAGATCTAGCTTGGTCGGCCGGGATCCAGCACGATATGTTAACAGTCCGCCTCTCATGTTTCCGCTGAAGAGGAAGGCTCCAAAGAGTTAGAATATGTGAGGTAGAGACAGAAGATCTTGGCCAATCAACCCCTACGGCCGCCAGATCCGTCCAGCTGACAAGCACACCTCAGAGAGCAAACACCATGCCAAGGTCAAAGATCAACCAACGATCCAGGTCCGCATGAATTTCAACCGTTGACGAGCGGCAAGCAAGCCTCAGACACCAAAAAACGCACCGCGTCTGAGAAGGACAATCGAACCAACGCCGCTATACCAGCCCTTTCTTCCCCTCTTTGTCCCCCTTAACCTTTATATTTCTCATTCGCTCGATTTTCCCTCTTCTTTCACCTTTGTTTTCTTTCAGATACTCTTTCAGAGACTCTTTCAGACTTTCTTGAAAGACTCTTTTACATCTGATCCTCGTCTGATCGATTCAACGGGACACCACCAGCTACACCTCACCTGAGTGGCCGACGTCGTCGTGACTTGTGAATCAGCAGCCATGTTAGATAAAGGAGAGGACGAAGCAAGCCCCACGATGCTGCTGGTCGAGGCTCAACACATCGAGGGACTGCTCCTTAGGCCCACTACGCCGTCTGTCGCCAAGACAATGACCAGGAAGCAGGCAGAAGCCGTCATCCATCCCCTGTTAGAAAGACTTCCCTCTGGCGGATGGCACAATGACGAATCGCACCGGAGACTGGCAACAACGGTAACGAAGCAGATTGTCATGGTACTGGCTCCGGATCTACGAGCAGCGCTTGGAGAGTGGGCAAAAAAGAGAGATGAGCCAACGATTCTCAGGTGGACCCAGGAATCAGCATCGTTGAATATCCAGCAGATTGAATGGACAGAGACGCCGGCGGGAAAAGTCTTGGAGGATATGATGAAGCTGTCGGATGATCCAAACCTAGGTGACGCCGTCAATAGACAGAAGCTTCAAAGCTTGATCCGCCTCATGAAGCTACACTTTGCACAAAAGGAAGCAACTCCCCCGGAATGGATAAGGGAAGAACTCCATGACAGCGTCGGCAGCGCACGAAGCACCGCCCGGCAGCTCTTCCGACAGGTCAAGGCTGAAGTCCGTCAGGAGGTCAAGGACGGCGTGATGAAGCTTGTCATGAGTGGACCTGATGGGAGGGCAACATACTCTCGACGTTGAAGAAGCGGGTTCAGACGCTGTCTCGATGGTAGTTGCAACTTTTGGCGAAACTCTTTGTCTGCTAAGACAGACGACAGGATGATATCGTCGGGAATGGCGAAGCTAATGGCCGCTGATTTCGGAGAAGAGGAGGAGAAAAGGTGTCAATAATGTGGACTTGTTCAGAGAGATTGAGGTGACGGATGACTGACGTCTAGGATAATATACTTGGACCGAAGCCATGAGCTATCGTTGATAAATGGAAGAATGAGTTTTGAGAAACGTTGGTATCAGGTCGAACCTTTAGCCCTCCCCGGGTGGGCGCCATCAACTAACAGCTGGAGTGACCTCGGTCGGAGAGGCGAATGGTTTCTCTTGTCTGTGAAATCATTCGTGACAAGCTAATCTCTCGAATGTCCTCAATATCAACATCTTGGACCGGTCGAGGTCATCTTCGCTGACACAGGCGCCGTTCTCTGCTCTTCCCTTCCGAAGCTTTTCACAGATCACCGCCCACTCAAGGGCATGGCATTTCGGGTAGCTCGCTCAAGAAGCACCGATATGTGCGAGCGGAGCATCGATGGCGAGATACGCGAGTCTAAATCCCGTTGCATCATATCGTGATAAGCTGACACAGTGTGTGTCCACACAGTGACGTGACACAACCCACGTGGTCCCTGGCAGGCGGGCTTTCTTTGGACCAGCAAGTCCTCCGAGGGAGGCAGTCGAGAGAATGAAGATCATTCAGCAACATGTAGCCTTATGCTGCTCGATGTGAGAATAATTTGAAAGACAAGGAAAAGGAAGAATCATAGAGGTGGCGGGTTGCCGCTGAGCGCATATACAAGGCGAGTGTCTTGGTATCTATCTTTGTGGCTGCACGTTAAGCTTTGGCTTCGGCTGTCGAGGTTTTGATTTACGAAGTTTTCCAAGTTTCCAACAGCCAAACTTACCAAAAGACAGAATACATTATGATGAAGGCTTTGGTTCTGCTGGCGGCTCTTGCGGGCTGCGTCGCTGCGGACGATGTCTTGTACAGCAAACGCCTGCTCAAGCGGGCGATGGACGACCAAGGACACTTCAACATGTGTAAGGCTTCACCACTCCCTCACTCCCATACTCAAGCTCACAGTCACATAGCCTTCTTCCACGTTAACGACGTCCACGCCCACCTCGACCAGTTCGTCAAAGCGGGCACCGACTGTCTCGATCCCTCCAAGGGCTGCTTCGGCGGCTACGCTCGCATCAAGACAAAAGTCAACGAGCTGCGTTCCGCCCATCCTGACCATTTGTGCTTCAGCGTCGGCGACGAGTTCCAGGGCACGCTGTTCTACTCGTTCTACGGCGGAGAGAAGATTGCCGAGACTATGAATGAGCTCAAATTCGACGCCATGACGCTGGGGAACCACGAGTGGGATGGCGGAGATGAGAAGCTGGGTGCCTTTCTCAAGAATCTGACGTTTCCCATTGTGTCGTGCAATGTGAAGAGCGAGTATCCCGATCTCAAGGACACCATCAAGAATTACCACGTCTTCGAGGAGTACGGGCTCGCCATCATCGGGGCTTCGACGCCGACGACGCCGACGATTTCCCACGTCGGGCCATTGACGACGTTCCTCGACCCCGTGGAGCAAGTTCAAAAGGCCATCTGGGAGATTCGCAACACGACAGACATACGACGAATCGTGGCCCTGACGCACATCGGCTACGACGTGGACGAGCAGCTCGCCGCCCAGACGGAGGGCCTATCCCTCATCGTTGGCGGCCACAGCCACACTCTCCTGGGCGACATGGACGGTGCGCAGGGAAAGTACCCGACTATTGTGCAGGATTTGGCTGGCAACGAGGTGTTTGTCGTCACGAGCTTCCGCTGGGGAGAGTATCTCGGCGAGATCTCGCTCACGTTTGATGATGACGGCAGGGCTCTTGCGTATCGCGGTGCGCCGATCCATATGGACAACACGACGGAACTGGAGCCGCATCTTCGAGCGGAAGTTACGGCGTGGAGGAGGCCCTTTGAAGAGTATGCCAATGAGGTTATTGGAACAACGGAGAATACTCTTGATCAGACAAACTGTCAGAGTGGCGACTGTCTGCTGGGCGAGGTCATGTCTGATGCTGCCTTCGAGTACGCATACAACCTCACTGCAGATGCCCCTGAGGAGCAGAGGCCGGTCTTTGCGCTCATCAACGCGGGAGGTGCTCGGGCAACGATCGATGCGGGCAACATCACGCGCGGACAAGTCATCACTTCGTTCCCCTTTGGCAACGCTGTGACGATGCTCAACTACTCGGGCGAAGACTTGCTCAAGATCCTCGAAGGATGCGTCTCGCGTGTGAACCAGTTTACAAACCAGAAACTGTCATCATGGTTCCAGGTCTCGCACAACCTACGCGTTACATACAATCCCTCGAACCCGCCGGGCTATATGCTTGTCGACGCCAAGATCTCGGGACAGAGCATCATTCCTGAGAAAGAGTATGTCATTGCCACTGTGGATTTCGTTGCGGGAGGAGGTGATAATATCCTGCTGAAGAGGGATGGTTTCGTCGTGCTGGATACGCTGGACGAGGTTCTCGTGGCGTATATCCAGGCGAAGACGCCGTTGAAGAATGCGCTCGAGAAGCGGGTTGTCAAGGTTGGTAAGGGCACCAACAAGATGCAAAAGGTGTTTTCAGCTTGATTCTTTCATGAGTGAGATTTGCATGAGCTTTTGGATATAGATCCTCTCAACTTGAGCACCGATAAATTGTTGTCTTCTTCCTTTCCTGCCATAGACGCTTCCTTCGATCTGTCATGCAAACAGCCATCATCTCAAACGGACATGTCAAACATGGTCTCCTCCGCCCCTGCGTACGCATACCTCGCCGGATTCTTCCTATCCCTCTCCCTGCCCGGCGGCCGACCCCCCCTCGGATTAAGACCACTCCCACGCCCCCCCTCAGGCACATTCCCATCCCCCTGCACGCCCATCAAAGCCCTCTGCGCCGCCGTCGGAGCCCTCGACGACACCCTCCTCTCATCAAACGTCTCCCTATGCCGCCGCAAACGACCATCCCCCCTCAAGCCGTCCCGATTCAGTAACCTGTTCGGCGTGACCAGCGACCCCGTGTTTCTCCTCGCAGGCCTGATCCCATCGTCGTCGTTCTCTCCCCGGCTGAAGGACCGCTCAAAGGTACGGTATACTTCGTCGGGAGAGTCTTCTCGCGCGGCGTTGTGGCGCTCGACGAGGATGCTCATGACGGTGTAGATGAGGCATGCGAAGATGCCGATGGTGACGAGGAGGGCGGCGAAGAAGAGGCCTGGCCAGAGGTAGTCTGGGAGTATCGTGCTGCTCCTGTTGCCAGTCATTTCTTTTGTCTTTTTTTCTCTCGTCTTGTTATGGCGCTGGAGTGAGGGTATAGACATGACAGGGTGAGATCGCATGGCTTTATGGAGGGATATAGATTGATTATTGGTGCTAGGTGATGGTTATGTATCACCATCACTGTTGCAATCATGGGGAAGATGGTGCTTGTATCATGGCAGATGCCTGTTTGTCCTTTCGTCAGATACAAAGGCCTGAATCACCCAATATTTCTCCAACTCTAGTAGTTCCATCTAGTACATGTATCGGAATTCCGGACTGGCATCCTCCTGTGTATCCTCACACGTCAGCGAACCCCATCACCACCGACCTGTGTGAATCTGAATCGCATCAACTCATAGGTATCGTGAGCTTGAGCAGAACACCCTGCCCGTCGGCCCCCCTATTCCACAGCGCAAAACCACACACTGCATTCAGCACGATACTCGATGCCGCGCAGGCAATCACCATATACAAAGGGGTCCTATACCCATTCGAAGCATCCTCTTCGCGAAACACAAATCTCCCCGCATTCGAACCCGACGAGCGTCACGCTGCAAAACGCCCGCTTCGACTGCCCGCGCAGGTCGTTCGCCTGCGCGGCCATCACGGCTGAGACATTACCGCTCGCTCCCGCGATGACGAAGAAGACGCCGAAGTAGCGGGCTCCGGCAGCGATAGCCCAGGCCGTGATGGGGATGCCGATGAGGCAGAGGGTCGAGGTGGTCATGATGACGGGCCGCAGAGGCGGGACGTATCGCCCAGGTAGGCGCTCCAGAACGTGTAGATTCAGACAAAGGCGTACGGCGGCGCAATGAGACGCTACGATTTACTGTTGGAGAGGGGCCCTTCGACGATGAGAGTCCAGCGGCAGCCGGAGAGGCCTTGAAGACCATTGAGCTGCATATGTGGGGATGTAAGTTGGGAGCATAAGGGGGTACGACGATATGACGACTTACACCGTAGGCGAAGATACCAGGGAAAGTTATTGCCATGCAGCCCAACAGAAGAAACGAAAAATATCTCTTCCCAACATCATCTACACAATCATCAGCACTCTCCTTCTCACACGTCAGAATATACCACTTACCTGAAGCATACAACATACTAAAAGGAAAAGTACAGGCAGGAAACAATCCTGTTTCCTACCACCCCAACGCGGCTAGTAGGGCCATCAGCTGAGAGAAGTCCCTGACGAAGCCCATACCAATCCTTACAGCGCCCCAGAAGAGGTTGATGAGGTCGGATCCGACTTTGCGAATAAGAGCTGCGGATGGGGCTTGGACGATGATGTATGTCGTGAATAAGACAATGTTGGCGATATTTTAGAGGAGGTGAGCCTCCATAGAGGATGATACGCCGCTGCTGATCAAGCATGAATCGAACTTTATCAACTCGAAGTGTTTCTGCACCTTGATCATAGTCCTAGACCAGGTTATCTCTCTCACGCTTCTCCAGCTCAGCCATAGTGACACTCATCTTCATTCAAACCTGTAGATACTTAAAGGCAGAAAACATGCCTTCTTCAATCCTCTGATCCTCTAAACCCTAAGACATCTTGCCCCAGACCTAACAGTTGCGGATATAAAGCAAGAAAATGCAACGACACCAGCATAGCAGGCAGTCACCAAGTTCTCACTCAGACGGCCCAGGCATATCGAAGCTCTCAACCTTCCAGAGCCATCCTTATGTCTCGGACTCGGCACTCGCAGAGACCCTCAACGCAAGGTACCAACCACTGACTGCTTTTGTCTCCAAGTTTACCTATTATAGCCTCGCGCCCCGTCATTAGGCGTGCATGTACAAGCTCGGGAGGCGAGGCTAGTTACCTTATATATAGCGCCAATTTCTCTCTCTTCACAGCATTTTTAACCCCCTCCAATGCCTTGGTCATTCAACTTGGTCATTCAATAAAAACGGACAATCCACCCGATGCACACCTTCACAGCATTCTTAGAGCCCTGATTATCCTTTTCTCAAGTGGAGGCAACCAGCTAGATGGAACCCCACATCCGCCCCCAATTCTTGCTCAGCCCATTCATACCCAATCACTAAAGAACCAATCTACACACAGCCCTGAATGAATGATCAATCTATTAACCCACGGTGACAACGAAGCAAGAAGGCGAGTTGGGGGTTCCCCGATTCGCTTCCCCTAGAATGAATTCCATACGAACTCCTCAGAAAAGAGTAGCGGTTCGTCTTTCCAGGGGCGGTTTTCATTCTTGCGCTTGATACTTCAATTCATCCATCCATCAGTCTGATTTCAGACTGCTCATCGTCCAGAGGCTCTTCTATTCGCCCCCTTTCATCAATCTCTCAATGGGCTTCGCTTTGCGCGCCCTTCAACCAAACCAGCAATGCAGAACTCGTCAATTAAGTCTCATAAAACATCAACGCCACTGAGAAAATCGCAACTAATCAAACCAAAAGTCCCGTCAATCCCGGTGATACCGCGATGCCTCCTCATCCAAGACAAAAGTCTCCTGTCAAACTCCACACCAGCTGGAAGCCATTACCAAGTCTGCTATTCGCCGCCTTGATCACCCTCCGTGTCAACCGCCAAGTACCCAGAAAGCGAGAGAAAGTAAAGGAGAAGAAAAAGGATATCCCTTCGCCAACCAAAGCAAGCCATGAAAATACCCACGAAATCTGCTGCACAATGCGGACTAACCCCTGCGTAAGGGGATTTGTAACGATGCAATGCTGAAGAAACAATCATCCTGATGCCTTCGATAAGTGCAGAACCATCCCGGGCAGGCCCCTTCAACGCTTCACATAAGGAGACCGAACCTGTTGGCGACCACCCCACCAAATCGCTGTACATTGCGCCAGACAAGGCCAGTGATGCCAATAATGGTAAAGACCTGCAGCACCTCGAGAGGAGACTTTGTCCGGACCTTGGTCTCGATAAAGTCCACCTTGGATCCCGGCATGGCAGGGAAGCGTCCTGTCGTCAGGTACTGCTCCATCAGAGCGTCCTTCTTGTACCACTCTTCGCGCAGCCAGACATCAAACTTGCCCGCATCGTCGAGCGGTATATCGGATAGCTTGAATTTCCGCCAGTAAAAGTTGACCGACTTGGGCGATCGGCCCTGGAAGTAGGTACTAGAGAGGGTAAAGATGTTCTCGCCGTATTTGCCTCGCCTATGATACCTGTTAGCCCTTGCTTGCATCGTCCGTCTCATTTGAACGGTTAATGCACTTACTCGACACCCTCATATGCCACTGTGCAGTCGTAAACATAATCAACCGTTCCCTTGAGCTCGTTGAGGCAGAAGAAGCTGCCGGTGCTGCGGGGCAGCAGAACATGCTCGGGATCCTTCCACCCATTCTTCTCCGCCCAAGCAGCCGATTTCCGACGACCGTTGCCGGAGATGTTGGTACCTTCGGGAAACAGCAGCAGCCACATGGGTACGCGGTACTGCTTCCCGCTGGGATCAGTCTTGGTCTGCTTGAGCTTGCCCAGACGGTAGGCCATTCGCGGCTGATCCGTCGCCATCTTCCGAGACATGAAAATGAACCCATAGAACTTCATGCCCCAACCGATGATGGGGATGTACTGCAGCGACTGCTTCAGGATGATGTAAATATGGCCATGTGCTGCAGGCTTGTTGACATAGCCAACCCACCACAGATATAGCCAGTCGGTATAGATCTATCACACATGTTAGCGGTCTTGTATAATTCTCTCCCCGGAACAAGAAGAATGTATGTGTCCAACCCCAAGTTCTTACCTGATGATTCGCTATCATGACCAAACGCTCGGGGAATTTGAACTGCACTCCGCCGTCCTCCGCAGGAAGGATCTCTCCCGCCACAGACTCATCGCCGCTGATGCGGATTGTCGTCGGACCCCAAACCTGCGTCACAAAAGTTGTCGTCACGGCAAACCATCGCTTGGTCATTGACATGTAGTCGTAGTAAATGTCCCGGTTCACGAAATACAGCCAGCAACCGAGGACTTGCGAGACGAAGATGCTGTATCATCGTCAGCATTGGTTTCAACGAAACATGACTCAAACTCATCGCAACGTACGTCACGCAACAGGTGAAGAAGTAGACTCCCAGAGCCAGCCCTCGAAGTACCTGGACTGCTCGGCCATGCGCTCGCTTGCCCGATGGATGAGCATCCGCCGGGTACGCAGAGCCCTTTGCGGACGTCTGCTTGAGCCCCATGGCGACTCCGAGAGTGGGAAGGTTGATGTCGGACCCCTCGGCAATCTTGTCCACTGCCATGAGTGTCCCGATGTTTTGATGTCGGCTATGTTTCGATATGTAAAGATGAGATGTCAAGCACGGAGACCCGACGGATGGATAATGAAGCTGTATCCAGGTGGTAGATAGAGCAACCTGAGAACAGACGCGGTGGTGTGGCTTCTTTGTGGTGACCTCAGCCTCAGAGGAGTGATTGGGCGACGTCGGATATGCCTGGTAGCTCAGCCCGGCAGGCAACACTGTGCCTGGTATGAGATGACTCCAGCTGCGAAATGCCGGAGCTCGACCAGCCTGCCTGCGGAGCAGAGCAGCTGAGCCTCGTCCCGTGGCCGCCGATGCTAGGCCAAGGTGAGCCAACAACGGTCGAGGACGGCAATTCCTAGTTCCCAACGGCGTGGTCGCGCGACCTGGCGCTGCTTCTTTTCCTGCTTGTGTCTGCTTGTCCGCTTGTCCGCTTGTCCTCGAGAAGGCTCGAGGTCATACCGTGTACTTGCAAGGTGCAGGTGAAGGGTTGGGCCAGCTCTCGCGGCGCAAGCACATGATGACGCAGGTGTCGCGGCTGCTTATTCGCTCCCTGCGTCTGCCTAGTCGACAGCTGTCTGTCATGCCCGTCAGCGCCATTGGCCCATCCCATTCAGCCCTGAGACTAACAGGCCCCCAAGGACAGCTTCCGGGGAGGCTTAGCGGGAGCCTCGGGCTTTTCCAGCCCCCCGTCAGACGCTGTGCTGTGCTGTGCTGTGCTGTCACCTCTTACAGCACTTGGAGCTCAAGCTTCAATTCCATTCGCGGGCAGCTTAAAGTGGCTACAGAATGGCAGCTCCGGAAGACGGAGTTCGGAAATCGGATCCATCCCTTTGATGCACGTTGGCGGCGTTCTTACATAATCTGGGCGGTGACTGGATCACGGCAGATGGCCCGACAAATGGTCCGTCATGGAGTGTCAGTCAGTCGGATACATGCAGATGACCTCGAGCTCCCCAACAATGGGACAGTAATTCTGTCTTCTTGTGGTGATTTACGCGCCCGCTCCCCGCTCTTCTCTCCATCTGTGAGACCTGCTGAGATACAATGATCACATGCCAGCAATAGCCCCCCAGTCTTCGTATCCCTTGATGCGATGCGACAATGCAACCCCGCCTGCCAGAAGCAGTAGGCGGTGACGGCCTGCCGTTGGCTTGGTTATCGGAGCTCCATGTTGATGCTGTCAAGTCTCGGTCCGTGTTTCGTTGTATCAGTGCTTAAGTAGCTGCTTTGGAGTCCATTCGGGGCAGCAGTATACGCTTGTCACGCAGATGAGGCTCTGCAGCCGGTATACGCAGACTCATGAGAGGCTTGTGGCGTGTAAGCGAGCTTGCCAGATGTGCCAAGTCGAGATTCAGCTGCGAGCTGTGAACTTGAAGTCAGCGCGATATAGGCGTAGCCAAATATCTAGTCTTACATGCAAACTTGGTCAGCGATCGAGAAAGATGCTGAATTCGAACAATGAACGCAAAAACAGAAAATTGTGCTGCATTGAAGGCGTAACATGTGCAGGGTCGCCTTTACAACACGGACAGCCGGGTACTTGCACATGGCAATAAGAGCTGCTTCTGCAACGGAACCCTGGATTGTCCGGACGCTAAGAATTTTGTCCACAGCAGCTCCATCATCATGACTTGCTACCACCTCGACCTTCTTGTACGCTGCTCCAAAAGAGCTCACAAGCTCACAATCTTGATTCCACAGGCGTGACGCATCTTGCTGCTGCCATCATGATAAATCCCGCCTGATCCAACGCCATGTCTACCTACTTTCGAGCATCCCGAGCACCATGGCGCCGCATTGCTCAAGCTCGGCCTCTGCCGGCGATGCCCTTCGCCTCAGCCTCTAGCCGGCGAACCCTGTGCACGACTCACCCGCTGAAACTCGCCCAGTCGCGCAGCGTCGCCGAGCTGCCGGAACGCATCATCCCGCGCTACCTCCAAGTCTCCAAGCCGGGCTCGTCCCTGCTGTCGCTCAACTGGCCGCGCCCGCCGCGCAACCTGCTGCTGGTCCAGAAGCTCTACTCTCCCGAGGTGACCGAGTCCGTCGTCCAGTTCGCCAGGCATCTCCGGAGCGACTACCCCGACGTCAACATCGTCATCGAGGCCCGCGTCGCCGTCCCGATCCAGCAAGAGCTCGACTTTCCCATCTTCGTCGTCGACAACGGCACCAACATTGCCGACAAGATTGATGCGATCGCGACGTTTGGCGGCGACGGCACGGTCCTGCGCGCGGCCAGTTTGTTCAAGCTACATGGATCCGTCCCTCCCATTCTGTCATTCAGCATGGGGACGCTGGGCTTCCTCGGGGAATGGAACTTTGCCGAGCACAAGAAGGCCTGGAGGGAAATGTACATGAGCGGGAGCGACGTCAGCGCGGCGCGCAACGCTGCCGTGCCGCGGGGACGAGACGACAATATGGACGGGAGCAGGGCTGCGGGTGAGGGCTGGGAGCGAGTCAAGGGCAAGAGCTTGGGGATCAACAGAGCATCTCGAGTCCTGCTGCGGCATCGGATCAAGGCGGACATCCTGGACAGGGCCGGCAACAACATCAACCACCAGGTCTCCAATACCTTGGCCAGCCAGCCAAAGTCGGGCATTGCCAGTCCAAAGGAGATCTCGCCTCCTCTACGCGCCATCAACGAGATTTCAGTCCACCGTGGCTCGCACCCGCACCTGGCCATCATCGACATCTACCAAAACGGCCACTTCCTGACGGAGACGACTGCCGACGGCATCCTCATCAGCACGCCAACTGGCTCGACAGCGTATAGCCTAAGTGCAGGAGGGCCCATCGTGCATCCTTTGGTGAAATCGCTTCTCATTACGCCCATCAGCCCATGCAGCCTCAGTTTCCGGTCCCTCGTGCTGCCACTGGATACCAAAGTAACACTTCGGATGAGCCCCAAGAACAGGGGCCGTGAACTGGACCTCAGCATCGACGGCAAGCGGTGTGCCGGCGTCCTGCCCGGGTCAGAGATTCACGTCGAAGGCGAGTTCGTCGGGCGAGCGGGGCCCGGCGAGGAGTGGCACGGCGGCGTGCCGTGCGTGATTCGCACCGAGGACGACGATCCGTGGGTGGGCGGACTTAATGGACTACTTAAGTTTAATCACCCCTTTGGCAGAGAGCCTCCGAACGAGGAGTTTTCTGACTAGTATAGGCCCAGGGCCTCTGTATGACTATCTTGGATACTGTTCAGGTTACGAAATGATACCCTATTGCTGCTCATTTGAGCGACGTTGATACTTGGATTAAGCAAATGGATAGGGCGAAGAATGTCATGAAAGGTTCTTCACAGACCATCTCCACGCCCACTTCTCCTTACCATAAGTACGTGAGACATCCAATGATGAAGGGACTCCACGTAAGTAACTTGGTAGCGCTTCCAATGGGGACGTAGATTTATGCTCTGCTCTATTTTCACAGCCGTTATGGTCTACATCATTTCATACAAACTCAACGTCATATAACATGAACCAACTTCTCTTGGATGAGAAGTCCCCTCAGTCTCTCAGTGATACTTGCTATTAGCGTTCAAGCCATCATAAAGAGAAGCTTGTTTCTTGGGATCGGCGTTCGGTTCGAATGAGTTGCTTGCTTTGGCAACTTGCTCAACATGAAACATAACAAGACAAGGGGATTGAAAAGAGTGGTAAAGGATGCTTGATGCTTCCAAGTTGAGTACATACAAAGCCACCCGTTTCATACCCCTCACACTGTGCCGGTCGTACCTTCCTCCAACAGGATTCATCAACACATCTTACATTCAACTGTGGCTGTTGGCATCGATAAGTTGCCAGTTGTCGTCGAACCTCTTGATATGGATCCGTGATGGGAAGACTTTTCCAGCTAGTTCTTGGTCTTCTGAAGCTTGGCGTCTAATGCTCTAGGATCTCTCTTGATAACAACTCAACTCTCTTATATCATTAAAATTCCATGTTGTCAAACCAATGCCTCTCCGTTCTCTCATATATACATAGTATTTCATAAAGCCCCCATTTGTTGCTTCAAGCTACCTTTCAGAGCTCGGCGTCCCAGCAGCTTGTCACGCGCTGCTTTGTGATTCAGGGGCAT
This sequence comes from Trichoderma sp. PF4103, assembly GCA_023628735.1. Classification (NCBI taxonomy): domain Eukaryota; kingdom Fungi; phylum Ascomycota; class Sordariomycetes; order Hypocreales; family Hypocreaceae; genus Trichoderma; species Trichoderma sp. PF4103. The sequence goes on from JAMAKC010000022.1 coordinate 62,329, forward strand.
CAATTGAAGCAGGGTACAAGCGCGTATATGCCTGATCAAGTGATTCGAAATGTATAACGCAACCTCTGATACAGCATGTAAGTCATGTACATGTCCCTGTTCCAATGACTTATTGTTCACAGTATGCCCAGCTAACAAGATATAAACCCCCCTCTCCTTGCCTCCACAAACCAAGCCGCCGCAACACTACCCAAATACCCGAGTCCCCAACCCTTACTCCAACACCAACATGGCGAACACGAACAACATCAACGAAGGCCCATCCCGCCCGACACCCTCCAGTTCAACAATCACCTCCCCCCCTCCATCATACCACTCCGGAAACCCCCAACTCGACCCCCTCCAGCCCGCCCTCACCCACACCCACACAACCGGCACCATCGTCCTCCCCTACGACAACACCGGCACCTACCAGCCTGCGCCTAAACCAAACATCGTAAAGGAGTCGATAGCCGCGTGCGTGGATTTCTGCTGCGTCCCCAGAGTACCCCCGTGGGATTGGTCAAGCGACTACTCTTCCACAGCATATCCTTCTTCGCTGTCTTCGTATACCACCGGTTCGTATACCACCAGTTCGTATACCACAACGGAAAGTATGCGCTCTCAAAACCGTGTGAGCGATGCCGAGCCCGTACAGGTGGAGAATGCGAAGAAGAAGGATGTCGGATATGCGAAGCAAGAAGGCATGTGTTCGACAAGTCATGGCAGCGCTGAATCATCTTCGCAGCAATGTTGCAGACGATGTTGAAAACACCGCTCCCGTATCTCGTCGTAACTGAAAGGGGGAAAAAAAAATAGAAGGAAGACGATATATTCAGTAGCGCATCGTACGTATAGCATATAGCCGTCGAAATCTATCAATTGTCGCGTTTCCGAAACCCGTTCCTGCGCCGTGTAAAATGTATCCCATTCGTACCATAGAATGCTAAAACAAGCAAGAAAACCTGTACTTTTAAAAATCCCTTGTTCGATTAGCTTGCAGTCTTCCCTAATGTATGCTCTGTCAACTCACCATAACGTCCCAAAATCACTGAATCTCCATCTCCTGCTCCTCCTGCACCTTCTTCTCCTCAACAACAGGCGCATCTACAATCCTCAAAGTCAGCACAAACCCATTCAAACAATCTCCCATCCCCCAGTCACCCTCCCGATGATACCCATTCTCCGCTCTCCAGGCAAGACAAAAACGCACCTTTCATAACCGCCTCCCCCTCCGCCTCCATCCTCCTCCTCAGCTCATACCCCATCTTCTTCTCCAGCTTCCGCGCCTTCTTCTTGCTAATCGCCTTGCGCGGCCCGCTCGTCGGCAGCAGGCCCGGCCTCGCGCCCCGCGTCCGGTCCGCCTTGGCCACCTTGTCCTGGTTCGCCGGGTTGCAGCGCTTCAGGTTCGCCTTGCGGGCCTTGGCGGCGCGCGCGGCCAGGCGGTTCTTGGAGATGCGGTTGGGGTTCTTGACGTTGGCCATTGTGTCCTCTTTTTTGTGTGTGTGTGTGTGTGTGTTTCGTTTGATTTGGTGATGGATGAGGGATGTTGTTGTAGGTGTTGGGTTGGTAGGTAGATTGCGAGCTGGTGATATTGATGGTTGTTGCTTGGATATGTTTGGTGGTGATAGCAGATAAGAGAAAAAAAAGTTGGTCCCGCTAACGTTAAAAGATGGAGGGCCGTATCGGCAGCGACCGCACAGGTGCTAAGCTGTTTCTGGCGTGACCCCGGACGCAGGTACAGAGTTGATGCATTGAACACACATGAGGATGCATTGCAGCTTCACGATGACTTGTACTGAATTCAACGTTTATTGTTTGATTGATTTTCTTCTAAGAGCATCGTTCAGGTCAGAATTACCCATTATGTTGCTCCCCGATATCGTATACAGGCATTATGCGTAGGCAAACTTCAAAACGCTTAACATACAGACAGCTTCCCAGCAGATAGCTTTCTCCCTTCTAAGCAAACGTCTTCATTCATCATGTCTGGACTGCAGCAGGTCGCCTGGGGGCAGCCCCCTCGCCTGCCAACATCCCTTGCCTCTCATCGTCTTCGTCATCCGTCGAAAGGCCGTCGAGCTCAAACTCCTCTGCCGCACGGATATGGCCATCCTCTACAGCCCGTCCGTTCGAATGTGTGTGACCGTTGGCAAATCCCTTCGTATCCAGAGGCGGGTTCGACAGCCGATCGTACAGGTGAATGAGCATGTTGGCGAACAAAAACACCAGGAAGGCGAGCGAGTACAGGATGAGAATGTACGAGATGACGTCCATGCTGGAGCTGTCAATGAGGGCCATCTGTTGTTCGGTTGCGCCCATGAAGAGGAAGCCGGCGGCATACAGGAGCTATCATGTGTTAGATACGCTGCAGCTTTAACTATAGAGACTGCGGAACTTACGAAAACAGGAATGAACTGGAAGCTGTTCCAGGATCGGCCGTCGTCGGACAGCGATTGAGCATCCTTGAGGACAAAGGTAATCTCAATGATGCGCGTAGCACCCGCGGCCATCAGGGTGTAGCCAAACATGGTGTGCGTCATGGCGCTGACCATGAGCTCCTGAGGATGCGCAGACATGCCCCAGCCCGTGATGAGGATGACGAATCCCGGGATAAAGTTGCGCTTCGGGTTGCCGTCGCGATCTCGGCTGAGCCAGATGCCCGCCAGTCCCGCGCACCACCAAATGACGCCCATTGTGGTGTGCTGCCAATCGTTCTTGACCCAGTCGGTGCCCCAGCGATGCTCCGTGAAGGTGTTGATGCAGCCCCAGATGGCGATGACGGCGCTGTCGTAGAACTCTTGCGATCTCCCCGTGCGGCGAATCCAGACTTGGCCGGCGAGAAGGATGATAGTCAAGATGATTCCGTAAGCGATGAACGCACCGCCCATGATGAAGTGGGCTGCGCATTGCCCAACGTGGTCGCCCTGGCAGAATCCAAGGGTGGTGATGCCGCCAAAGATCATCTGCGTCCATGCGAGGAGAGGCATCGCCTTGCCAATCACGGAGTGGAAGGGTCGAACAAATCTGCGAATCATGCCAAGGGCGCCCTTCTCCCAGTGGAGCTTCAGATATAAACCCAACACTACCTGGCCGACGAGCAGGAACTGCAGAATGTTGGCGAAGAGGGCGTGCACATTGTTGCCGACAAACTCGCGCCCTTTATGCGCATGGCCGAGGAAGAAGCCGACAACAGCGAGGATGGAGCCTAGGATCTGCGTCGGGACGTGCCATCGCGACTTTGTAATCTGCAAGTCGCCTAAGTCAGTCGCTGTCCATCTAAAAGAGGAGGTAGAAGAATCAAAGAGTGTTTGCACTTACACCAAAGACCATGCCCACGGGGAAGATGACGCCGTATGCGAGCATCTGGATGAAGATGTGGATCCATAGGATCGAGTCCTGCCAACCGTGTTAGTCCTGTTGTTCTATTTCTTTTTTTTTCCTCTTTAAGAGAGGGACTCACGATCGGTTCCAGTGAGATGGCCTCGCCCTCGGGAATGTGGCTCTCGCCGCCTTCGTGGTGGTCGTGGCCCTGCACCAGCGTCCCGAACGAAGCGATCGCCAGTAGCGCAGCCAGCGCCGCCTGCCGAGACGGTTGCATCATCTTTCTTGGCTGTAATGCGAGGATGAAGGGAACAAGTGAAGAAAAAGAAGAGGAAGAAGAAGAAACAAAAAGGCCCGAGTCAATCCCAGATGCCCGTCTCTTCACCTCCAAAGCCGAGTCGTGTCGCCAGTCACGTCAAGGGAGCGGACGCCAGAAAATCCTCGGCTCAGGTGTTTTCTCCAAACGAAACAATCGCTCGAGCGGCTCGATCGGAGATGAAAAGTCACGACATGCATCGACACGCGCAAGGGGGCCCTGTCCCACCGACGTTCTGCCGGGCGAACCAGGCGACTTGCGTTGCGGCATTACGCACGCTGGCTGGCCAAGTACCGGCGACGCGGGAGCGCATGCAGTAAGCCGGGATGTTGCCCCGCAAACGACTGCTGGAGCTCCAGTGGTCTGAGCGCCTGTGGACTAGCGAGGAACGGAAGATGAGAATCCAATCCAATCCAACCAAAACCATGTGCCATCTTGAGGTTCTATATGCTGGTGTCGACAGCGGAGAAACACAGCATTGGCACATGACTATAATGAACTTGCGTCAGGTGTAGGATTGGTGTTGGAGACGCCCAATTGGAAATGTCAGCAGATGCACGCGTTAATAGACCATTGATAAGTAGCTCTTTACAAGGAAGCAGAACCTCCACCACTGACTGCATGTCATCCACAAGTTCGGCTAACGCGGCGCGAACTCGTCAATGCCGTCGCGACTCGACGCCGAGCCGGTCGTCTTCCGTCATTGATGAAGAGAAGTTGTCGGACAATTCCAAGTGGCACATGGCAATTGATGCTGCGAATATAAAGTCATCCCCTGGGTGAATTTACAGATACGCGTAAGCTGGGCAATCTATTTAACGGTGTTGTAGCAGACGACTGACGATGGCGTCTCTTCCATCGAATACCTACCAGGTACCAGCGTTAGATGGAATGGAGTGCACCATGCTTCCTGCCAGGAATAGAGCAGCTGAAAGCCCAGAGCCTTGACATTAGCGAGCCTCACCAAGTTGATGTCGGACACGAGTTAAGCAGAAGGCAGTAGCTCAAGTAGCTGCTTCCTTAATTCGCGAGTTGGTGGAGGCAGGAGGCAGAGATCATGATTCCATGACATGCAACCTTTTACAAATCTCTCGTTCACTCGTAATCCTGGACTTCTCCGTTTCTGAGACATTGAATTCTTGTTCTTCGTTTACCGCAATTTGCCAATCGTCTGTCCCAGGGAAGCTATCATTGACCATGCTTCTCATCCGTCTCCTGGGGGCCTCGTTGCTCACCGCAGTCACAACAGCCTCTCCCCTCTCCGTCCAAGAGGCCATTACTGACGACCAGGGCCAAAGTCCAAGAGCCTGTGTATACGGCGCCCCAAAGAAGTACGACCAATGGACCATTCAATACCACGAGGTGAAGCCACCAACTCAATTCTCCAATCGCTTTGTGCTCGATCCCGTATGGGTCGCACGCCATCAGAACGTGGGTGATGCAGATGTATGTCTCCCCCCTTGAATCCCTCAGATGCCATAAATCGCTGACAGATCCAGCACTTCACCTTGGGAAGTACTTGGGTCCCCTGGGCGGAGAATAGGTGCCAGTACACTTGCAACGCCAGAAACAAGTGCGCCTCTTGGGTTGGATATCAGAGTAGGCGTCCACTTCACCCATCCCGTTCCGTAGTGGCCGTATCGTCCCCTAGACTAACGCCCTCGACTAGCTCAACACTCAAAGTCTGAAGAGGGAGGGTTTTCCTGCTTCTTCTTCGACGCCCTGTAGGTGCCATCCTCCGCCTGAGCTCGCCTGTGCTGACGTCCTGCTAGCATTCAGCCCGAGAACCTCGTGCGACGAGCGCCAGACGACTTGTTCAAGATCACGCATGCCTACAACAGGCTCTGCGCTAATGAGACGGAGGTCTGAGGATAAGATGCCAGTTGCCTGGAGGCACATCTGTGTGGACGGATGAGACTGGCCAGAGGCGAGCTATATGCGAGGTGCGACCTGCAAATGGTGTCAGTTTTGACATGACGTTACGAGCAAAAGAAGACACCGTACTTTGGGGTATGCGGCGGCAATGACCCTCACTGCCAAGTTTTGTCAATCAATCTGCAGTTGTTGCATTCACTCCTTCTTAGTGTTGTCTGCGTCCTTTTCAAGGAGCTCTTGCGCCCTTCTCCACAGCTCCAGCTCCATGTCCCGCTCGACCTTTGTGCTGCGACTGTTGAGCCACCCAACGTCGAGGTTTCCAATGGCGCCCATGCCATTAGGCTTCAGAGAAGCCTTGACAGTCGTGTTGTGGCCCTGACGAGGCCCGCTAGACGTCAGGTTGACGATGCCAGCTTCTTCCAGGGCGAGGATCTGGCGCTTCATGCGCACATCGACGCTATGCAGTGTCTCGAGAAAAGTATCGGTCGCTTTTCGAAATGCCTCCGTTTGCGCCGCTGCTTCAACTGATGCCGGCGTATTGCTGTCGTCAGTTGAGACTGGCGTGGTGAGTGCGCCGAGTGCCGTTGCAGTGTGCGTCATGAGCTCGACGATGGACCGGTCAATTTCGTTGAGCTGCTGGATGTTTTCCTCGAGTGCGAAGGGGACAAAAGGCTCTTGGGTCTGAGAGTCTTCTTTTTCGTCGCTCATGACGATATCCTGAGGTGAAGCCATGGTTGTGAGGGGGTGACGTTGATGCACAGGGCGGAATGCTATTCCAAGGATCTCAAAGCGGTGTTCCTTCTTGAAGTCAAGTTTAATGGTTCGAGGAGGAAGACGCAATCAAGAAGATACTGTCAGTTCACAAGCTTGGTTGTGATCGTGCAGCAAGCAAGTTGCCGATGCATTGCGCGCAGGTGTCGTAAAAGGGCATTGAACTACCTACTGTGGGTCCACCGAACGCGCCGCGAATCTGATAAGATAGCGCGCTTGCATGTCTTGCCGTGTCAGAGAATAGCTGCGCACATCAATTTTCCCTGGAGTGACTGTCGCGAGAGGAACGATATGCTATCTATTGTCTCCTATTTTCTCTTATTGTTCTACCTTAAGCAACCCACTACAATTCAAGGGTATGGAAACTGAACGCCAGCTGATTGCTGAATCTGAGCAGCTGGTGAGAGGCGCCGCTTAAACATCGGCTACGGCAGTGTAAGGCCGCTCGCGACTCCCCAAGCCACCTCAGCTTAAGCTTTCAACATCAACCAACCTTGTCACCCATCAAACCATCCTCCTCCATCGTCTGCCGCACCTCAGTCTTTCTCTCAGCATCGCACACCGTCATCTCACATCGAATATCTCGATTGTATCGCTTCCCACTTGACGCCAAAGCCGAGAACGACTACCTCTTCATACCGCCATACGACACGGGACTGAGATTCAGCAGCGACTCGATCTCACTCAGTGAACCCGGCACGAGCCGCATTCAGCCTCACATCACGCAGGACCGGCGCCTGTAATGAGACCAGCAGCCGTATCTATTGAACCTCAGAAATTATAATCACCTTTGTTCAGCCAATTAACTCGTCAGCGCCGACTCTCTCATCACCATGTCGAACCAGGCGCCGGCCCAGGGCGCAGGCGCGGCTGGCTCATATGCAGGGCAGCCAGTAACATCACCAGCCGGTCCGCCTGCTGCCGCCACGACTGCAACGACCGCGACTGGAGGCGCCATGTCGAATCAGAACCTCAACCAAATTGTACGTCTTGATTTCTATGGCCTGGTCACTTGTTTACGTCGTGATGGGCTCGTTTGCACATGGCCCACTCATATCTGCGCTCTGCTATACCTGGCAGCCAGCCTAGCTCTCCTTTCCTGCAGTACTCCATCACTTTGCAACAGTCCGGGATGCCACATCGTGTTACAGAAGCACCGGCATAATCATCTTATTCAGGGCTCTTGTTCTCATTCACATCTCATACTCAAGTCCCCCCTTATCCCATGTCGGCCCTCTTTCATTGCCTTTGTGACATTGAGACACAAGCACTACATCGGGATACACCCCTGGTCACCAAAACCATGTCGGTTTCCAAGCGTGTCGCTTAGCTAACACCGTCCGGACTATAGGTGACAGATTACTTGCTTAAGAGAGGGTTCAATAGAACAGAAGAGGTGTTCCGTCAAGAGTCGAAACATCTCGGCAGTGACGGCAAGCCAGTCCAGCAACTAGCGATCCTGGGTCCAAAGAAGTATGCAAGAGCGTTCCGGCTACTGAAAGACTGGGTTGAGAACAATCTCGAGATCTACAAGGTGTGTGACCCCTCCGTGGCTGCCCGGCATGCTCATGCTGAACAAGGCTGTGCGTTAGTTTGAGCTCTCGAAGCTTCTCTGGCCTGTGTTCGTCTACTCCTTCATCGAGCTGGTTGGAAATGGATATACGGAAGAGGGCAAGTCGTTCCTCAAAGAGATTGGCCAGCATTTCCAAGCGACACACGCGGACGATTTGAAGACGTTTTCATTGATCACGCTCCCGCAACATGTCAATGAAAACTCAGTGACCAAGTTGTACAAGGAGAACAAATACCGCATCCCATTGAACCAACACGCCACCGGCGATCTTTTCAACTTTCTCGAGCGCGAGTCTGACCAAGGCGGATCCGTCATTCGACAGCTGCTCGTCACATACTGCCAGATCGACTCCACAGCTCGCGGGCCTATCACGCCCTACAGCTTTGAAGCTGTCTTCAGGAGGAGTAAGAATCTGGACCTGGAGGAGGTGGATGCGAAGGAAGGTATTCCCGGTGTCAACATTGGCTTGTCTAATAAGGACATTCTGGACCCGGCTGCGCCTCTCACACTTGGCCCGTTGCCTATGGACCCGGATCTTCGCGATGACATCCGCGCAGAAATCGAAGACGAGGAGCGGCGCAATCCCCCGAGCGGCCCTAGCTTGATAGAGGAACTTGACCAAAAGATCAAGAGGGAGGAGAGCGCAGATGCCCCAAGCCGATCTGATCTACCCTTGCCGCCATCTCGCCCACGAGATATCATGCTCGAAATGCAGAAGCTGCGGGAGAATAGGGACAGGTTCAAGATTGAGGGACGGACAGGTGGTGTGGGCGTGCCCGTGAGCGCCTGCATGTTTACCTTTCACAACACACTCGGGAGGTGAGTGGCTTTGCCCCATGGCTGACGAGTCAAAGCAAACGACTGACCTTGTAAACAGTGTATCCTGCTTGGAATTCTCCGATGATGGGCAGCTCGCTGCCGTGGGCACTACTGAGTCCTACATCCGCGTCTGGTCACTAGATGGCTCCGCACTCCCGAGTTCAAACGCCCACGAGAAGGGCGCAAAGTTCAACAGTCGGAAACTGATTGGGCATTTTGGGCCCGTGTACGATATTTCGTTTTCCGACTCAGCTTCAGGACCTCCGCAGAAACTGTTTGGTGATGAAGGCCGGCAAAACCCAGCGATTGACGGGCGGCCGAAGCTGCTGCTGTCATGTTCTGCGGATGGGCAGATTCGGCTTTGGTCTCTCGAGTCTTGGACATGTCTATGCGTGTACAAGTCGCACGATGGACCCGTCTACAGGGCACAGTGGAGTCCCCATGGGCATTACTTCTTGAGCGGCGGCTACGACAAGGTCGTTCGGGTGTGGATGCAGGACCATGCCTCGCCTCAACGACTGCTTGTTGGGCACGATACATCCATCTCAGCTATTGCATGGCATCCCAACGGCATGTACGTCTTTTCGGCGTCTGACGAGACGGACAAGACAATCCGCATGTGGTCGGTGGTGACTGGAGCCTGCGTCCGAGTATTCACAGGCCACAGTGATCACATCAGCGCGCTGCGATGCGCTCCGAACGGCAAGATTCTGGCCAGCGCAGACATTGCTGGCAACATCTTCTTCTGGGATCTCATCAAGGGGACTCGCATCAAGCGTTCTCGCGGTCACGGCAAGGGAGGCATCTGGTCGCTCAGCTTCAGCGTCGAGTCCAACATACTAGCCTCCGGAGGCCAAGATGGCACGGTCCGGTTGTGGGATGTCGAGTCGCCGGCGGACCCTCACAAAGCTGCTCAGCAAAACGGCCTCGAGGCTGCCGCTGCCGGCACCGAGTTGGTCGTATCTGGCGCAAACGGAGAAGCATCAAGGTTGAACACAGCGTCGGGGCAGCCGACCACCACAGGGACTACCACGGGCACCAAGAAGAAGAGCAAGGAAGTGATGATTACTCCGGATCAAATTTCTTGCTTTCCCACAAAGAAGACGCCTGTGATCAATGTCAAGTTCACTCGGATGAACCTTGTCATGGCTGGCGGTTGCTACGACCCTGAGCGATGAGGAGAGACATCAAGAAGGTATTCAGGGCTTTAAAGGATGTCGACTGGTAGCATGACAAGAAGGGATACGGGAAGGGTATAGAAATATAGGTAATACTTTATGATAGCCGCTTGGAGTAATGGATTACTTCTGGAGTAGCAACTACACGATGAGTCTACGGTGAAACGCAGAGCTGTTGAGAGTATTGACATGAAGCATTAAGTCAATGTTCTGCAGCAAGTTACTAAGGACCAGATGCTTTTAATTCTTGCCTAAGTATCTAAACTGTGAGAATTACCTCCCTCTTTATTGTTCTCTGTTGTGTTTTATTGGCAAATATATTCATTCTCATCCTCAGTTACCATCACCGAGGCTGAAGAGTCAAGTGGGGTGTGTCATTCGCTGGCAGCCTCGCCGGTACAGGTACGCAACCGCTGACGTTGAGCAGCTGCCAAAGCGGGTACCGGTGTCTCCAACCCGCCGCAGCTCGCTGGACTTGCGCACCTGCCCAGCTGCCTCGAACAGTCTCGCCGTTCTGCCTCACAAGCCAAACCACCTCCAGTCCTCTCCCTCACCTCACGGATTGCCCGCCTCCCGTGGACGAATCGCCGCAGCCTCGCCCCAAATGGACGTCGAAGAGTCGCCATGGGCTGATTCCAGCCAGACCCCCCCTGAGCCGCCCGCCGAGAGCGAGCCCGCCGCTTCCCCGCCGGCGACATCACAGGCCTCGACGACGACCACCTCGTCGGCGCCTCGCCCGTCGCGCGCCCCCCGCCGCATCGTCGCTCAACCCACGAAGCTCGAGGCCGTCGACGATCCGCTGGGCCCGCTGAGCTCCGGGCCGGGCCTCGATGCCGCGTCCGACAGCCCGCCGGTGCCGCCGCAGAAGGAGCAGATGGTGATCCGGACGACGATGGCGCCGCAGCAGCAGGCGAGGCGGTCCGTCGATCCGCATCTTGTTGACGACGACGACGGCCTGGACAGCCCCCGAGGCCCGCGGATGCCGCCGCCTGTGGATGCTGCGCGGCCCAGCAGTGTGAGGAGCAGCACGCAGCCGAGCGTCAGCGTCGAGGAGGCGTCCAAGCCGACGTTTTACATTACTGTTGGAGATCCCGTCAAGATTGGCGACCTTACGAGCTCGCACATTGTCTACTCCGTGCGGACCAAGGTGAGTGTCCTCTTTCACCAGAAGAAGGGAAGTACCTCGCTAAATGAAGCTCCAAATCTGGTAGACCACTTCCAGAGCCTACAAACAGCCCGAGTTCGAAGTCAAGCGCCGATACCGAGACTTCCTCTGGCTCTACAACACCCTGCATGGCAACAACCCCGGATACGTGGTGCCGCCCCCGCCCGAGAAGCAGGCTGTTGGCCGCTTCGACAGCAACTTTGTGGAGAGCAGGAGAGCTGCGCTGGAGAAGATGCTCAACAAGATTGCCGCCCACCCCGTCCTCCAGCATGACGCCGATCTCAAGCTGTTCCTCGAGAGCGAGGCATTCAACGTCGACATCAAGCACAAGGAGAGGCGGGAGCCGTTGCCCTCCGAGAGCAAGGGAGTGCTGGGGTCTCTGGGCATCAACGTCGGCGGAGGCAGCAAGTTCGTGGAGCAGGACGACTGGTTCCACGATCGCAAGGTGTACCTCGACGCCCTGGAGAACCAGCTAAAGGGGCTCCTCAAGGCGATGGAGACCATGGTCAGCCAGCGCAAGATGATGGCCGAGGCCGCGGCTGACTTTTCGGCCTCTCTCCACGCGCTGTCTACTGTTGAGCTATCGCCGTCACTATCCGGCCCTCTCGACGCGCTCTCCGATCTCCAGCTCACCATCCGCGATGTGTACGAACGTCAGGCTCAACAGGACGTTCTCACGTTCGGTATCATCATCGATGAGTACATTCGCCTCATCGGCTCGATCAAGCAGGCATTTAGCCAGCGCCAGAAGGGCTTCTACGCCTGGCATCAAGCCGAGTCAGAGTTCCAGAAGAAGAAGGCGACGCAGGACAAGCTGCTCCGCCAGGGGAAGAGCCAGCAGGACCGGCTGAACCAGATGAACGCCGAGGTGCAGGAGGCGGAGAGAAAGGTGCACCAGGCCCGACTCCTGTTTGAGGACATGGGCCGCTCGATGAGGGCCGAGCTGGACCGTTTCGAGAAGGAGAAGGTGGAGGACTTCAAGAGCGGCGTTGAGACATTCCTTGAGGGTGCTGTCGAGGCTCAGAAGGAGGTAGGTCGCCGAATTTACTGCAGATTGGGCCAGGACAATGCTAACGGTTGTGACAGCTCATTGAGAAGTGGGAGACGTTCCTGATGCAGCTGGATGCCCAGGACGACGAGTCTGCTTTCTACCGGCCGCCCGTCTACCAGCCGAAGCCTCCTGGCAACACCGTCGTTGATCGCGCTAGGGCAAGGATAGATGAGGATTCAGACTGAGAAGCGCATCTATGCAAGTACTTTCTTCACAGGCTCGTAGCGAGATGGCTCACGGGGGGAAGTTTGGGGGGCTTCTGTGTGTTGCTGTTTCTATTCGATTCAAAATTCGGAGTGCATCCTTTTGTTATATCATACAGGCCGCCGGGCTTAAAGTGCTGTACATAGTGAACAGATCGATCCTCTAATCCAGCCGTTTCTCCTCTGCCCTCCATCCTATTGTATCTCCCTGATTTCTCCATCTTCCCATATACAGCCTCCTCGCAAAGTCCCACTCAAACAAGTCATGTCCCGGATATCATACACTTCCCAACGCTCAATTATTTTCTCCGTGTAGGCGCCTTCTTCGGACCAGAGTCCTTCAGAGCGCCCGTATCCTGCGGCTTGTACTCGGCAAGCAAATCCTCAAAGTTCAACCCCGCGTCCTCCTGCGCAGCCGCAGCAGCCGCCTCCTGCTCCTCCGCCGCCTTTACCTCCGCTTCAGCTCCAGCCTGCGCCTCGCCCTCGCCCTCCACAGGAGCCGCAGCAGCAGGGGCATCAAACACGCGCCCGAACCGCTCCCTGAAGGCCGCCAGCTTGCCGGCCTCGTCGAGCTCGACGTTGCGCAGGCTCTTCTCGCTCGGCTGCCAGAGGAGGGTGTTGCGGGTGTCCTTTGCGGCGCGGTAGAGGGGCAGCGGGGAGGTGGTGCGGGCGGTGTAGGTCGAGCCGTCGGAGAGCTGGACGAGCTGGGTGAATGTGTAGGGGCGGCGGGGGCGGGGGATGAAGGTGGCGTGGCGGACGGGCGCGGAGAGGCTTTGGCGGAGGAAGGAGGGCGAGGCTGATGAGGATGATGGGCGGAGGGGGGCTGTGAGGAGGGTTGTTGTTGTTGAGGAGAGTTTCGCCATGTTGGCGGTTTGTGTTGTCGTTTTTTATTTGTCTGATTGGTTGTTTGTTTGTTGATTGAGCTTATGGTGGATTGACGCTTTAATTGAGCGGATTTGAGAGAGATCTCGAGGTGTTGGTGTCGCGTGGTTTGGCGATGGTTGGACGCTTTTCGATGGTGTTGTCGCAAAATTTCCGGCCCGCGGGACTGGAAGTGGCAGCACGGCTTATCGATAAGAACATTTGCCGTCGCAACACTCGACTTATCGGACTTGAACCAACTTCGCAGCAAGTTGCATATTTGCAGCCATTGTCAATTTTCCCGTCCTTTTTTTCTCCGCGTTGGTCTTATTTTCTGAGTCTTTGTTGAAGACTGCTAGAACAAAGGCCGTATGGGACTTGATGAGGGCTGCTAGGGCGGCGCGACAGGTGTCGCGGCTTGGATGCTGCGGCGCGAGGCGGGCTGCGGGCTGCGGGCTGGGAGATGCTTGGATGGTGCAGAAGAGGGCGCTCTGGGGGCTGAGGCTGTTGAGGGGCGTTCATGATGTTGTTGGGCATGCGTTGAGTATGGGGGAGACTGCGGCTGGTGTGCGGTCACCGGGGAGTGTTGGCACAGCTTCACGAGATGCTCCATGTAAGTGCACTGATGCAGCCTTGCGGATGTTCTTTTGGCTAATAGCAAGAAGCAATAGATTCACACACGACGAGTTTCCAACAGTCCAAGACCAGCCAGGGTCAGAGTTCATGGCATACTTCATCCCCCATAGCGCCGACAGCAGATCCCACCTCGCCCGCCGCCCTCTCAGAGCAGATACGCTCCATCATGCGCCTCCTGCCGCACTCCGTCGTCGTCTGCACCTCGACACACGACCAGGCACCGCGCGCAATGACCATGTCATCCTTCACATCCCTCACGCTGTCCCCCACGCCGCTGATATCCTTCAACATCGCCACGCCGAGCCGGACCCTCGACGCAATCACCCAGAGCGGCCACTTCAACATTCACATCATGTCGGGAGACGAGCTGGGCGTGCAGGTAGCCGACAGGTTTACGAGGGGCAACACGGACGATGTTTTCGAGGGGCTGGACTACGATGCGAGCGGGACGGATGCCGGGACGCCGCCGCTGCTGAGGGGGGAGGGCGTCATGTATGCGCTGAGGTGCAGGCTGCTGCGGGATGAGCCGACGGGGGGCGTGATGAGGGTGAGGGATCACGTTATTGTCGTGGGAGAGGTGGTAGAGATGATCCCGGGGAGCTGTGGGAAGGAGTTTGGGCTGGCGTATGCGGATAGGAAGTACAGGCAGGTCGGGAGGGTGATTTCTCGGCACTGAAGGGACATGTTGAGGAACTGTGTGGAAGCGGATGGATAGAAATTGTACGATATGAGATTTGTGAGGGGCGATGCAAGGCGTCGGATGTGTGAATAGCTCTTTGTGTCTTTTTGGTGTATTATAGAGGTATCACAGGGGGGGTTTAGATTGCATGCAAGGGGCTTCGAGAGCGGGGGACTACAGCTGCCTTGGTGGACGGGCGCTAAGCGGTGACTTGGATCGACCCGGAAGAGAGACACGAGATTTGCCTTGGTTGGTCTCGAATAGCTTCATCTTGAAGCAAATGCCTGGGTTGAACCAGCTTCAGCTCTCTTCTGTTGCATTCGACGTCTCCGCCAAGGTGGGATGTTTAGTTCCAGGCGATAAGATACCATCGTCGGAGTCTAGCGAGATTGAGTGGCCCTGCCCCTGTTCGAGGCCGCCGCAGCGGTGCCCGGTCGGATCTAGAGGGAGGGGCGGGAAGCAAGCAAGATGGGGGGGGGGGGGGGGGGGTGGAGGGCGCTGCAGTGCTTTTTTTCTTTGAACCTGGAACTTTTTGGGGTTGGGGTCCCCCTCATCGTCAGCCTCGTTGGAGGGGGGCAAAGGGGGAGAGGCTGGGCTGGGGAGTGGAAGTTTCTAGCAGGAGAGGCGGGAAGCCGGAGTGAGTGAGACATGGGGTGACTGATGGGGACCGTGAAAGAAGATTCCTGAAAGACGGTTCATTTGTTGTTGGATGGGCTGGTTGCAGTTTCTTTGTGTTTGCTGGTGGTTTGTAGAGACATGCAGTTTGATAGTTACTGGATGTTATAGTGGGAGTGATATAGTAGCCAGTGATAATGTTAGTAGAGCCTCACCAACTAGAGCTTCAACACAGAAGCACATGTGCAGTCACAGCCGCGCCCAAACACTCCCAGTGATTCGCCTCCCCTCACTGAAAAGCGGGCTGCGCGGCTGCCTTGTGCCGCCTGAAAGAAGCAAAAATAATGACATTTGATCCAATCCGATTGTCAGAAAGAAAACGGCATCTTTTGCTGCTCAAAGGCGCGGGCAGCTGCTAGAAGGCTCCAGGCTGGCGCGCCGGCCAATCACAGGCGCGGGCGCCTTTGCTGGTGGACGGGCAGCGGCCATAGAATCCCATGGAATCTCTCGCAACTTCCGCCAGAGCCAGCAGTCGCAGCCTTTTTTAGACGGGCCTCTCGTCCCTTCCTCTCTTCTTTCCCTTCCTTCTCTCTCCTCTTTCTTCATCCTCATACTTCTCTTCTCAAAAGGTATTTCTCTCTTCACGCGCGTTTCTTTCTTTCTCCCTTTCCAACCAAAACCTCTCTCTCAAACACTCTCCCACAAATCTCCTTCACACAACTCCAAAAATAATACCCTGTGATCGAGAATCAACACCCTTCTTTTCCCTTTCCTAGCGATAAAGGTCAGCGATCTTATCATCCCACTTTCCCCTTCTAGCACCGTGCCTTTTCCCGTTATCACCCCGCCCTTGTCTGCACCTTTTGGGGGACGATCCCAGATCTCGGTAACCTTGCCGTGAGCTTGATCGAGCTTCTGCCATTTTCGAACGGTTCTTGCAAAACGGTTTGCCATTTGCAGGAATCGCGCGAGGAGAGCAGGAGTTCGTCAAGCACTGCGATTTCCCCCAGCTTCTTCCTTGTACTACTTCACTTCCCCTCTCTTTTATCACCACCAGCAGCAGCTTCAGCCAGCTTGAACATTCGGCTAACATTCTCCAACAGTCACAGATTTCCCTTGATACCCGCAACCATGGCCGAAACTTTCGAGTTCCAGGCTGAGATCTCTCAGCTTCTCTCCCTCATCATCAACACCGTCTACTCCAACAAGGAAATCTTCCTGCGAGAACTTGTCTCCAACGCCTCCGATGCCTTGGACAAGATCCGCTACAAGGCGCTGTCCGACCCCAGCCAGCTCGACACTGGCAAGGACCTGCGCATCGACATCATCCCCAACAAGGAGGCCAAGACCCTGACCATCCGGGATACCGGTATTGGTATGACCAAGGCTGTAAGTTAACCCAACAATTCACAAATTGTGCGTTGCGAGCCCGTACTAACAGTTGCAGGACCTTGTCAACAACCTGGGTACCATTGCCCGCTCCGGAACCAAGCAGTTCATGGAGGCCCTGACTGCCGGTGCCGACGTGTCCATGATTGGTCAGTTTGGTGTTGGTTTCTACTCTGCCTACCTGGTCGCCGACCGCGTCAGCGTCATCTCCAAGCACAACGATGACGAGCAGTACATCTGGGAATCCAGCGCCGGTGGCACCTTCAACATCACCCTCGACACCGAGGGCGAGCGTCTCGGTCGTGGTACCGCCATCGTCCTCCACCTCAAGGACGAGCAGGCCGACTACCTGAACGAGAGCCGCATCAAGGAGGTCATCAAGAAGCATTCCGAGTTCATCAGCTACCCCATCTACCTCCACGTCAAGAAGGAGGTCGAGAAGGAGGTTCCCGATGAGGAGGCTGCTGAGGAGGAGAAGCCCGCCGAGGAGGGCGAGGACAAAAAGCCCAAGGTCGAGGAGGTCGACGAGGACGAGGAGGACAAGGAGAAGAAGAAGAAGACCAAGAAGATCAAGGAGACCACCGTCGAGGAGGAGGAGCTCAACAAGCAGAAGCCCATCTGGACTCGCAACCCCCAGGACATCACCCAGGAGGAGTACGCCGCCTTCTACAAGTCCCTGTCCAACGACTGGGAGGACCACCTGGGTGTCAAGCACTTCTCCGTCGAGGGTCAGCTCGAGTTCCGCGCCATCCTCTTCGTCCCCAAGCGTGCTCCCTTTGACCTGTTCGAGACCAAGAAGACCAAGAACAACATCAAGCTGTACGTCCGCCGCGTCTTCATCACCGACGACGCCACCGACCTCATCCCCGAGTGGCTCAGCTTCGTCAAGGGTGTTGTCGACTCCGAGGACCTGCCCCTCAACCTGTCTCGTGAGACTCTTCAGCAGAACAAGATTATGAAGGTCATCAAGAAGAACATTGTCAAGAAGTCCCTGGAGCTCTTCCAGGAGATTGCCGAGGACAAGGAGCAGTTTGACAAGTTCTACAGCGCCTTCTCCAAGAACATCAAGCTCGGTATCCACGAGGACTCCCAGAACCGCGGCACCCTGGCCAAGCTCCTGCGCTTCCACTCCACCAAGTCTGGCGATGAGATGACCTCTCTGACCGACTACGTCACTCGCATGCCCGAGCACCAGAAGAACATCTACTACATCACTGGCGAGTCCCTCAAGGCCGTCCAGAAGTCTCCCTTCCTGGACGCTCTCAAGGCCAAGGGCTTCGAGGTCCTCTTCCTCGTCGACCCCATTGACGAGTACGCCATGACCCAGCTCAAGGAGTTTGAGGACAAGAAGCTGGTCGACATCACCAAGGACTTTGAGCTCGAGGAGACCGAGGAGGAGAAGAAGGCCCGCGAGCAGGAGGAGAAGGAGTACGAGACCCTGGCCAAGGCCCTCAAGAACGTCCTCGGCGACAAGGTCGAGAAGGTCGTCGTCAGCGACAAGCTCGGCCTCTCCCCTTGCGCCATCCGTACCGGCCAGTTCGGCTGGTCTGCCAACATGGAGCGTATCATGAAGGCCCAGGCCCTCCGTGACACCTCCATGAGCAGCTACATGTCCTCCAAGAAGACGTTCGAGATCTCCCCCAAGTCCCCCATCATCCAGGAGCTCAAGAAGAAGGTCGAGGCTGACGGCGAGAACGACCGCACCGTCAAGTCCATTGTCCAGCTGCTCTTTGAGACCTCGCTGCTCGTCTCGGGCTTCACTATCGATGAGCCCGCCGGCTTCGCCGAGCGCATCCACAAGCTCGTCCAGCTCGGCCTCAACATTGAGGAGGACGACTCCGCCCCCGCTGAGGGTGCCGCCGCTCCCGCCGACGCCCCTGCCGTCGAGACGGGCGACAGCGCCATGGAGGAGGTTGACTAAGCATGTGCATCCAAGGATCGGGCTATGGGCAAAAAGTTTGATTTTACACGATGGAGTTGAACGGTTTTAGAGCATTGGTCTGGACGTGGTTTGTTTTTCGTTTTGCGATTTCAGTTAGTCCCAGGTTAGGGCAGATGCTTTTACTCGTGTGCCCTTGATATCCCCTCTGTAGAGGCGAGGGAGAGTAATTTAGCCAGTCTATGAGCAATGAATAAACGGAATGGACAACTAAACTATTAATGCCCAATGTGCGTGAACCTATGTGAGTTGTAGTCTTGGGTCCGTGGAATTCCACAATGATGATATTCATACTAATAGTACTACAGACGTAATATGTGTGAAGTTGTAATGTGACATGATGTGTATTCATACTGCTACAGACAAGAGACCTAGTGTTATGGAACATCGCGAGATGTATATTTATGCCTATAAAATCACAAACACGCCGCCAATGTATATACCAACGAGAAATAGAGACCAAAGAAAAAGCCCATGTAAAAGACAAAGACAAAGTGACACTCGTCAGAACCAGTCTGAACTGATGTACGGCATGCTATGTAGACTACAAATAAAGCCAAGGAAAAAGGTTACATGTGAAAAAAGAAGACTTGACAGCCTATGGTGCTGTGGTGAAATGCATTGAGATTGTGGTGTTTATGTTCAATGTCGATGGTGTGAATATGTTAATGGTGAGATTGCGAGAGCGGGTATATATCGAGTTGAAGTGGCGAGTGGTGAGTAAGGGAGGAGTGGTCGAGGAGGGTTGGTTTTTTATACGAGGACGTAGAGGGCGCAGATCTATTTCATGTTAGCTTCTCCTTTCTCTTTTCGCGATTCTATTTTCTCTTCTCCTTTCATCCATAAGGATGAGATGTCAAGACGTTGAATGAGGGATGAAAGGGGGGCTAACTCACCAAAGAAAGGCCCAAAATCATAGAACACCAAAAACAGACATTATTCAACGTCTTCCTCCCCCTAACCCACCTCGTGCGCTGCATCATGACAATCGGCAGCTGCAGCATCTGACAAACAAACCCATACCCCCTAATCTTTTTCGTAATGCACGCCATGACAATCTCATGCCCTACCGCCGAGATGAGGAACGTGATGAAGGTGGCGAAAGCCTTGCCCGTGTGCGGGCGCGAGGCGCTGTAGACGTGGCGCCGGAGAAAGGAGTACACGGGGACGTTCCACTCGCGCGAAAACTCCATCCAGTCGGTGCTGTTCCACCAGTCGGCGTAGAAGTGGCGGTCGGCGAAGCGGGTGATTTCGGCGAAGGCGCCGAGGACGTATTCGAAGATGACGAGGAAGACGAGGAGGAAGGTGAGCATGAAGGGGAAGAGGAGCCAGGAGATTGTCTCGGCGAGGATGAGGCACGATTCGAGGACGGCGGAGCCTGATGATGATGATGATGAGGATGCGGAGGAGACGAGCTCGAGGCGGCGGGAGGCGTCGACGAGGACGGGGAAGATGTATTCTTCGGAGATGACGGTGAGGAGGAAGATGCAGCCAAAGGTGGCGATGATCTTGGAGACGAGGGCGGTCCAGTTGATGGCCGGGGTGCGCGGGTACTCGAGCTCGTAGCAGAGCGTCGGGCAGCACAGGTAGTCGAGGTAGTTGGCCCAGGTGAGGTTGCGCGGGTAGGTGACGTTGCCCATGGGGCTGGTGAGCTCGCGGGCGAGGTCGTCGCGCAGGGTGTCGATTTCGTCGGCGCTGGTGGGCTCGGCGTCGGCCTCGGGTTCGGCTGCGTGGGCGTGGCCGTGGCCGTTGCCGTTGATGGCGGCAGTGCCCTTGTCGATGCTGCCGCCCTGCTTCCTCGCCTTCTTCGGCTTGACGGCGGCGTCGCTGCCGTCGTCGTCCTTGAGCTCCAGCGGCCGCGGCAGGGAGACGCCCGAGATGCTGCCCTTGCGGTGGTCGGCGCTCGGGTACAGGTAGACGGGCCGGCGGTCCGCGCGCGAGGGGTTGGGCTCGTCGAGGCTGCGCAGCCGCTTCTCCGTCTCGGACAGGTGGCCGTTGTAGAAGGCGTACGAGTGCATCTTCATGAGCAGCACCATGGTGTGCAGCAACAAGCACACCTGCGCGGTCCAGCTCCAGTCGAGCCAAAAGGGCACGACGATCCAGACGGCCAGCCACAGGACCTGGTAGACGCTCTGCAGGGCCATGCCTCCTCTGCTCCAGCCCCAGACGCCGCCCATGGGGCTGCTGCGCGCCCAGCGGTGCAGCGGCAGGCTGACGGCGGTGGAGGCGACCATGAGGAAGTCGGCAATGGCGAGGTGCCACAGCTTGTCGGCGAAGAGGGCCCAGATCTGGACGCGCATCGGGTAGCCCGTGTCCTTCATGTTGCGCAGCATGGTGGTGATGCCCATGATGGCGAGGCCGATCCAGAAGAGGTTGAAGAAGCCGTGGAAGTCGCGGTAGTCGCTCTGGGGGTCAAAGTGCGAGACGCGCGAGGCGAACTCGATGGTCGGGAAGATGCGGCGGCGCTGCTCGGCGCGGACCTGCTTGCGCGCGGACGAGAGCGACTTTGTCGAGGGGGGGGCGTTGTCCGAGACGGGCGTCGAGCGGCCGCTGCTTTTTTTGGCTGCCAGTCAGAAGATTGTTTTGAGGGTCATCGTGAGAACGAGAGAGGTCTCAGGAGGTCTCACCTTGTTGTCGCACTGCCCATGCCGCTGTCGCCCGGCGTCAGGTGCTGGTCGAGGTCCGAGGCGGTGCGCAGCGCCTGGGCGTGTCGCGGGCGAAGGACATGGTCGTAGCCGTGGTCGAGCAGGCTGTGGCCATTGGCCAGGGCGCCGGTCGAGGTCATGATGCGCCAGAGAGGAGCTGTGCAGTCTTCATTCGGCGGTTGTGGTGGTGAGATGCAAAAGATTTGAGGAGGGCGATGGTTGGTTGTCTTTTTCGCGGGTAGAGGTGGCACAAGCTGGGTGGTGATGTTACGAACAAGTTCAACAGAGCTTCCAGAATGCGACCAGCCCTCCTTTTTGTTCACTTGTTTTCTTGTTTCGTGTTCTTTTATTAAAAGCCTTGTCTGCCTCGTCGTAACCGCAGATGAGATCCTTCAGGAGTAGCGGATTATCGTCGAACAAAAAGGGTCGAAATGGGAATTTCTAAAACAGGCCGTATGCGAGTAATGCCAGAGGTAAATAGGAGGGCCGGGCGGGCGGTACTGGGAATATCGCTTGCATCCAATGCGGAGCCGGGGGGGTCGTTGAAGGAGTCTCCGATCCGCTGTTTCAGCAGCAGGGACGGTTTAGGGGAGGTCGCTGGAAATCAATGAACGGGTATCTCGCGTGATGAAAAAATTGAAAAGGTTTGATATTGGAAGAGAAGAAGAAGAGTGAGATATACGGGTAGTCATCAAACAAGTGTCGATAACTTGGCAGACGACTCCGATGAGTACCTAGAGGCAAAAAAAGCAGGGACCAAAAGTCGAGATACGTCACCGGGCCCCCACTTTCGGACTTGTCGTGTGCAGGGACTGAAATGGAGCTTCTTTCGGTTGTGTGATAAAGCTGTCCGGGGCTATAACAGTTATATTTCCCGAGGTGAGGTTTATTTTTGGTGCAATGTAAGATCAGATATATTGCAACACTTGAATCGTGAATTGTGCATCTTCTTATAATAGCCATTGAGTTCCTTTTCAACTGCCGGAGCACGGGGCTGCGATCCTGTCCGTGTCTCAACTTACAACCACTCCAACGCTTTCCCCTTCCACACCATCCATCCAGAACCCTCTATCCATAGGTAATCCCGTCCAACTCGCCACCCGACCCATCCGACCTCCGACCTCCGACTTCCCCAGGCTCACCCCATATTCACCACCTAAGATTCCCCAAAATGTGTATTCCAATAAGCAGCTCGGCATGTCGCACCCATTCAAACTTCCGAACTAGCCTGCTTACTATAGCTGCTCTTGGGTAGGTACTCGGGTCTCAGGATCACGAGAGAAAGGAATCAGTTCATGGCTTTTTTGCTTGTATGGGCATAAGCCAGAAGTATAAAACAGGGGATCAGATCATGGCTCAATGTCTTTGGCAAAATTGAAGAGTATGAAAGAAATGTCTTCAGTGTATTTACGGAGATACAGCGTATAAGAGAAGGAATCAGACCTTGGCTCGAACGTGCTCCTATAGAGCCTCGGGCCATTCCACACAACAAGAGTGTGTTGGCCGTGTACTTGGTCTGGTCTGTGAGTGTAAGTGTAAGTGAGAATACCTTGCCTACCTAGGTACTTTCATCCAACCACGGTTGCTTTTCGTATCCCTCCAGGGCTTCTGTCTTACATGTGCGTCATGTACAACATTCATCTTCATCCTATACCAAGATACATCCACCTTGTATCCGGCATCAGGAGTCAGCACCAGCAATCGGCATCACAAAGAGACATGTAGAACCATCCGTAGAAACTCAAGAGTAACTCCATGCAAGCAGCCTCATCCAACACGTTCCTCAACCGTCAAGCTCCGCCAACGTCATAAGTCCGCCAGACTACAGAAACGATTTCTTAATGCTAGATGCTCCTCGAATGCTATGCTACAAACTTGACTGAAGCCAACTCCTCTACCGCACAAATACACCACACAATACATGCAAACGCAGATAACCCCCAATGCAAACCATCAAATCACACGAGCATGAAATCACCCCAGACCCCAAAACGCCGGGCTCCCAACCAACCGACTCCAGAATGCATAACCGCCGCCGGACCTCTCGGGCCACCTCGGCTCATCCCGCACCTCCGCGCCGTTCAGCATCCCAGGAGCAACTTCAGCTGAATTGGCATCGCCTTCGTTCAGCTTCTGTTCGTTATCTCCCAACATCCCCGTCAGTCTTCCGCCCCGCCACCAGCCTCACGTCCCTCGCGTGCCGGCTGTGCACCGTAAACGTCCACGGCATGTGCAGCCACCACTCGCCCCCGAGGTGCTGCAGATACGTCCGCCACCACTGCGCGTCCTGGCTGCCGAGGAAGAGCAGGTAGCTGTGGCCCTCGCCGTGCAGCCGCTGCGCGAACCGCTGCAGGCCCTCCTGCACCTGGAAGCGCCGCTCCTCGCTCCGCTGGTTCTCCGCGTCGTCGGCCTGCCAGCCCGGGTCGACGACGGCGTCCACGTCGCGCACAATGTGCAGCGTCTGCCGCAGCGCCCGCACCGGCCGCGGGAACAGCAGCTGCAGGTAGCCGCCCGACGACGCCCGCGAGCGCCGGTCGCGGTACGACACCCCGTCCGTCAGCAGCCGCCGCTTGGCAAAGTCCTTGGCCTTGTAGTAGAAGACGTCGTCCACCAGGTTCGTGTTGAGCCACATGCTCACCATGCGGTCAATCGTCGCGCCCAGGTCCGACCCGGCCCGCCGCAGGTCGCTGGCGTACACCACCCGGAACGTCATCAGCTTGTACTCGAGCTCCAGCAGGTGCAGCTGCAGCCGCATCAGGGGCTCGTCCGCCAGCAGGAAGCTGTCGCTAAGCCGGGGCGTCGTCGGCCTCCATCCTCCGCTCATGAAGCTCTTGATCGAAGTATTGGACGTGGACGAGTCCGCCGAGTGAGTCGACGGCGTCGGGCTCGGCTCCCGTTGTATTGGGCTCGGCCTGCGAATGTCCCTGGTGTAGTTGACGCAGAGAAAGAAGTCGTGGTGCGGCCGCCCCGTCCTGCTCGTGGGGCTCTGCCGGATCGCGTCTCGGCCTCGCTGCGCCGCCCCGTGAAAGTCGGTCCCCTTTATGAGCAGCTCGTTGTAAAAGGCGTCGAGGTACGTCGCCACCGTCTGCCAGTGCACGTAGAACCACATGGCCGACACGTTGTGGACGCCACGCTCCAGGAAGATGTGGGCTAGGTTCGTCGTCGGTCCCGCGCGGTTGTACGCCGACAGACAGGCGTTGAGGACGACGTTCTCGATGTGGTAGTTTGCCAGTACCTTGGCGACGTCCGTGGCCCGCGCGAGGTGCGTCTGTGGAACGAGATAGCCGTGCGAGCTCGAGACTTGGTGCTTTCTGGCAAACAAGAGCCAGGGGACTTGACGACCGTTTCTGTGCCACATTAGCCTCTTGGCTCCTCTTCATTGATCAAGGCAAAGCACTCACTCGTCCTCCATGATCCGCCCGTGAAGGTCAAAGTGCACCAGGTTAAACTGCACTCCGTGTCCCGCCCTCACCTTGAGATGCTCGTCCAGCTCCTCGATGCTGCCCGGCCGCACCACCTCGAGCAACAGCCGGCTCCTCAGCTTGCGGTGCACGCTCATCAGCGGCCACTGCGCCAGGTCCGGCTCCGGGTCGCGCTCCGCCCCCGACCGGCTGAAGTCGCGCGCAATCACCAGCAGCACGTGAAAGACGCTGCTCGGGTTGGCCTGCACGCTCGACAGCGACCGCGGCGGCCCCAGGGGCCGGGACGGCTGGCCGGCAAAGTGGCTCACGCGCGTCACTCGCAGGCGCAGGTTCGGCATCAGCGGCGTCTGGGTGGACTCGAGGAGCTCCCAGGCGAGGCAGTGGATGCCGCCTCGGCTGTCGGGCACTTGGGGGTCGTGGTGCTCGACGATGATGATTTGGGCCTCGGTGATGCCCGTTCGGAGCACCCTAGGTCTGAACAGACCCAGCTGGCGTAGCAGCTTCTCCCCATATTCCCGTATGCAGTCCTCAGCCCGCAATCTCTCGTCCGTGTCGTTGTCCTCATTCAAGCTCTGCAGACTCCAATGCTGACGGTCCGACTTGCGCAGATAGTCCTCAAAGACGTCCTTGTACTGGTCGACGGAGAAGGGGTCCGTGATGGTGGTGGCGACCTCTGGGTGCTGGTTGACCTGGACGGTGACGTGCCAGGAGCGCCTCGAGTCGGCAGAGGTCGCCGTCGGCTCTGCTACCTGGTGGCAGACTGCCGCAAGGCGCACGTAGACGACGTCCATCTCCCGATCCCAGGTCTTCTCAGCGCGGAGCAGTCCCGCGACCGCATATCTGGTCGTTGCCGATTGCTGCCGTGGCTGGTTCTGTTGGACCGCGAAGCACCTCCTCCACCCGCTCCTCGTGGCACCAGATTGTGTGTATTGTTGACAGTATCTCTCGAATCCGCAGTCTGGTCAATCCTCTCGTTCAGGGTCGTCGCAGCCGTAGCTATATGGCCATTCGCAGAAACCGGAACTCGCAGCTATTTCGTCACTACCCCAGAAGCACGTTAGCAACCCATACCAGACCGAATCAAAGCACCAAGAACCGCAATGGCAGGGCTATCACCCTCACAATCTTGCAAAGCACTCACACAACACGCATGCAGAATTGACAATTCAGAAGAACACGCGCGCTGTCCGGAAGAGACGGTGCAAGAAGGAGAGTCCGAAAAGAGGCACATGAGCGAGAGCTGGACAACAGTCGACATGGTGTCTCAGGGCAGACGCAGCAAGTGCCGTCCCAGGTGTGCCTGCAGGGGTAGCATGGAGAACAGCCGAATCTGCAACCTGCACTAATAGTACTGCTGTAGTATCAACAACAGGCCCATCCCTGCTAGAACCTCCTCCCTCCGCCCATTCAGATCTTGCCGCTCATCGTGTACGTGATACTACAGCAGCCGAAATGCTCAGCCTCTCGTTTATAGCAAATCATCCCCATCAACGCACAAAAAAGGAACAAGAGCGACAGATGCAGCGCCTCAAATATGGATGCCTAGCACATGAACATGCGGTAACACACTGAGAAGCACATGAAGACACGAAAACAGTTGCTCCAGGCATCACCGTGCCTCTCAATACGTCACACCAGCCCTTGTGATCACCATCAGCGGCAAAGGACTTTGATGAAGAACTCGCCACGTCTCATCAGCCCCTCCTCCCTTGTCGCTTCGTTCATCAAAGGAAGTGAAGCAAGACTCACTTCAGCTACCTATTTTGCCTCGAGTTTTCTCCTTAGATGCAGCCCACGTTGACGCATAGATGATGTGTGTCTGTTTTCCCTACCCGAGACTTCGTCGTCAACCCTGGAATCGGGCGTTTGATCCGATTATCTTCAGAGCAATAGCTCAGCTAGTTTATGAATTATCTAGACAAGTAATTTCGCAGTGTCTCACCACGGGAACTTCCACTGTATCCAAGATATCGTCCACCGATCTGTCTTCAAACAACAAAGCCTTGAATAGAATCTCATATAATCAACTTCGCATCCACACACAGAATATAACCCGTCAAGAGTTCCTCTAAATCAGCAGATAAAACACATGCACCTCCTAACCAACAAATCAGTAAATACCACCATAGATGACCTCTGTTGATTACACGCAGATCCCCCCTCAAAGCAAAGAGACCACCCATAAGCTGATGACCTTGCATACCCCAACTGCAATCTAATAAACTTCCCCGTGTAACCCACCAGAAGAAAAGATCCCTGTCCTACGTTCACCTTTCAAAAGTACCTAAGGGGGCTATTAAGCTTTCCCACGCATCACCGATCCCCCACACCAAAGCATCACCTGCACGCTACAGTATCGAGACAATATCACAAACGACGAAACTCAAATTGGATATAACGGCCCTGTACCTCTACCTTCACTTCATCCGCCACGAATAAACCCGCTCAATATACCAAATAGCAAGATCAAAACGCAGAAACAATAACAAAACAGGCACAATGTCACAAGCAACGCAAAAAGACCACAAAACAAGCAAACTTCAAACAAGCAAAAACGAAACATACCGGCCAAATCTACCAAGAGTCTCGCGTCAGGTACAATGATCAGCTCATCTTGCACACATCACCGCTGTTCAAGACCCAGGACACAGAACCCGCAAAACACCATACAAAACACAAGCATATCTTTTTCTCCGAATTTTTTTTTTCTTAGTTCAAGTTTCTTGCTGTAGAAGAGATGCCTAAAAGCGAAACAGAAGCAAGCAAAGGCGAGAGGGGATAAAGGAACAAAATGAAAAAGAAAGAAAAAACCTTCCGCTATGGCGCCGATAACACCCTTCTCTTTAATCGAATGGTAGTAAACAAACAACTGAAGAAAACAGTTACAACACTAACGAAAACCACCCCTCCTCTCTGGGACAAGAACAACAAGGACAGGACGCAGGGGGTAATATCTGGGGTAGAGAAAGGAGAGTAATTACAGAGCTGAGCAACAAAGATTGACGGCCCGAATGATGTAAACAAAGCCAGAGTCTGCATGATTTTCCACAGGTACAGACTCGGTAGTCGTCCCGAGATGGGCTCTCCTCTCTTGTATATGTGAATGGCATGTATGCTTCCATCTCTTGCCATGTATCATCCGTTTCGAAAGGGTCCAACTCGGGTTCGGCCGGGCGTGCGCAAAGACAAAAGAGAAGAAATTCGATCAGGTCGCTAGGTAATCAGTTGGTCGACAAATTGGTGCTGTTTGAGGAGAAAAAGAGAAAGAAAAAAAAATCGGTTGCCGGCTAAGTCAAACAGCTTTTGGGGGTAGTTCGTAACGTCGTAAAGGGGGGGGGGGGGGGGCAGGGAAGGCATGTTGAGAAAGGGAAAAAAGAAGGAACATCCTCGATATGTACGGATTAGTTGGCTCGTGCTCTCTGATAGTTGTCTAGTGTAACAGTAAATATGCAGTTGCTAACAAGTCTGGTAATGGCTCTTGGTAGGCGAAGAATGCGCTCTTGGTTGCGTGTTGTTGCGTGTGATGCGAGTCTGCGTCCGTCCTGGTTTACATGACGACACAGCAGCCGCAGCCTCCCTTCTGGTCCTGGTCGTCCGGGACATCGGGCATCCTCTGGGTGCTCTGGGCCTTTTCGCTGAGCTGACTCTGCGATTGCGTCGTTCCTTGGGGTGTTTGGGGGGGTCGCTGGCCGGGCAGAGGGCTCTTGGGCGGCTGCACGTCGGAGATCTTCGGCATCGTAGAGTAGGATGAGCCCAGCCGGGGCAATGGGCTCTTGGGAGGCTCTGGCTTGAGCGGCCACTCGTCCGACTGGGGCTCTGTCACGGGCGACTTGGCCTCTTCCTCGGCGGGCCGTTCCTGCTGTGCCCCTTCCAGCGGCGCAGAATTCTCGCGGAACATTGGCAGCGCGTTGGTGTTGAGGGGCCGGAAGTCCTTGTCGTAAGCATCGCCAAACTTGCCCTCCTGCTCCCACTTCTCCTGCATAAGCCTCTTCGCAACGGTGGGGATGATTTGCTGTTCCGGGGGCAAGCGGGGATCTGGTTTGTAGCTGTTGACCATCCACGGCGGGTTGCCTTCGGGCTGCTTGAGGGAGGCTTCTCCGGATCGCGTGGTGGGTCGTGCATTGCCGGTCGAGTCCTTGCTGGGGCCTGATCGAGTCTTGGGTCGTCCGGCGGCCTTGGGTTTCGTGTTGATGGGCTCCGAGTTCTTGCGGTTCGCCGTCGGCTTCTTGGGTGACGTGTCGGTGGCAGACCGCTGTGCCGGCTTGGGTTTCTCAACCGGGGCTGCGCTGGGAGCCAGTTCCCTGAGGGTGGTACTGCCACTCCTAGATCGCGCCTGGGAAAAAAAAAATTGTCAGTTCATGTTCCATTCCGAGGTCGTCAACCGCCAGCTGGTCTGCATTCGTCTTGCAGTATCTGTCCACTGACCTTGGCAACAGGTATCCTGGAGCCCCCCTTGGCATTGGCTGCAGCGGAAGCACTGTTTTCCTGCTCTTCCAGCACCTCGTCCGGAACTCTGAGGTCCCAGGGCGATGCCGGGGCGTCTCTTGAGTCTTCCTGCTTGGGCCGAACCTCTGATGCTTCGGTGCCCCTCCGCGCGCTCTTGTCTCGTCGCTGCTTGCTGGTGGCCCGGGACTTGGGGATGAAGCCAGCTGCCTGCAGCTCCTCGCTTTCTATCTGGGCCAGCTTGTCTCGATGGATCCATTTCGAGTCGACCTCGGGGGCAGCGGCATCCGTGCGGCCGCGGTGCGTAAAGTCTTCCGTCTCGGGCTCGCCGGTCGACCAGTCCGACCGAATGTTGTCGAATTCCACAGGCGACTGGACGCCGCCCTCTGCATGTGCGTCCCACGGTGCGCTGGTTCGGTGACCATTCTGCATCTTCTGCGTCCTGCCGTCCACACGTGAGTCGTAACGGTTGCTGGAGTTTCCGTTGAGCCGCGGTGCTTCGTCGTCGTAGTATCCGGCACCAGATTGGTTATACGCCTCCTAAGACGGTCCAGATTAGTCGACAATCCTTCCCCAGCATTCCAATGAGGAGACCCGTCGAACCATGTCATGCGGCCATGCAGCGCCTCGCAGGATAGGCCGTGCGGCGCACCTGATGGGGGAACAGAAGATGTGACAATAACAAAGCAAGCAAGGAAAAATTAAGCAGTTGGCTGATTGATCGCCAAACTTACCTCACGTTGGTCCCGGTACCTCCACGATGATTCATCTCCATGGCTGCTGCTCGGTGGCGTCAGGGCTGTGGGAGCGCCCCGAGCCGCTGTGATGGCAGCCATAGTAAGAGTAGCCGAGCTGTGTGTGGATGGAATCGACGTAATGAACCCGGTAGTTTCCCCCTTTTCGACGGCAGATGCGGTATCGGCTCGAATGCGGACGTGCGGAGGCAGACGCAAGAGGGCAGAGCAGAGGAAAACGAATAAAAACTGTTGGATCGAATGTCAAGATGAAAATGAAGAGAAAAAAAAATCTATGGTAGTGGCGGTCAAAGCCAGCCGGCCGTCCGTCCTTGTCGCGTACGGCCAAAAGTCACCAAGCCTCGTGGAGTCGGTTTGTCGCGATCCCCTGAGACATGGGGTAGCAATTTTTCGTTTCTTTTTCGGCTTCTTTCTTTCTGCCCGTGTCTGGAAAACGAGTGAAGGGGGATTGGACAAAGGACGGGGCGGAAGCACGCAAGGGAGCAGCTCTCTGGACGACGCAACGGGAGACGAGCTGGCGGGCGAGCAGCGCCGCAGTGAGCCAGTCGAGCAGCTGCAGAGAGGAGGAAGAGCAAACGCAAGAGGCCGGCCGGTGGTGATATTGAGTCGTTGCGTTGCGTTGCGTTGCAGCAAGTATTACCACCGTAGTGCAGAGCGCAGCACAGCAGCAGCAGCAGCAGCAGATTGAGTGAGTCTGGCAATCTCGGAGAAGGGGGAGGAAGCCGGGCTAGAGGCACAAGTTGGCGATGGCCGTTGCAGGAGGCGGCTGTGGTTGGCTGGCAGCCTGCCAGCTTAACCGCCTCTGGCTGTAGCGAGCAGCGCTACGGGCGGTGCGTCTGCCGGGGGGGCGCTGAGCTGGAGTACGCGAGGGAACCCGAGATGCCCGCGGTGGCGACGCTGCGGCTGGAGTACCATCCCCGTACCCGCGCACGCCGACGCCAAATGCAGACAGCTCTCCCCACGATGACCAGACTCTGGCTCGACGGTTATTTCATCGTCGGCTGCCCTTTTCAATGCGCTCCAGGGTTTCTGCTGCAAAACCCGGCAAGGCCGCGCTCTGGAGCGACTCGCCCGCCACGCAAAGTCTGTCACTGGGCCTGTTGGCCTGGGGGCTTGCCCAGGCCTTTGGCCCACCCGCTCATTTGCCAGCAAGGCGCCAGGTCGGTTCGGGTGATGTCGTCGACAAGGGTTGATATCAACGGTGGAACTCCATGAAATATGACCTCCATGGTGAAGGGCTTTGTCTGCAGTCCGGGATGCTTCCCTTGTCTCTTCTTCTCGTTCTTCTTCTTCTTTTCTTTTCCAGGTCTTTCTGCTGTCATGTGATGAATAGGGCTCGGATGGAAGCAGGCAGAGAAGATCCAGCCATCTGGTGAAGGTCCCAAGGCCCGGGCATCGCGACGAGGCCCATGGTTTGGCTGCCGCAGGGGCCTGTCGCCCGTTTCCAGCGGGCATGGACCCCTGCTGAACTCTGTGCATAGCACTGGACGTCTGGTGGTGGTGCGGTGGCAGTATTGGACGGCACTGGCATGTTACGAGCAGGCTGGATATTGCACGGAGCCTCAGTCACCATCTCCCGCCTCTGAGGATCTCAGTCACATTCGTCACATCGTCCAACAGCAGCCGAGCCAGGGTCAAAGTGAAGCATCACAGCATGGCTCTTTACAGTGGCTGCTCTCGAGCAACAGGCGTTGGACCACATCAGCTCTGCCTGTACGTGTGTGCACGCAGCCGTGGCGACTGCCGTATTGCCCCAGACGACAAGGTCAGCTCGGGCCAAGTGAGTAGGTAGGTATGTAATTGCATGTACGGAGTTCCTGCGCGTCTGAGTGTCTGCATGGCTGCGCCTGCATGGGGGCGCCTCCCAAGATATTCGAAATCACCAGTCCGAGCCGCAGTCAACTCTCGTCTGCGTGTCAATGCATCTTCCACTTGCGCTGAATTGCATGATGAGTGCTAGGTACAGAGTACCTCCCTCTTGAAGTGAGAATGGCAGCTCACAAAAGGAAGGTAGGAAATGAGGTAGGATGACATGAGCATGACCATCAGATAACTCCGCGAATGGCTTCTCACTTTGCCTCTTCATCACTCCTCACCATGGCCTCCTGCATCGAAAACCGGCATTCATGTCTCGGCAAGCAGAGTCTTGAAGCTCGCAAGTCACAGCATCGCAACATGATGTTCATGAAATCGATGGAGGGCGCGAAGGGAGCACAGCTGCTCGTTGTCTTGTCCTCATCAAGCTCATCAGAATAATGCGAAGCTGCGGCAGTTTGCATCAGCTAGTCAGTGGCTTTGGAGACAATCAGATGGCACGATGTCGTGCAATTCACATCTGTGTGACTGCCGATCCGTCGCATGTGGTGAGCATACGAGCCCGTCTGTGAGGCTGTCATTGTGGTATCTGTATGGTGGCATCTACTGACGATGCCACAGAATCCATCTATGCCCCTGCGACACCGAGCTTTGCAAGTTACCTTCATACGAACGGCAATTGCATTTGTCTTCGTACGTGTGCTTGATGCGCATGCATGTCCCCTCAACACGCTCCATCACCTACGTCAGTGTGCTCGGTTCATGCTGTACTGAAACACCATCGTGAGCATCGTGCCGCCAAACAGACGCAGTTGAGCCAGCCTCAACTGACAACTAGACGGCCCAAACGACCCCTCTATGCTTGATTCGAGGGCCGACATGCCCTGAAACCGCTCTTTCAGCCACGGTGGAGAAATTGCTGCTCGACACGCATTCACCGCAGGCACGCAGTGGACGGGGAAGACGGGAAACATGTGCATATGCGAGCCCACGGACGGTGGCAGCCTGCGAAAGCTGAAAAGCCGCGTGACAGCCGTGCAGAGTGGCTGTCTCACTTGATACGTGTATCCAGGATGGCAATCCTCGCGGGACAGGAACGTTGTGATGCCGAGGGCGGAGCACGCATTGAACCCTCGTCGAACGCCACCCCAACCGTCCCTCGATATCGAGCTTGCATATTCTTTCCGGAGATCAGACGACGCATCCCGGCATGTGCATATATACATGTGTGCTGTGCTAAGCTGCGGTGATATCTGGATGCACCGTCGAGACGATGGGGGGAAGGACAGCATCTGGGCTCTAATCTCAGGCCACATACACGAGAAATTGCAGAGGGCGACGGACGGTGATACACGTGGGAAAATGACCTCATTACCCTGCAGACGCATATTCCGCGCCTATTTTTGGACAGGGCTGATGGTTGTTGACGGGCTGAGGGTGGAAGAGTGGCCCGAGGAAGCAAACAATTGAATCCAAAGGAATCGCCTGGCTCTTACATGCAAATTCTATGGGCGAAGCATCGGTGTAGATAGAGCTACACATCGCGAGGCAGAGCGACGCCCTTGGCTCCAGATGCAGCCAATCATGAGCCAACGGCCTGTATGCTGTGCTACCAAGGTCATGCTCAAAGGCCCAAGTTAGCTGATCGAATCAACTCGTCTGCACGCTGGCCAGAGTCCTTGCAGTTTCCTGGCAACGATGCATCAATTGCTCCGGGGGAATGAAGGCATATAAGCTCGTCCCGTCGTCGTCCGTGTTTTGACTGGAAGGGCAGACACTGGCTTGATCATCAGCAGACCCAAGAGTCGGTCCATTCGTTTTCAATACAGCTCCTTAATTTGTCCTCCAACAAACCACCTTGACTCTCATGGCGGCCCCCAAGTTGCGCAAGACACGGATTGTCTGCATCTCCGACACCCACAACTGCAACGTCAAGCTCCCCCCTGGCGACGTCTTGATCCATGCCGGGGACCTCACCAACAAGGGGAGCATCTCAGAGGTAAAGTCGTTGCTTTTTTTGCCGGTCTTTGATCCGAACCCCCAAGCCTGGCGCCCTTGACGTCACACTTCCGGACTCGAGCTAACGTCTTATGTGACAACGGTGAAGCTCTCTCGGGCAGTAAAATGGCTTGAAGAGGCCGATTTCGAAGCCAAGATTGTTGTGGCAGGTGAGTGATGATGTGTCACAAAGTGATCGAGAATATGAGCTGTGATTCTCACCATCAGTAGGCAACCACGACGTCACGCTGGATGAAGACTTTTACTTCCATCACGGCGACCACTTCCACAACAAGATCAAGCAGAACCCAGCGGACTGCATCAACCTGCTCGCCTCATCGCCATCTCTCACTTACCTCTGCCACGATTCGGCCACGATTCGCCTCAAGTCGCCGACGGGCCCGCATACAGAGTTCACCATCTTTGGCTCTCCATACTCTCCTCGCAGCGGACTGTGGGCGTTCTACTATGAAGCACCAGCCTCTGAGGACGGCACCGCTTCTGACCTCACCTCGCTGTGGGAACTGATCCCGCTCGAGACCGACATCGTGGTGACGCACACGCCGCCACGTACGCACTGCGATCAGCCCGACGGTCAGCGGTCAGCCGGCTGCGAGGCCCTGCGACAGGCGCTCTGGAGAGTAAGGCCCAAGCTGGCCGTCTGCGGGCACATCCACGACGGGCGAGGCGCGGAGCGAGTAGTCTGGGACCTCAACAACGTGTCCAAGCCATACGCAGAGAGAGCCGCCATGGCGTGGGAGGATCCGGGCGCGGGCAACAACAAGCTGAGCCTGGTCGACCTCACGGGCAAGTCAGGCAAGCTGCCGGCCCTCGCAAACGACGGCTCGCACCCGGGCCGGCCTAGCTATCAGGACGACCAACAGACGGCCTCCATGCCAGCTCTCGCGGGGCCACAATCGGAGGAGTCATCACAGCATGGCTCTAGCGTCGCTGCCCAAAAGCGAGGCGGCGGTGACGGCGATGACGGTCCGATGGGTTATGGGGGTGATCCGGAGTCTGAGGACTGCGATTCCGAGGCGTTGGCGGGGAGGCAGGGTCGCAAAGAGACGTGCGTTGTGAATGCCGCGATCATGAAGGGTAGCTATCCGCATGTCGGGGGGAAACAGTTCAGCAAGCCGATCGTGGTCGACCTGTATCTGCCTGTATGGGAGGATTGATCCAGATGAGCTTGACTTGGCTCCATGAGCGACGAGCTTGGAGTTCATGAGGCTAGAGGAAGGATGAATAGTGTAAGGGGGAGAAGAGATGGCATGGCGACGAAAAGAGCATCGAGCGGCTCGAGCATGTGATGGTCAGCGGGAGTGGTGTGCTCGTGGCATGTAGCAGCATACTTGTAAAGATACGCCGTGGTGTGATCGACTTGCTCGATACGCACGCAGGACGAGATGCAACTTGTCGGCACATCCTCATGGCATGTGGATGGGTAGGCAGATGCCAGCAAGCCAGCCATTGACGAATGAGGGCGGATGAGGATGCACCTCGTGACAGGAACAGTGACGGTGACAGCAAAGCAATCAATTAATCGATCCGGAATACCGAGGTGCTAGTTCAAGGAGAAAGGCATAGCTGACAAGTCTGCCTCCCTAGCTACCCAGCTAGCAGACTTGTGATAATAATAAATCAGACGGAGAGCAGACAACACATCCCATCCATACCGTTCCATCTAGTTCAAGCTTAGACGAATCGCCATCGAGGTTTTGTTTTGGATGTCCGATGCAGGGCCAGCGCATTATGCCCACCCTCTTTTTTTATCCATCTTGTAGTCTTTTTCCCCGGGCTGCGACTTGACCATCTGCCGGGTAAGGTCCTTAAGGATGATGGAGGAATGATGTACCTGGACTTGGGACTTGGGACATGATAAGGTACGGGTATGCACTCCCGCTTCGAACCCCTGCGTCTGCGTCTGCGTCTGCGTCTGTGTATGGCTACGGATTTGGGATGAGGAGTGTGTTGATGGTTTGGAGGACGTTGCGGGCTGCCTAAGGCACCCTACTAGTAACTGCTTGATGCTTGGTGCGAAGTAACCCTCTTGCAGGAGAGGAAGGGGGGATAAGGGGGAGAAGGATATTACAAGGCGGACGATTTGGGTGTGATGGATTGCTTAGGAAGTCTTACTACCGAGTAGGTATATAGGTAGGTAGGTAGCGACTTTCCTGGGGCTTTGGGATGTCTGCTACGTGGGCATGTCGGCAGATGAAGCTTTCAAGCAAAAGGATTGGTGATTCGGTGTCCAATGAGCTGTTTGGGCGCTGGGATGGGACGAGACGTGCCTATCATGTACCCCGTACATAACATCCCCGGCATGGAGGAGGTTATTCTGGGGTAGACATGAGACAAAGAAAGAGTACGATGATGAAGTATGATTCGCTGCTTTCCCCTCTTCTCGTTCTGTTCACGTCAACCCCTTTCCGATTATCGGAAGAATACTGTACTGCAGGAGGATGGCATTAGCATGGCATGAGCGGCTTGTCTGTTTTTAAAAATCGTAGTTTTCTCCTTTGTGCAGGGACGTTGGTTTGCGATTTCTCCTAACGAGTAGTACGTGCTTGACATGCGAACCCCTTGCTTGGGTAGCACTACTACTCGTGCGTGTGAAGGATTGTTGAGTCGGGGTGGTTGATACATGTCCTAGATGGGGGATATGAGTCTGGAGAATGATGATTGGGAGGTTGGGCGAGTTTTGTGGCGGCGCCTCTTTTTGGGGGGGTTTTTGGGCTGGGGATTGAATGTTTTGGCGGTGAGCGTGCTTGAGTGGCTTGCTTTTAGGAGGTTGGACTGGACGTTTTAGATGGCTTTGCGAGGGGAAAGACAGATTTGCTCTAACGTTTTCGTTGAAGTTCCGCATCAACGCCCAAGGCCGAACGCCTCATCTCCGTATAGAGCAAGTAGGACGGGCAAAAAAAAAGAGGAAAAAAAAGAGGCGTTGCTGGTATGTATAGGAAAAGCCCGATGCGGGGGTCGAACCCGCAACCTTGAGATTGCATCAGAACGTGTTCTCTGCTAAGAGTCTCACGCTCTACCGATTGAGCTAACCAGGCTTCTTGATTGCTTCCGGCTCCCGAAATTCAACCGATATGACGTTTCTGCCAGGCGGAGCTCTATTAGTCAGGCGATCACGTGACTTGCACGCTTTTGCGTCATTGGATGTTTCTTCCACGTTTGTTTTCTATTAACGTCCGCGACCGAGGTCGAAATCTCCTTGAGGAGCAAAGAGGACGGGATGTTTCGTTCATAGTTTGTTTGAAGTTATCTGTCAAGGGTAAGTTGGTGCTCTGGTTTGCGTGTAAATGTTCATAGTGTAGTTTAGTCTGAGTGGGAATCTATTCGCAAAGGAGACAAGGATGCAGACAACCGGATCACCTTCACTTTCCAACAAATTGGAATCAACCTCCTGCAAAAGAACAAGACACTCAAGGCTGGCCCATTCTGCAACCCACACTCATACGTCAAATCTGAATGGTTGGAAAAAGGGACTGTCCTGCGTGTGCTTCTGTACCTATGTACCGTTACGTGAGGTGTGTGTGGATTATGCCCGCCCGCATGCAACGCCGTCCCTGTTTCCTTGGTTGGAAAAAGGGCGTCTCGTGGACAGTATTTTGTGTTCACCGCCATGGGGTTTTTTGGGGGGGAAAGTGTCATTGGGTGAAGATTCGAGGGCTTCTCTTTTTATGTACTTGCTTATTTAGAGGGAAGTTGGGTGTTGGACTTTATTGGGCGCAAGGTATGGCTGTGTGGGTTGTGGTTTTTCTGTTCTAAATAGTTGGATGGCTTTTTTAGGGGTGGAGGTTGTGAGGGGAACTGGAGATGCGATTTTGCCCTATCAAGTCTGTGATTTGCGTGGAGGGAAGCATGTTAGTGGTTGGTTATTATTGAGGGTGCTGTTATGGAAGGCTTGGAGAAGGGAATTGTGATAAGTGATGGACAGTTGATGTCCGTGATCTGCTCGCTCATCAGGTCTCATGGCCCGCGTTTGGCGCGGCTGGACCAATGGCAGGCGAGCGTTGTGTTGCGGGAGGATTTGATAGGACCTGTATTGAGAGGAGCTGCACGGCTTTTCTTTGCACTGATTGATACGGAACATGCGGAGAAAAAGACAGTGGGAAAGAAAGGGAGGCTCTGAAACACTGTGACGAAGCAGTCACGAGCTTGAGATGGACTCATGCTGGATAAGGTAGCCAAAGTCGGGGTGCTCTTCCATTCGTCTTGGATTCTCGCTCTCATTCTGCTACGGTGCTGTTATCATCACAGCCGTGAAACTGCGCCTCGGTCTCGTCTCCCATGAGAATTCCATGGCTCCGGCCAGTCCGGCTCGTGAGACATGGGATGCAACCTCAGAGAAGCATGCAGAGAGCACGTTTTCCTCACGCATTGCCTCTTGCAGGTTCATGCTGAGCTCTATTAGTGACCCAACACAAAGAAGGGCGTGTGATGCCATTGCCTCATCGAAGGCTTCTGCCAACGGATCGAGAATCGTCCGCTCAGTTTTAACTCCCCCGTTTGTTGTAGCATTGTACTTACTTGACTGCTGCCCGTAAAAGCATATCTCAGCTCAAGGCAACAAGATAGCAGCCATGCTTCCCCATCAGACGATCCCATCTCCCCTCAGCTCAGCATAGCTCAGCATAGGCAGCTCTCTTCCAATCTTCTTCTCTCTCATGATCATGGTACAGGTACAAGCATAGCTCGCGCCAATGACGCCTCGGCAACAAGCGCCCGGCCCTCTCTAGCACACACATCGTTTCAACCACCACATGGCACTTAGACGGACCGCTCCCTTTCATCCACAGTGGCGAAAAAAATGAAAATCACCGGCTCTGTTTTCTGCTCTTGAGCTTTTTCTCCACGTTGGCCAGTCCAGTCACAGGACCGGGAAACGATTTTCGCTTGTTCCAAGTTTATCAATCACACAATGGGGACACGAGGGCGGGAAGGGAAAAAAAGAGTCAGATGTTGCGATCCGATAAGTACGATGAGCTTGATTTTAATGGCTCACTTTGCGGTGCAGTATCCTGCTGCTGCTGCTGTTGCATTTGCGTGGCATTGAATATTACGCAGCTGTAGAATGATCGATGATGAGGTGACGCTGACGATTGTTCGCATTGATTTCTAGAGGGGGAATCTTGACGGGCTGCCCTGCTTCAATCATTTTGGGTGCGGGCGCCGTCAAGTGACGATCCCCCTCCTCGAAAGCTCCCGAGATCAGCTCAAGCTGTCCACTCACGGGTAACATCTACTTCCGAGCTCAAATCGATTCGATCACGTAGAGCTTCCCCCAAGCTACCCTTGTTGCCGTCACTGTACTTCACAGTATGTATACTAAGGCTCCTAGATCAGATCATCAACGGCATTGGGTTTAGCTGGCGTGATGTGATTCCGCTCAGCTTTACACCGTCCGACCAGCAAACAGCTCAGCTGGCGGGCAAGCCAAGCGGCGCCAAAGCCTCCTTCTTGCACCTCACATGAGCCTCAAGGATCCCTGCCGGGCGTCTAACAATGGCCGTCATTGTCCTTTTTACCCTCTTTGCCGCAATAGCAATTGGAATGCTTCATGCTAGGGTACTGCTAGTACGGGAGATGGCTCCAGCAGGTTGAAAACCGCTCATCATGTAGTAGTACATCTACGAGGACCGTTAGCTTCGAGAAGCCTTTTGATGGCGTCTTGCCTCTGTTAGATGCCCGCGACGGGCTAAAATAAGAGACGGCCGCCAGCGGATCATCCGCTGTCCCGTACGGTTTCTTCATGGCGTTGGACTAACAGCATGGGGGGCTCCGTTGGGCTGTTCTTGAACAGCCCTCTCTATGTATTCCTAGGCTTCAGTTTGTAGGATTGCTACAAAGAGTATGCATAAGTAGACTTGGACTCATGTATCACAATGAGAGCCTGATCGTTATCCGCACTCAGCCTCCATGCAAGACAGCGCCCGTCTCGAGCCTGAAGCGAGGAAATAATATTCCAAAACACAACAGCATCCCGCTGCCACGGCTGCCCAAAAAAGGCCACCATGTGGAAACGCTCCGCTCGCACCGTACCGTTCACCCGCGCCGTTTCGTCCCTCGTGACGTTGGGTTGGGCCCGTCACTCTTCGTCACCCCTAGCAGAGCCTTCTTCTCCCCCTCAACCCATCGTTTGGTTGTGGTTTTTCTCTGCAGGTCGCGTTAAGGGTTCGACTTTTTGTCCGCCCTTTGCCCGCTCCTGCTGACGAGCTGGCGGAGCGTCTATGTACATGTAGACTTTGGATCCTGAGGGCTCCGTAACACCTAGCAGGTAGTTAGATTCATAGCTTCCGCCTTTGATGCTTGCCTCTTGGACGAAGCGTATGTCAGTATTGCTCCAGGAGTTGCCAGCTGAATTGAATCTGCAGGGTAGCTTTTCCGCCTCTTTCCCTCCACAAGAGCTCGGTACGGATACCAGCAGCAACGCAGCTTCAGCCCCAACTGCCCAACCAAACAACGCTACAACAGGGACCAATGGGCGAGAGTGACGGCATCTCCCCTCGTTAGCCCAAAAGTGACCCGACTCGTGTCCAGTCAGGAGAGCGTGACTTGGGGCCTCTTCTTGGTTTCACTGGAGGGGTCCCGCCATCGTCACCTGGGCTGGACGAATCGAACGCGGCGCCGAATGGAAGCTCTTGGAAGCAAAGCCCTCCTCTCTTCCGTCCCCCGCCAAGTTCTCTCATCTGACAGGACCGGCGCTGTCCAATCACGCAGGCTTTCCTCATGGCCCTTTTTCCCCTTCACAATGGCGTTCCTTGCCCATGCCACACAGCCTCGCTGGCCCGCTGTTCCTGGGATCTGAGCTAGCTGGAGTTGTCTAAACGGGGTGGTGCCAACTGCCGTCCCATTGTCTAGATTTCACAGCTTTGTTCGCCAACCGGATGCGTAGAAGCTTCCTTTTCTAGTGTTTTTCCTTTTCTTCCCCCTCTTCCATACTGGCACGTCGACTGGAGGTGGGCAGCGCTGGCTCGGCATGGACAAGGGAGGGGGAAAAGGGAGTAAGTAGTTCCCTTGAGGTGTGATAGGTTGATAGGGCAAGGTGATGCGCTTCTGATGGTGCCAAAAGAGAGAACTGAAAAGGGCAGCCCCAGATGGTGTCATGCAGTGGACGCCGACGGGCAGCGAATTGCGAGTCGCGGGCTTCATGCACGTTGTAGGTAGGCCAGAAGCGCAGCCAAGTAGCGTGCTGGAGTCGCGATATGCGTTGCGTTCAATGTTGCGTGCCTTTTGTGTCGAACACCTCCTCGAAGACAGTTGGCCTTGGTGCTCACTTACGTACTGCATACATTTTGTTCTCGAGAATGGAAGAGGACTTGTTGTTGGAGCTCTCAAGACAAGGTGCGTATTATGTACGTGTAGTAGTGAATTGAGAAAGGTGGCACTCCGTGCTACGACTGTCTTATCCTACCCCATGGGACTGGTCTTGCGCCGTGGCTCGTGATGCGGGCGACTGTGCTTTCGTGCGTCGTACATACATGTCGCGTACGGAGCACATGGATCCTCACATGGCCTCTGGATATCTTTCAGGTAAGGAGGAGGCACATCATTACATGTCATGTACATGGCGCCGTATTGAGAGGGAGAGCTGGTGCGCGGTCTGCTCCGTGCATTGAGCGCGTGTTACCTGCATGCAGCTTCCTCTGGCTTCCTGTCGACGGTCTTGGAGAGTGTACTTGCGGAGTGGTAACTTACAAATGTCCCTCCAGCGCAAAGCCGGGATGGGATGCCAGAGGTACGATGAGCAGCTGTCTGAGGAAGGCTACATAGGATCCGGGGGTGTCGTCCAGGAAGGCCTCCATTGTGATTCGCGCCTCTTTTCGTTCTCGGTGTCGGGTCGAGCTCGAATCGCGCCAGGAACAGTGACGGGATGCTTTGGCGCGCCGGTGCCTGTTCGAGGCGCGGACGCATCGTGGCCTGGCGCGGTGCCTCGCATATGCCGCTGACTGGACGGAACACCTTCCAGCAGAAGCATAAGTAGCATCGGTATGGTCAAGGGGGCGAGAAGGATGAGCGTCGAGGCAGAAAGAGCCTTGTCATTGGCGGTAACCGGGCGCAGGTTGGGGGGCATCCGGGGGGAACATGGAGCAGACAGACGCTCATGCGACGTGCGTCTGCGGCACAGCGAATGATGCTGGAGTGAAAGGGGGAAGGGAAGGGTAGCCGAGTGGGCGGTGGGTGATGGAGGGACGCTGGTGACTGGGTGACAGATTGTGATGCTCGCTGGTGTTCTGGAAAGGTGGTGGTGATGGTTGGTGTTGATGCCTTGATGAGGCGATACTCTATTCTTCGGACGAGTGCCTGAGGCTGCCTTGAGGTGTCCTCTTTGGGCAAGA
Organism: Trichoderma sp. PF4103; assembly: GCA_023628735.1. Taxonomy (NCBI): domain Eukaryota; kingdom Fungi; phylum Ascomycota; class Sordariomycetes; order Hypocreales; family Hypocreaceae; genus Trichoderma; species Trichoderma sp. PF4103. The sequence goes on from JAMAKC010000022.1 coordinate 104,128, forward strand.
TCGCGATGAATCGTCGTTTGGAGGGCGTACCTGGCATATGCCTACGTGTTCGTCGGAGGATTGATTGCCTGCCGTAGTCTGTCCGCCTGGTTCGAAGGGTATCATAGCCTCCACAAACAACGAGTGAGGGATTGTGAGCTCACCCGGCTGCTCATCTCATGATTCTTCGCAGCGGAAACCGGGCAATACTCGAGACGACTAGAATCCCACTCTCCGTTCCATGCAAGAGGAACAAGCATACTCGCATACTTCCATCGGCCTCGTCTCCTTTGGGACACTGTTGCATCTCGTCCTCTCCACAACCTCGCGCCGTCCTGCATCTCCCGCTTGCCTCGCGGGCTCTCCCCCTCTCGCTATTCCTAATCAATTGCCTTGTTCCCAGGCATCTGGAAGCCTCGTTATCTCAACCATCAGTGGGCCATTGCTGCATCCAATGACCCAGCGTCGCTTCGATTTCTGAGAGCCGGCCCCAGGACCCTTGGACTCCAGATGAGAAGCGACTTACACGCATGCGAAGTTGCAGCACAGTCTGAGGGCAATCAAGTCGAGCACAGTACGGTGCTCGTACATTCGTCAGGGCCTCGCTAGCCTCGCAAGCCTCCCTCCAGTCAACAAGTGAACCCTCACCGCCAGAAGATCCCCCCTCAAGTGGTCCATCGCATCAATCGCCAAAGATCGTCTGCTGTTCGTTGGCGCTCGTGAATAAGTTAGCAACCCCCCGGCATCTGCCATATCATCATTCTGTGTCATCGCGCTTCTCTCCCCATCTCTGCCTTGCTTTTTCTATATTTCCCCGGTTCTTCTGGCTTCTGCGCAAAAAAACTACGTGTCTCGCCCGCACTTGGCGAATCCGCATCTCCGTACATGTACGCAGCTGCAAATATCCCACCACGCGGCTCCTGTAAGCGCCTGAGGCTCGTCGCCACTCCTGCGCGTCTGGCTCCAGCCTACGGACACGCCAACGGCAGCATCTTGTCATCATCTTACAGCGCTGGTGTGTTGCTGGGGGGGTCATTAACAGAAAACCAGGAACTTTGAACCGAAAAGGGCCCATATATCAGCCTTGCTTGCCTCTTTGTCAAACGGAGCAGCAGATTTTGACTAATTCGTTGTGTGAAGACGAAGCAATTGCTCACACTCGCTTTCAGTTCTTCGCTTTGTTCGTCATCACGTATCTGACAGGCCAGTCCGTCGTCATTCTGCTCGGACCCTTGCACGGATAGTAGCCGTTGCGAAGGAAAGACTCAGATCCAGGTGTTGACTAGGCCCCTGCGCTCGACAACGGGGAAACTGGGAGTACGTGGGCGGTACTTTGCCAAGTTTGCGCATCAGCCGACAGCCCCTCGTCGTGCGTCTCACGTCTCCGGTACCCCTCGCGTCTTTTTTATCTCCCCTTTGGGGCTTGGCTTGGTTTGGTCTGGAGTCGGACGGAGGAAGAAGGACAGGGCAGAGCAGAGCAGAGCAAGAGAGTTACGTACGGATCAAAGTACCTGCACCCTGGCAGATGCATTTGTCGCGCATTTGTCGGAGCGTCGCATCCATCGGGCGAGGTAGCAGGACTTGCAGGTTGTCGTGCGTGTAGCGACTCGAGTACCTTACATGTAGGCGCTGCTGCTGCTGCTGTGTGTCGTCGACCTGATTGCACCCAATTCGCTTGGACGGCAATTAATACACCTGCAGCGAAGACGAGAGAAGACAAGAGAGACAAAGAGAGAGATACGGCAGTGAGAAGGAGTCAAGATCACGATCAAGATCAAGATCCAGCAGCTCACTGCTTCACTCAGCTACCTACCTATCCATTCACTCACCCGATTGCTCCCATTTACCTCGTTACTCACTGCTTCGCCCATCCGCCCCCGGTGTCTTGCTCGGCCTCGTCACGCGCTCGCCCTCTGGCTGACGCATTCACTCCGCCGGCTGTGACCAATCCCGCCGTCGAGCCTCTTCTTTCGCCTTCCCCGAAACCGACGACGCCGGACCTCTAGAGAGCCCAGACCAGTTACCGTTGCGCCAGCGAGCACAAGAGCGTGAGCGCGAGCATCGTTGCATTATTACACACGCAGTGACTCTTGTCGCCAATTCCGCAGTCATCACTTACCTAAGCCCACCGTCGTCGCCCGTCTCAGCCACGGCAGGTTATCGACGTCCATCCCGAGGCTCAGCGCTGTTGAAGCGAACCCGCCTCTGCCGCCACCCCTCTTCGTCGTCGTCTGTCCGGCCATCATCGATCAGGACGGCCATCTCACCATCCACAGCTCATCCACAGCCCACCCACCAGCTGCCATCCATCCACCCATCCAGCCATCCCTCCCTCAGGCCAGGCCAAGCCCGTTCGTCCACCGGCTAGCAGGACGGATCCGACCTAGCTGAAGGCACCATCACGGCTCGACCAAGAAAAGACTCGCCCCCTCCTTTTCTGCCAAAGCACTAGACAGCTTCCGTTAGCAGCAGCCATTCGCAGCACCTCGTGCCTGTGCTCGTACCTGTGCGCGTACCTGTACCTGCACCCGTCCCTGACCCTGCTCGAGTACCCGGTACCTCCCAGCGTGCCCGTCCCTCCCACTCGCCCAGCAGCTGCTCCCCCCCCTTGACCCGCCTTTCCGACCGCTGGACGAATCACAGCCTGCAGCGCTGCTCAGGCCCGTGACCTCGACGACTCTGCCCGCCCTCCGGTACCAAGGTACAAGCGACGAGGTACAAGGTCCAGGTACAAGCCAAGGTCCAGGTACCTGACGTCCATCCTTACGATCCCCCCTCTTCAGTCCATTTCTCTGCCAGGCCGCAAGGACGGAAGAAAGCCAAAAAAAGGGACCAGGCCCAGCCAGATCTTGCCTGCTTCCCTTTTTCGCATTTGCCTTTGCATTTGCATTTGCATTTGCAAGCCTTGCTTGTGTGCTTCGTTGCATCTGTCCGCCATCTGCCCGCCTCCAGCTGTTCCCTATTTCCCTCTCGACTCTTCCCTCTGCCCTCTGCCGTCTTTTCGTCGCTCGTCTCCAGTTTCCGCTCACTTTCCTTGTGCCTTTTCTTGCGTCTCGCTGGAAAGCTGTCATTCCTTTGCCAATCAGCGGCGGCTGGCATTCCATTGCGGTGCCTGGGCTGCTGTTATTCGCCGCCTTCCGCCTCATCAGCTATACCGTACCATCGACCGAGTCACCACCTTGCAAAGTCGCCTCCCTCGGGACTGTCTCGAGCAAACGTTTTGACCTGCTGTCTTCCATTTCCTTCTTCTACATTCGCAGTTTGCCCAGCAAACAGTCAGGAGCCCTTCGTCGCCTCAATCGCCATCGCCCACGGCTCGATGCAAGCCGCCTCCCGCAAGCTCTTATAACCAGACCCGAAATAGCCTTACCTGCCTCTCCCGCGCCCTCTGCCGCTGTCAAGCTTGCTCCCTCCGCCCTCCCAACATGAGCTCCACGCCGCTCCCGGATCACTACAAAGTTCTCGGCGTTAACAAGGATGCGCAAGTAGCGGAGATCCGGCTGGCCTACCGCAAGCTTGTCCTCAAGTGTCACCCGGACAAGGTGCAGGATCCTGCCCTCAAGGCGCAGAAGCAGGAGGAGTTCCAAAAGGTCCAGCAGGCGTATGAGCTGCTCACCGACGAGGAGGAGCGCAAAAAGTACGACGACCAGGTCCGGCTGGCCGAGCTCAAGGAGCAGCTTCGCAAGACGTCTGTTTCCACCCCGCGATCAAATTCAAAGTACGCCGAGTACGAGATTCGCACCGCCGAGCCTCGCGCCTCGTCTTACAAGCCGGCCACCAACGTGCCCCCGCCCGCAAAGGGATATACCTACCCGCGATCCTACGAGGATGATGTAACCTTCAGCTCTCGCGTCTACCAGACCGGCTCCTCGCGCGCGGGCCGACGGGAAACCACCTACGTCGACGGCCGCTCAAAGCGGGATTCCGAGCGCGAGGCCAGGGAAAAGGAACGGGACCGAGAGCGCCGGAAGAAGGCCGACAAGGAAGAGGCTGCCCGCCGCGAGAAGGAGGCCAAGGAGGCCAAGGACGCCCGCCGGGAAAAGCGAGCCAAGGAGAAGCAGCGCGACAAGGACATCAAGCGCGAGTCCGAGGACAAGAAGAAGCATGCCAAGCCCGCGGCCACCTACGTCGAGGACTACAGCGACGAGGCTGCTCCCGCTGCCAAGTCCGACAAGAAGAAGTCGTCGTCGTCGAGCAGCAAGAAGTACGATGAGAAGCGGGATCGGGATCGCTCCTCTCACCGCGACGACATCCCCGTGGTGTCTCCCCCCATGCCCCCTGTTCGCTCCTTTACCGAGTATGCCACCAGCAAGTACGTGGAGCTCCCGCGGACCGTGCCGGCCGTCCCGGAGCCGTCTTCGTCTTGGGAAGACACCCACGCCAAGATCAAGGACGCCAAGTCTTACATGGAGGCGGCTCGGGCCAAGGAGAGCGTTGGGCCCGGCGGCCTGAAGCGGTCCATGACCTATGGCCCGCGGATGAACCAGCCTCCCGCAGCCCCTACGCCCCCGCCCGCTCCCAACCAGACATCCCCGTTTGCCGTCCCCAACGAGGACGACGACGTTCGTCGATCCGCCGCGCGACCTCGCCGTGGCTCAGCGGAAAGCACGCTCCCCAGAGACAGCAGGTATAGGAAGTCGTCGAGGGAGCCTGTCGCGGCTGAGCCCGTCGTCATGAGCGCCTCGCCCAACAGCCGCCATGCGCACCCTCCCGCGTCCGGCTCGCCCCCTCACCTGTCCCGGACGAACACCATGCCGGCCGATGGAAGCTACCCCCGCGCCGTGCCCATCACGCGCTCCCAGACGTACAACTTTGGAGACGCGTCCGACCCCCGCGGGCGCAACCGCACGCGGTACCAGACGCAAATTGACGAGGAAGAGGCTGAATCGGACGAAGTCCATGATCACCGTGCCAGAGACCGAAGACATCGCGGCGGCAGGCGAGAGCAGTCCGTCGACCAAGGGTACACCGAGTCGCGATACCCCGGATACGAGCGACAGGCATCGTACAGCCGCCGCCCCGCCGAGCCGGAGCCGGAGCGATATGCGTACTATTCGTCTGGCCACGACGGCCGACCCTCGATGCCGGTCCGCGACAGCAGCTACTCCGCCTCTGCGGGACCTGCCCAGTTTGCCAAGGTCAAGACGTCCAAGAACTACGGATACGACGACGTCCACTACTCCGCCTACAACCACCACCAGAAGGCACGTGAAGAGTTCACGTATGCTTGACGGCGTTGGACTTCCATTCTTATACTCCATTTCATATTCTTTCTGCTGTTACTCCCCGTCTACGACATTATCTCGGTTGTGGCCGAGCGATATCTTGCTGAGGAAAAACCCCCACCGCGGAAGTCTTGGAGCTTCCCCGACTTTTATTAACAGAACTGTTTACATGCACAATCAATTTCTTTTTCTTTTTTCCCCCTCAGAATATCCCAGAAGTCGACCTTCGTTTTTCCACAGTCTGGTTCCATTATACGAGAATGATCTATCTTACGACTACAACATTTTACCCGGAGTGCACTGGTGTGCTTCCACGATTTGGGATGATGGCTTTTGCCTTTTTACAAACGATACGCCGGATGTTGGCAATCTTTTTATTTTCCTTTATTCTATCACAATGTTCCATATCACCAAGATTGTCGAAAGCGATGCTCGATGATACGGGAGATGAAGCGTTCACTCCGTACCTCGGCGTAGGGAGGGAGACTTGTTTTGCATGCGCACAAGAAACGGGACCCAGTCCCTTGAGTTGTGCCACAGGCGTTTTCTGGAGGACTATATCATTATGACGAAGCCCAGGATACCATTCGCTCTTTATAGACACGGGCAGGAGAGAGATTCGGGACGAAGGGTTGGCTGGATAGCGGGCGATGACGAGACCGAGACTGACGAGCGAGCGAGCGATCTATTACCAAGCTTTCTTTGGATAGAGCCGTGATGAACTGCGCGCAGGGACGCGGCATGACTTATGATTCTTTGCGGTTGGATGGGTTTACGTGGTCTTTTTCCTTCTTTTTTTGTCGTCCTTTTTATCTTTTCATTTTTTCCCCTCTTCATTTCTTCTTTGATTGAATTTTTTTGAAATCATCGAGACAAATCTGTAGCTAGCACTTCTGCGAACATTTTGCAGAGATTGAATATGAATATGAACATAAGAATGGAAGTCAAAGCTCTGGTCCTAGATGCACGAATCGCTGCGAGTGTGAATGTGGGATGTTGGAGGGAGGGAGAGGGGATGGTCTTGTGATGGGGTGATGTGGTATTGTCTGGCGAGGGATGCCTTGATGGTATGCTTGGGATGTCAATGTCACGAGGCATTTATGTTACATGAGGGCCTTGTCATTGTGAGGAGATGGAGGAGTGGTTGTAGATCTACTGCATCACAGCTTCTACTATGCTGTACTCTGTTGTGGTATATACCTTTATATGTGGGATGACAGAGTTATGAGCTTGGTGAGATTTTGGATGGGAAGGTACGTGTTAATGGGGGGGTTTGGGTGCAATTCGTGGCGTTGAGGTTTTTCATTTTGAGAGCTTACGTTCGGGTCGGGTCGATCCGCAGCTGATGACATTCGGGGTCTGCATTGCATGTAAGACGGGAAGAAGTAATTGGTGTGTTTTGGTGAGGTGTGTCTTAAGGTGTTGGTGTTTGTCCCTTTGCTTTTTTGGGGTTTCTGGGTACGGAATGGGGGATGTGGAGAGATGGGCTGGTTATGTGTGGTTTCTTGAAGAGTAGGGGGGGAAGTGTAGGTTTTGGCGGGGATTTGGGTGTTGTGTTTCTTGTGTTGTTCTTGGAGTTGTCAAGCTTGGTGAAGCTGGTGATTTGACTTGGAGAACGGTATACTGATGGTTTTGCATGACTCGTTGTGTGATGTGGGCTCTTGTCATGGAAGTGCAGAGTAACGGGCCGGGATTGAGTGAGTGCCAACTCCGTGTGAAGTTTGTTGGAACTGCCGTCTGTGTATCCGGATCTTCAGCATGGTACACCATCTACGATGTTTGGATGGAAATATGCGAAACTCGTGTTTTACATTTAGAAGGAGTGAATCTTTACAATGCTTATGAATCCATGTGGTTGCAGGGTCCTCTGGCATTTCGTTGCACATTCAGACGGAGCACGTACACTCTGTCATCCTCCTACTCGGTACTAAGTACCTTTGTTCATCTCACGAGCACTTATAACATCGCCAACGACATGACAAAGCATTGTGACGAGCACATCACCACCACAGCTGCTTTCTCAGCAACCACAATCCTTCATCCATTAACCCCTCTCGACGATCCTGCGATATGAAATGATGCACGGGAATTCGGGAGGCCGAGGAGGGATAACTGAGTTACAATATGCTCCGCTTTTTCGACGCCATTCCCGTCGGAGCTTCGAGGTGGGGTTGCAAGTCGTTTACCTCACTTTCCACAGCATCTTCGAGAGCCGCCTCCGATTTCTAAGCAACCCGTCCGTGGGACACACCAGAATGGACAATGTGGAGGAGGGTCGGGTCAATTGTTTCCCTGGGCTGAGAAATGGGCGAGATTTTGGAGGAGGGTGATTACCTCATTGCAGTTAGTGTTTTAATCATCCCATCGACCTTCATTGAGCAGTCGGTGGTATCAATAGGTAGTATAATATGCTGGTGTTGGTCGCACTCCGCTCGACGACTCCATTCTTTTCTACTCTCCCAACAACGACGAATAAGTCAATTTGAGCGTTTAATACCAGCAGCTCGTGTAGCACAACTAAGGAAAGACAAATTTGGTAAAACCAGCGTCAAGATGGGCATTCCGACTGATATCGTGCTGTACACGGCTGCCACGCCCAACGGCATCAAGGTGTCGATCTTGCTGGAGGAGCTCGGCTTGGAGTACAAGGTCGGTCTCTCCTCATACGCAGATGCCATCGCACACACACGAACATCTCATCACCGCGATCTTCTACGCACGATTTCGCATGTGGCTAATACATTGACAGATCCGCTCCATCGACCTGGGCAAGAACGAGCAAAAGGAGCAGTGGTTCCTCGACATCAACCCCAACGGCCGCATCCCCGCCATCACGGACACCTGGACCGACGGGACGCCCATCCGCGTATTTGAGAGCGGTGCCATCCTGCAGTATCTCGTGGACCGGTACGACAAGGACCACAAGGTTTCGTATCCGCGGGATTCGAAGGAGACGTGGGAGGTGAACAGCTGGGTGAGTTCACTTGAATGTCTGTGAAATATGATGATGGGGGATGTCTTTGCTGACATGGTTTTGTGTGGTGTAGCTTCATTGGCAGATGGGCGGTTTGGGACCGATGCAGGGACAGGCGAATCACTTTAACCGTGAGTTTCACATGATGAGACGATTTGTGGGGTTGATGGGTGAGTGAGTGAGTGAGTGCTGATGAGGATATTGCAGGATACGCCCCTGAAAAGATCCAGTACGGCATCGACCGCTACACCAACGAGACGCGCCGCCTGTACTCCGTCCTGGACACGCAGCTGTCCAAGTCGGCCTCGGGCTACCTCGTCGGCGACCGCGTGACGATTGCCGACATTGCCTCCTGGGGCTGGGTCGCCTCTCACGGTACGTCTTCCATCACCCTTTTCACCCCTTTTCACACTACCAGATCTCACTCCTATATACATGTATGTTTGATGCTGATATTGGATGGATGGAATAGCCTGGGCGGGCGTCTCGCTGGCAGAGTTCCCGCACCTGGAAAAGTGGCTGCACGCGCTGCTGGAGAGGCCCGGGTTCGAGCAGGGCCGGCACGTGCCGAAGCCGCATACCGCGTTTGAGCTGGCCAAGCTGAGTCCCGAGGAGATGGACAAGAAGGCGGAGGAGACGAGGAGGTGGGTTCAGGAGAGCATGAAGGCGGATGCGAAGAAGTGAGCATGTATCACGGATGAGATTGTAATGATGATTATCAAGTGTTGAGCATGTTATTCACGGATGAGATTGCAATGATGATGATCAAGTGTTGAGCATGTGTTTTACTGGTAGCTCTTTCGTAATGCTTTGAGAGGCGTTTTGTAGTCTGTGTAAGTGAGGATGTTACAGTAGTACAGCATCCACTGCAATCCAGCAATAAGACGAGATCCGAACGGTCCATCGGACATTCTTGCTCCAGTTTACGTGTATTCCTAATTGTCCGTGACGGCGGCAGCAAAAGCCCGATGTCGCTGCAGGGGTGCTCATCACGAAGCGGCGCGAGGCGATGGTGCAATGCGCTTGGTGCGGATCATGGAGCACGGCATCGATCGATTGGCCGACGGATCTGTATGCGCAATGTGACCTGCATAAGATTATATACTACAATATCAACCATATCTGCAAACCGTCGACGACTTTTTCAGTTCGTTCTCCTCACGTATTATAACACACAATGCCTTCAACAACACGCAAACCCTCGTCACCACCACCAAACGACATCGAAAGCCAAGCAACAACCCCCCTCCTCGCCCCCGATGCCTCCATCTCACCCCGCTGGTCGCCTCCCCCGGGCTTCCTCCCCATCCAGCTCGCCATCATGGCAAACGTCTTCCTCAACGGCTTCGACGGCACCATCACGGCCGCCACCTACGCCGTCATCGGCTCCGAGTTCGACGCCGCCAACAGCGCCTCCTGGCTCACCACCGCCTACCTCGTCACCGCCGCCGCCTTCCAGCCGCTCTACGGGCGCGTGTCTGACATCTTTGGCCGGCGCGCGTGCTTCTTCGTCTCGACGGTCGTGTTCGCCGCGGGGTGCGTGGGCTGCGGGCTCGCGGGGGGCGTGGTCGTGTTGAGTTGGATGAGGGCTTTGACGGGCGTTGGGGGGGCGGGACTGATGACTATGGGTGAGTCGCCTCGGTATCTCATGATCTGCGGATGTCTTGATTCTTGGATGGGCTTGTGCTGATGCTGGTTTTGGTGGTCCAGCTACAATCATCAACTCGGACATGATCCCCTTTCACAGACGCGGCATGTACCAAGCCATGCAAAACGGCGTCTTCGGCTTCGGCGCCATCTGCGGCGCCTCCTTTGGCGGCACAATCGCCGACTCTCTCGGCTGGCGCTGGTGCTTCCTCCTGCAGGTGCCCCTGTCCATGTTTGCCCTCGTCGCGGGCCACGTCGTCCTCAAGAACGAGCACCTCGGCGCAACAACCCCCTCTTCCTCTTCTGCTACTACTGCAGAAGACAACAGCAGAAGCTTGAGCGCAGTGTGGAAAAGAGTCGACGTCTCAGGCGCCCTGCTGCTCGTCCTCGCCGTGTCGACGCAGCTGCTGGGCCTCAGCCTGGGCGGAAACGAGTTGCCCTGGGGCAGTCCCTGGGTTCTCGGCGCGCTGGCGGCGAGCGCTGTGCTGTTTGCGGCCTTTGTAAGGGTCGAGGAGAGGACGGCTGCGATGCCGATTATTCCGCTGAGGATGCTGAGGGGAAGGATGCCGGTTGCGACGCAGATTGCGAACATCTGCGCCGGCATGTCTACGTACGGGGTGAGTCCTGTCTCTTTCGACTTTACACACGGGGGTGAAGCTTCTTACTGACTGCTTTTTTTTGGTGTTCATGTATGCAGTACCTCTTCATGCTGCCGCTCTTCTTCCAGGCCGTTCCGCAAGACTCGGCGACGAAAGCGGGCGTTCGTCTGGCGGTTCCTTCGCTGGCGATTCCCCTGGGCGGCCTGGTCGCCGGGACGGTCATGTCTCGCTGGGGGAAGCTGATTCCGCTGATGCGCGCTGGGCTTGTTCTCATGACGGTTGGCCAGGCCTTGGTGTCCTCGTGGGCGTTTGAGGATGCGCGGTGGAAATATGTCGTGTATATTTTTCCGTCGCATCTGGGTACGGGGATCGTGTATCCGGCTATACTGTTTATTTCGATTGCCTCTCACTCTCACTCCGGTATGTTTCTTCTGGATGTGAGTCTGAGAAGTTTGAGCTGTTCTTTGCTGATATGGACTGCAGACCACGCCGTGTCCGCGTCGACGACGTACCTCATCCGCTCCCTCGGCTCCGTCTGGGGCGTCTCCTTTGCGTCCGCCATTGTGCAGAACACGCTCAGCGTGCGGTTGCCGCAGGTCCTGAGCGAGGTGCCAGATAAATGGAGAGTACGACCCTTTTCCTTCTAGTCAAATTCCCTCTTTTTCGTTCACCTCATGAAACTCTCTTCAGAATCTTTGTAGAGATTTGGCACGGACTGACGCAGGCTCTTTAGGTGATTGACGAGATCCGTCACTCGGTCGAAGCCCTGAGGACGCTCCCGCCGGATATTCAGCTCCAGGCCCGGCTGGTGTATTTTGACGGGCTGAAGCTCGCTTTTGGGGCGACGACGGCGGTGGCTGGCGTGGGTGCTGTTGCGGCGTTTGTGGCGAGCTCGGCGAATTTGAGGAAGACGCATGACGCTGGTAGGTGATGGTTTTATATCTGAATGTCTAACGTTGATATAGTCTTTGTAGACGGTATCCAGACTCAACCCTTCTATGCAGAATAGCAATAGGTTCTCTTGCTGGAACTGGTGTAGATCCCTTCTGACATCGTCCCTTGCCTCTTACAATGACTACAGACCTATGTATAGGCTGTGTGACAATTCAAATCAAACATTTTTCTCGTAAAGAAGGACCATTAATTCATCGTCAGGTCCAACAAGCTTGACATCAACAGCTGATGACGGAAGAGGTCGATCTCATCTCCTGTCCCACTAAGCTTATCGCCACCCCACCACCACCAAAAACCCGCATCTCATCAACTTCACCATCCTCAACTCACATCTTTCTCACCACCAACCACTCACCCAATCGTCACTCAATTTTCAGCCCAAAATGGCCTCTCCCTCCCCCCAGCCGCAATGGCTCCCCCCCTCACTCACAGCCTCCCCCTCCCCCACCATCCACGCCCTCACAACCTCCCTCCTCCCCCCGCTCCTCAGCGCCCTCTCCCGCATCGGCCTCGCCCTCCGCGCCTCGCACCGCGTCTCCCTCGCCGGCTCCGCCAACTCCTTCGGCGACGACCAGCTCAACGTCGACGTCGCCTGCGAGACAATCATGCGCGCCGCCCTCGCGCAGTGCCCCCTCGTCGCCACGGCCAGCAGCGAGGAGGACCCCGAGGAGCGCCAGCTGCTGCACCCGGACGAGCCCTCGGAGAACATTTCCTTTTCCGAGGAGCGCTTCTCCGTGGCCTTTGATCCGCTGGACGGCAGCTCGATTATTGCTGCGAACTGGACCGTCGGCACCATCGTCGGGATCTGGAAGGGGGAGAGCGCGTTGGGGAGGGATCCCCGGGAGCAGATCTGTTCGCTGATGGGCGTTCACGGGCCGCGCACGACGGTGCTTGTTGCCGTGAGGGAGAGTGCAGAGGATCAAGGGGTGTGCTTTGAGTTGGGGCTCAACGACGATGGGAGCGTGGAGGTGATTCACCCGGACGTGAAGCTTTCTGCGCCGCCGTACAAGACGCGGTACTTTGCGCCTGCGAACTTGCGCTATGCGGCGGAGTCGCCTGCGTACGCTGCGCTTATCTCGTCGTTCATCACGAACAAGTACACGCTTCGGTATTGCGGAGGACTGGTTCCTGATCTGGGACATATTCTCACAAAGGGGCACGGCGTGTATGTCTCGCCCGTGGCGGAGACGAAGGATGCGAAGCTGAGGAGGCTGTATGAGGTTCTGCCCGTGGCGCTGGTGGTGGAATGCGCGGGGGGCAAGGCGGTGGATGAGTTTGGGAGGAGGGTGTTGGATAGGGAGGTGGGCGGGTGCGATGAGAGGGGCGGGATTATCTTTGGGAATAGGGATGAGGTTGATGAGGTGGTGAGGGTGTTGTTTGGGTGAGAGTCATGGGTTTCTTTGGTTTGTTTTCACGTCTTGTATGGGATTGATAGATAAAAGTTGAGGGTCATGGTCAGATAGACAATATCATTATTCGCGGAATGAAGGCTAACTCGCTGGCTATAACGGAACGACTCCAGGGGTATCAAGATGGCTCACAAAATCATGTCGAATTCGGGGTCGCGGTCGTCGCCGGAGCCCGTGTACTGGCTGTATTTGCCGTCCTTTTTGTCTCGGTTCATTTTGGCGCAGTAAAGCAGATTAGCCAACACACTGGCTGCTGTTAGTCTTGGGATGAAGAAAGGGAGGGATTCAAACAAGAAGAAGGATGCGCTTACGCAAACCAGGCATAACACAAGAGGCCCAGGACGACAGAGTGTCCCTTGAGATAGACAGGCCCGTCCTTGTTGGGGTATATGAATGCTGCAAAAGGCTCAAGTCAGATTCTTGATATATACAAGACAAGAGAGGCGGCAACGTACTCGCGACAAACCCTCCACAGTTGGCCACAGCCAACTGCAAAGCAGACGTCGTCGCCCTCTTGAAGTGACCCGCGGAATTATTCGCGTTCCACACCAGCACGCACGGCACGGAGCTGTACATGCCCATGGCCATGAGGCACGTCATGGCGAAGCGCGCGCTGGCGGACTGGACGTGGGCTATGGCCGCGTAGCCGGCGATGGAGATGGGCAGCATGGCGAGCATCGGGGCGCCGCGGAGCTTGATGCGGTCCGAGACGAAGGCGACGAGGACTGGGGACACGGGTCAGCAAGGGGGGTGCATACGATGTATAGGAGGTGTGTGAAGGAGAACGGACTGGTGGTGGGAGTTGCGACGGCGTAGGGGATGACGGTCCAGAGCTGGACTTTGTTTGCGTTGGTTGTGATTTTGAGGTCGTTGACGATGGTGGGCAGCTTGGCATTGAAATCAGCAACAGTCCTTACAGCGCTGGGCTACATGTACTGACAAAAAGGCCGAACGAGTATACGCCGGAGAGCAGGGCGAAATAGGCCGTCGACGTGAGCCAGATCTGGACGTTGAAGATGCCGCGCTTGACTTCGGACCACTTGAACGATTCCTCGGCTTCACGCGCTGGGCTGCAGCGTCGTTAGTATGAGTCCCTGTACTTAGGCATGGGATACGCACTTGAATCGTCCTCCGCTGTCGTTTGCCAGCCGCTGCGCAGCAAAGTCCCTCTCCTCCGTCGAGAGAAACCAAGCGTTGGCCACGCCGTTGGGCAGCCCAGCAAAAGCAATCAACCCCGAAACAACCGTCTACAAATCATCAGCCCAATTGCAATTGCATCACCAACAGCTCGGTTTCATGACAAACCAACTCACCAGCAAGCCCTCGACGATGAAAATCCACCTCCAACCCTCCAACCCGCCCCTCGGCCCAATCGCCGACAGGCCCCTGGCGAGCAAGCCGCCGAACGCGCCCGAGAGCGACGCCGCCGCGTAGAAGAGCCCTAGGCGCAGCGCCAGCTCGCCGCGCGTGTACACGCTCGACAGGTACAGCACGATGCCCGGGAACAGGCCGCCCTCGGCGACGCCCAGGAGGGCCCTCACGGCGGCGAAGCTGCCAAAGGAGCGGACGAAGCCGAGGCACATTGTGATGATGCCCCAGGCGACGGTCAGGGAGGGGAGCCATATCCGGGGGGAGACTTTTTTGAGGACGAGGTTGCTGGGGAGTTCGCTGCGTCGGTCAAGGATACATGGTCAACTACATTGTAACTTGGTGATGCTGCTTGGACAGGGGTGAGTGAGTGATGGAAGTTCAACGGACCAGGCAATGTAGGTGGCGTAAAAGACGGCGAGGCCTTGGGAGTACTGCTCGTCTGAGATGCCGAGGTCGGCTTCGAGGCCCAGGATCTTGGCGTTGCCGACGTTGGTCCTGTCGAGGAACGAGCAGAGCAGGAGGAGGGCCAGGATGGGCATGACTCTGTGCGGGTGAGCCCATGATCCTTGACTAGCGACACAACGCGAATCGTGGTCAGAAGTGTTTTGAGCCTTACCTCGTGTCCATCTTGAAGAGCACGCTCCTGGTCAGAGCGGCCGTCCGCCGCGGATCCTGCGCATTCTCAATCTCGTAATCGACTGCATCGTGCTTTTCATTCTCCGAGTGGGCCTCCATTGCGGGATTAGACGCGCGTGGCAACGATGTTATGTAGATTGGACACTACGATTTTGGATAATGAAGCGATCTCAAGGGCGGAGGTTTGAGCAACTTCCCCAGCTTTTCTTTCCCCGCTGCCTGCATACCGCCCCCCGGATTTGCAGGGATGAGGATGAGGAGTCAGCATGTTTTACCCAGCAGGCCATAGGATAAAGTCGAGAAGCGTGTATTCATTCATCGGCGGCTCTCCGCACAATGCATACATACAAGTTGTGTAAATTATATATACAGTACAAGGCATTCGGCCCCGCAGTATCAAATTATCTGATCGAGTCACGTCCAGACGTATAAAAAGGGGAATCAAACAGCATCACCTTATTCATGTCCTTGCGCGTGGCTTTTGGGGAACCTGGAGTTTGGCGTTGTTTGGGGTAAGATTGGGTGCCGATCTGTCATGGAGAAACGAGTCAATGCCGATTGGCCGGCTGGAGGAACGGAGGCTTGAAAAGGGGACGAGGCTGCGAGCTGTCAGTTGGGGCATCATGACTCGTTGGCGGGGGGGAGGTGAGGAGAGGAGCTGCTAACGGAGATTCTTTTTTTTTTCGATCGTGTGGCCTGTTTGAATTTTACTGTTTTTCTGGAGTTTTCTGGAGTTTTGCGTGGTCCAGACTGGATCGAGCATGACTCGCCGTCTTAGTTCTCGGTGAAGACTGTGTACGCACACCGTGAAGCTGGAGAGAGAAGCATACAGAATCACAAAGGCGAACTTACATCACATCACCACAACAAGCCGTCTAAGCAACCGCCATGGTAACATCATCCTCACCACATACACCCTCCAACCAACCATCATCAAACCATCAAGCCCTCGCCATCTCCCCTCACAAATCATCCCCCACGATGAAGTCATATCGCCACCAAAAGCCACCAAAGAAAAAACTCCGATTCCGATCAAGGTGCCCCCCCGGACCCAGCGAATCCCCACACGACGGTACCTGTCTGTCCCCCCCTTTAGCTTCCGGACGACCGGCCGACATTCCCGAACAAGTTCCGTTCGTACTGTAGTCGCCTCACGGTAGCCGAGCCGAGCACGATATAAAGATGAACAATCGCTTTGGCACGGACTCTGGTGCTCCTTATTGTTGGGCTATTGAAAGTTTGCAAAATTCAACGGGCGGAATCCACATTCCTTTTGCTTTTATTATAGCTCATTGTTTTTTGCTTTTTCTTGCAGATTGAAGTTTCATCTCATCGATCGGACGAACGAATAAAAGTTGCCGCATCACCTTCGCTATCGAGTGCCGCCACTCGCATCATCTTATACGCGCCGCATCTCCAACAACAACCACCACCTTTTCCAAATACCCTCAGAATCACACACACAAAAAAACACAATGTCCACGATACTACGCCGACCAATCAACCCCAAGGCCGCCCTCCCGCGGGCCTCGCCGCGATGCTCCCGCTCCCTCATCACCGCCGTCTCGGCGCAGCTCCTGCACACCCCTAGAATCCAAATCAGCGTCCCGAGGAGCAGATTCCTCTCCACGACGGCCCTCCGCTTCTCCCAGCAGCAAAAGTCGCAGGTCCGGCCAAAGTCGAAAGTCGTCGAGAGCGCGGACGAGGCCGTCGCCGACATCAAGAGCGGCTCCGTGCTGTTGAGCTCGGGCTTCGGCCTGTGTGGTATTGCTGGTATGTAGCATTGCCTCCGTATAAGTCGCCATTCCCAAGAAAAACCCCGGATTACACTTTCACTCCCAACCAAAATGGCGACAAGCAATCAGAATCACACGGGAAAACAGCAGCAGAATCCAATTGACTAACAATCATCCCTTCAGAAACCCTCATCCAAGCGCTGCACCGCCGAGGCCGCGAATCCCTCCACTCCCTCACGGCCGTCTCCAACAACGCCGGCCTCGAAGGCCGCGGCGGCCTCTCCCACCTCACCGAGTCCGGCCAGATCAACAACCTCATCCTCTCCTACACCGGCGGCAACAAGGTGCTCGAAAAGGGCTACATTGACGGCGAGCTGGCCGTCGAGCTGTGCCCCCAGGGCACCCTGGCCGAGCGCCTGCGGGCCGCCGGCGCCGGCATTCCCGCCTTTTACACGCCCACCGGAGCCCGTACGCCCCCCCCCTTTTTTTTTCCATTTTCAAGAGACAAAAGATATACTGACTTGGCAAATTTGTAGACACCCTCCTCCAAGAAGGCCAGATCCCCATCCGCAACAACCCCTCCGGCGGCGCCCCCATCGAAAACGGCCACCCGCGCGAAACCCGCACCTTCAACGGCAAGCTGTACCTCATGGAGACCGCCCTCCCCGGCGACGTCGCCATCCTGCGCGCCTACAAGGCCGACACGGCCGGCAACTGCGTCTTCCGGCGCACGACCCGCGCCTTCGGCCCGCTCATGGCCAAGGCCGCCAAGCTGGCCATTGTCGAGGCCGAGCACATTGTGCCCGTGGGCGAGATCGACCCGGACGACGTCCACCTGCCGGGCATCTACGTCGACCGCGTCGTGCAGGCGACGGTGGAGAAGCAGGTCGAGACGCTCAAGCTGCGCGAGGAGCAGGGGGCCGACGTGAAGAAGGGCAGCGAGCGCAAGAGGACGATTGCCAAGCGCGCGGCCAAGGAGCTGCAGGAGGGCTTCTACGTCAACCTCGGCGTGGGCATCCCGACCATGGCGGCCAACTACATCCCCAAGGAGAGGACGGTGTGGCTGCAGAGCGAGAACGGACTGCTGGGCATGGGGCCGCATCCCACGCCCGAGGAGGTCGATGCGTGAGTTTCTTCCCCCCCCCCTTTTGACGATGCTGTAAGCTCCTTTTATCAGTTGCTAACGTTTGGATCAGTGACCTTGTCAACGCCGGCAAGGAGACCGTCACCTTCGTCCCCGGCGCCTCCACCTTCGACTCCTCCGAGTCCTTCGGCATGATCCGCGGCGGCCACGTCGACGTCTCCATCCTCGGCGCCCTGCAGGTCAGCCAGGCCGGCGACCTCGCCAACTTCATGATCCCCGGCAAGCTCTTCAAGGGCATGGGCGGCGCCATGGACCTCGTCGCCAACCCGGAGAACACCAAAGTCATCGTCGCCACCGAGCACACCTGCAAGGACGGCTCGTCCAAGATTGTCAAGCAGTGCAGCCTGCCCCTGACCGGCGCGCGCTGCGTCAGCACCATCATCACCGACCTGTGCGTGTTCCAGGTCGATCGGGAGAAGGGCACGTTGACGCTCACGGAGCTGGCGCCGGGTGTTACTGTTGATGAGGTCAAGAGCAAGACGGCTGCGCCGTTTAGCGTTGCCGACAACATTGTTAGCATGGAGTAGATTTACTAGTTTTCTAAGGGGGAGTTTTGAGAAGAGATGAGAAGACATACAGAAGAGGAGGAGATATCCGCATAGGGACTTGGGATTTTGCTTTTTGGTTTCAAGGCATAGATGCGTGGCTGGGATAAAGTACACCGGTTACAGATGTCTGATGACAATGCATTCATCGTACATAGTTTTTGTAATATCTGCGAGATATATATCATATATACATACCCTAGTTGGATCAACAGCAGGCTTCTTTGCTTCCAGATGATTGCTCAGTATCCATCACTCTATATACCTTACGTAGATCTCACGGCGTGTTCATAGTCCATTAGCCCACCACAACACATCACCATCACAGTTTCGCCGCAAAGTTGTTCCCCCCCAATCCCTCCACGATCCGATCCACCGTCGTCAACACCCACTCCCCGCCCTCGTCCCCCGCAAGCCACCTCGCCCCCTCCTCGCTCATCCTCTCCCCCTCCCCTCCCCCTTCCACCTCGAGATCGCCCCGAAAGGACCCGTCGCCCAGAGCCTTGCGCAGCCCAAACACGTGCGACAGCACCTGCGGCCCGACCCCCGTCTGCGCCCTCAGGCTCGCCACCGCCACAAGGCTCGTCATCACCCTGCCCACGCCCCTCTTGACACCGCCGCCCTCGTCAGAAGAAGGATCGGAGAGCAGCGGTCCGTAGTGGCAGTTGAGAATCACCACCGGCAGGTCCGGGTGCGACGTCCCCAGCTTGTCGACGAGCTTGTCTTCGAACGGGGCGTAGATGGAGTCCCATAGCCCTCTGCCCCTGGCCTTGACGTCCTCGATGTTGTCTGATGTGAGGGTGCGGGAGGCTTGTGTGGATAGGGAAGAGGTTATGCTTTGGGGGAGGGAGGCGTGGAATGCGTTGAGGCAGTTGATTGTGCGCGGGATCCCATTGAAGGAGATGCACTTGAGGCCGACTTCGCGGATGAACTCTGCCGTGCGGACCTGTGCGGTCTGGGAATCCCCTCGGTCTGCTGAAGCGACGTTGTGCAGAATTGACAGGGCATCGGGAGAGTTGAGCGTAAACGTAGCAGCAGCCTATCCATGTCATGTAAGTCTCTCATCCTCATCATCTTCTCTTCACACAAAGCCTCCAGCAGGAACAAACGCAAAGCTCAGCGCAAACTCACAGATATCGCCAGCCACGCCCTCGAACCGACCCCCCTCCCCCTCGCCTCGCCCGCGATCCCCCGAAACAAATCCCCCACCGCCGCCGCCGCAGCGCCCTTTGCGATCCTGTGAGGCCCGGGCCGCGCAAAGGGCGCGTTGATGAGCGCCTTGAGGCTAGGTGAGAGCTTGGACATGGCGCGGCGTCGTCGTCTCTTGTCAGCTGCTGATGATGAAGTTAAAGTTGAAGGTGAAGTTGAGGTTGCTGAGGTTGAGGTTGGTGAGATGGAGGTTGAAGTTGATCGTCGTCTCGTCGACGTTGGCACAGCACTTTTGCCCGCGGCTACATGTATTTCCGACTGCTCCCGCACATCTCCCTTCTCGTCCTCCCTCGTCATGACTCGGAGAAGAAAACTCGTACTCTCCACGGTACTTATATGAACAGAGAACCCCAGAAATGGCGCGCTCATTCAAACATTAAGAGTGACTGATGACATCAATGCAGAGAATCGGAGGTAAAACAAGGAGTTTTTGGATCCCGTTCTCCACTGTTAACACCACGCCAGACTGATGTTTTGTTGCCGCTACGCCGGCCTCGGCTATTTGGGAGAAATTTAAAGTTGCGCGCAGATAATACAGTTAATACAGCCTTAAGATACAACATGAAATGAATTACAAGATGCGCCCTTGCAACTCTAATCTCTGCAGGATTGAATTGTTCTGGAAGATCACTTCATTCATCTCTGCATCTCGTGTGCTCGAATATGCGGTTATAGAGTCGTGAGAAGGACGATACTCCCTAAACAAAATTGTCAAGACCATCAACAAGACCAATCCATTTCATGTAAGATGCAAACTCCAAAATCCATCGCTATAACAGCCCCTTCTCATAACCTCAACATCACGCAACCCAAACTCCACAATCGAATATGAAATCCACCAAATATGAACTAAGCAACCCACATGAAATATCGAGCATCAAACCCATCAATATACCTCCGGACGTCCCAAGAAACGGAGCACACATCTGAAGCCCGACCTCAGCCCCCACAATCCCGAGCCCGCCAAGCTGTTCCATTCGCTTCCCGGGTTTCACTCGGCTACGCATATCATCTTGGCTCGGTATGCTTGTTTCGACTACCTTGATGGCCGTACAAAATACACGCGTAGCCTGCCTCTCGGCAAAGAACGATTGTGGTAGTGAGCGGTTGATTGTTTCGCCATTCCTACATATATAATGCAGTCCTGGAAGCAGCTTCCACACCTGCCGCGTTCGCCTTACACCAGACCAAAGCATGTATACGCCATCCCGAATTGCTTCCACATGCTCAATTGGATCATTTCAAGAGGAAACAAGAAACATCAAGACAATTCCTGCCATTCGCTTATTCCCAGACAAATCCCAACACGCAGCCAGACCAAACCGTCCAACAAGTCCAGTCCAGTCCCTATGCATCCCGCTAGTTCGCGTTGAAAGCCGGCCAGTTCAGCCAGTCAAAGTTATTCATCTCCTCCCACGACATGTTGCCCTCAAACGACGACGACGGCTCAAACACGTTGCCCGGCTGATTCAGCACCTGCGCAATCTGGTCGTCCGACATGGTCGAGAACTGAACCATGTCCGGCCACAGCATCTGCTGGTCCATGAAGCTGCTCGGCAGCGCCGGCGGCGTGTCCTGCATTGGCTCCGACGACGACGGCGTCGTCCGCTGCGCCTTTGGCGGTCGGCCGCCCTTGGACGGACCGGAGATCCGTAGCAGGTGCCGGAGGTGCTTCCCGTACAAGACCGAGAGCCCGTTTCTGTGCGGGGTGACCGTTCCGATCCGCTCCAGCACGCCAATGGCCTCTTCGATCAACCTCCTGATGCTCGGCGCAAGCCCTGAGCCGTCTGGGGCATACGCGCTAATGTTGAGGGCAAAGCAAGCCGCAAACGAAATCATAATCGCCGTGTTGTTGGGCATCGACTGCAGTTGCGACTCTCCCTGAATGGCAGCCCTCATCACGTTCAGCGCCGCCGATAGTCCAGCGGTTCGGAAGAAGATGCGGACCTCGACGGGCGCCGTCGGGTGGTTGATGATGCGTCCGTACGTCGAGAGCCGCGTGTGGGCGACGAGGATGTCGACATATGGCGGGAGGCGACGTTCTGCGATGGCAGTAAGCAGGTGACGTTCCATAATCCAGTCAATCGACAACGCACCAGGACCTAAACCAATCATCATGCCCCATTCAGCTAGCCACTGATCGAAGAATCTTTCTATAGCTCCTTGAATCCTGTGCATCGCTAAGTATTTCTGCTGTTATATCAACTCAACGCGGGCGACGACTTACGATCGAGCCACCAATGACCCATCACTGTTGCTGTTCTGAGAGCCGTCACAAAGAGCTCGGACTGTGTTGAAGAGACCATCCTGCAAGGGTTGGTGAGCATAAGAATTTCGAAAGCAAGAAGAAAATCAAGGTATAGCCGTCGTACCAAGTTCCGTCTCATGACAGCCATGGATGCCACGGGGCCGTCTTGCTCGTCTGCTATCGGAGATCTATGCCAGGTGTCGCAATCCTTGATGTTTCGTGTAATTGGAATCATAAAAGGTCTGCCGCGAGCCAATGCCATTCTGGACCACAGTCAGACGAGGATTAAGTAAAAGGGCGGAACTGGCACTCACCCCCTCTCCACGACAAACAGCGAAATGTAGCATCGTTCCCGCGCTCGCAGCAACAGCTGGCCCTGCTCAGACCACGGATCTACGTCTGGAAAGCCATCAATTGCAAGGGCGGTCCGAGGATCCAGACACTCCCCCTTTGACACCGTCGTCGACGACTCCAGGACATCCATGGGCATCAGCACCTTGTGGAGAGACAGGTCAAACGCAATGGTGGTCGCCATCGCAATGTACATGCACGTCTCGTCATCCATCGTGTGGTTTCCCGGGAATATCCAGGGGATGTGGGTCATGAACGCCAAGACAATCTCTACCGACTTGTACTTGTCATTCGTGACCTTCTGGGCAAGCATCTTGACATGGTTAAACAGCCTCTTGGAGAGGGGGCCCGCAGAGGGCATGAAGAGCGTAGACGCCGCCATGACCGTGGTAAAGAGGAACGCAGATCGGCTGCGCGTGTAAGTGGCCGTATGGACTCGGGGCGACAGGCCCCACCGCGTGTGCACGAGCTTGGAATAAAAGCTACCGAATCATGAGCCTCAATTCATGAGCCTCAATCGTGCTTCTCTCCTGTGTCACCTCCATCTCCTTGCTGTACATTGCCAAGCCGGGAGCACCCAGGCTGCTCCACCAGGAAGGGTAACTTGGCTTACTAGTTAAACAACGACTCTGCCTCATCCATGGTGACGAGCCCCAGGTCGACGGGGTCGAGGTCCTCGCCAACGTCGAGCTTCACCTTGGCCTGGGAGAAGAACTGCTGGACTCGGGTCGACTCGGGATCCTGCTTGGACGATGCGGCGTCGCGCTGCCGCTGGCTCTGGGGCGAGTTTCCGCTACGGCGGTCCCCGGGATGGAAGTAGGACGCGCGCGCCAGCAGCTGGAGCGGGTTCTCGGCGTCGTCAATGGCCAGGCTCTCCTCGGTGCGCTGCACAAAGTCGGCCATGGATCGGTTGCCCGCGCTGTCGTTCTCGTTCTCGTTGTCGTTGTCCTCGTCGAGGTCGCTCGAGGATGAGCCGCCTTCTTCCTCCTGCGTGTTGCTACGCGAGCCCTGCCTCGACGAGTGTTCGGCCGCATCTTCGTTACCTTCTACGTCATCCAGCAGCTGTCTCAGGCCGGCCACGATGCTCCTCTCCTCGGGGCCTCGCGCCTCTCCCGACTTGACGCGCTTGACAGCCTGCTGCAGCTGATACAGTGCTTTGTCGAGCCCAACCCGCTTGCTTCACTACCCAGTCAGTCGCTGACGTATAGAGTATAAGAATCATTTGGCATTAGGGGGGAGGCTTGCTTCTTGATGCCCTTTTGCCGGCCGGGATGGAACTCTGGACGGATGCACTCGCAATTCAGGTGAATGCAGCGTCTACACTTGGCCTCGTAGGGCATCCAATCGCACTTGATCTTGCTGCGCCTGCACACGAGGCATGCGGCCTGCTTCGGACGCGGAGGCTGCTCCGTCATGGTTGGCCTGCACGAAGTCGGGACGCCCGTCTAACAAGTTGGCATCGCGTCGAGGCGCACTAATAGCACCTAAGATGCTCCGTCTAGCGAAGAAGTGGAAAGGTTTGTCGAGCAAGACTCCTCGCTGGGATCCGGGGAGCGGCAGGTTGATGGACCATCATGGGTTACTCACGAAAGGCGCATTTCACAGTGCACAATGTCCGCGGTACACGTACTTTTGGGCGGGCTAATCCGCTTCTGTCCTGTCCGAGCCATCGTCGAGGGAGTTGAGCAAAAGCCAGGCCAGTGAGGGCCAAAAAATCCGGGATAGTCCAGCCTTTACCGAATGCCGAACGCCGGCTATCCGGGGGCAGGCTCTCAAGGAGACGGTCGTGCATAAAGACTGGCGCTGTCAAAACTATCTCGATGCCGTCTTGCTGCTTCCTGGCTGCGATCTGACAAGGCATGCATGGCGCCATGGTTACATTCTCGCTCACGCAGCTTCCCTTGTTTGCTATCAGGCCGTGCCTCTGGACGCAAGATTGCGTCGCAACTCAGAAGTTCTTCGGCCAGCGGACGCCCAACTTCCAAGTGCCGACTTCCTCAGGGCCGAAGAGCGAGCCATCTGGAGCAAGACACGCAGATTAGTATGTAGCAGCGACAGCAAGGCCCAATATTGCCGCCTCGGGGAGTTTTGAGGCTATTCTCTGCAGGCGATGAGCCCTTGCTGCCATTCCCACAGAGACAGTCCTGGTTGCTAAAATTATCGCCGGCTCATCTGGCCGTGTTAGCCGTGTCACTCCCATCGACGTAGTATTCTGGTCGGCACCGGGGCCAATTCAGACGGCGATCCACGAGCCCCATGCTGCTGCTTCGTATAAGCTATCCAGTGATGATGCGTCGAAAGGTGATTCCCCGCGCGTCGTGCGTCTAAAAGAACCATTCCTGGTCATCTCCTCGGTGGCAAAGCCGGGCTTTCTGTGTAAGAGACTGGAGAGTGAGATCTTGCCCTGCCTTCCCGCGGGCGTTTGTTCCTTGACAGGTCGATTCGAGCGCAAGACTTGGACAATAAGCTCACCACTAACTCTTGTATCCCGCGGCGGGAACACTGAAACTAGCCCCCATCCAACGTGGCCCTGCCTCCGCGGCTGCGGGTGATGCTCAGCTGCTGCTGCTGTCGCGAATCTGCGTCCACAATCTTCCGCCTGCCTGAGCTGGGGAAACCATCCGACGAGATGACACATGCTCGAGACACGGAAGTCAGGTGATGCAACCTCAATGACGAGCCTCCCCAGCCAGTTCGGGAGGACTAGTCGTTAGTCCGTGGGAGAAAGAAGATCCACGCCGTTGCGAAATAGGCTCAAAGAAGCGAGGCCATAACGCGGAGGGAGTCTGCTGGGTTGGCGCAAGCTTGGAGATGGTGAAGAGTCGTCTTGAATGCGCAGTACTTCGGATGCTTGCTCGCCCTCGTACCACCCAGGATCTCCTTAGTCAGTTTCGGCCTGGCCGCCCACAGGCCACTTGGGCAACAAAGAGGTCATATTGGCGCATGGCCGTTTGCCGGCTAATGACTAACCAGTCAGTCGAAATGGAGCCGTCGATACGGAATAAGGAGCAGAATCTGGAGAAAAGAGACACATGGCGTCCAAACCACCAGCATTTCCCCAGTTCCTTAAACTGCTGCCTGGCTACCGAGAGTCTGGACGTTGGATGTTTTATTCTCTCCCCTCCAGCGGTCCACCTTTGTGTCTTTCTGGTCCCAGGCGGTCTGTAAGATTGGTTTGTGCGACGTCTACCGTCGGGATGCCTCTCCCCGTTCCTTTCATGGTACCGCATCAGACCAGCGGGCGGATCATCGCATTGCACTGCTTCTGTGCAAACCGTAGAGACATTTGAGCCTGCATGTGGCACGCCGCAAGCGCTAGGCCAGTCTGACGCCCCTGGCCATAACGCGGCATCCTGCTTGATGGCTGCTGGCGAGGTAATGGCGAGGGCATCGCGACCAAGGATCGTCGCCACCGGCTGCCGCTTCGGTGGTTGAATTGCCTGGTGGTGGCTGCAGGCATGCGCATCTTGTTTGTCGACCTGCTGTGCCCGTGGTGGGCGCATCTCCACCGCACGTTTTCGTGTGCAATGGCCAACAGCCTGAAGAGACGTTTCGTCGTTGAACAATGCCCGAGTCAAAGCGTGTCTGTGGTGGTCTTGTGTCTTATTTGCGCCTGCAGAAGTCAATGGACGAGGCCCACTTGGAGTCTCTCGAGGAACTCTTGGGCCATGCCGCCATGTAAGGGGTTGAGAAAAGTGGCTGACGCTCCACCTCGAAGAAGAACAAAAGAAAAAAAGCCGGGCTCTCCACACTCCACTGGAGACAGAAGCCATCCCCATCTGGGGGCGGGCGGTTTTCTCCTCCAAAAATCTGGAGGTGCGCTGCACATCAGCGGCCATCACGCACCTCCTCCACAGCGGACTTACATACATGCGGCCACGACTTGGAAGTTCAATTAAGCATAGGTACAACTACAATGCAAAGTTGCAAATCAGTCCCTCTTGTGAACATTGCCAAGATATCTGGTGTGGGATTTCCATGGGTCGAACCTGTCTCTTCTCCAGCTTTTCCAAACAGCAACCGCATCACCGCTGCTTCCTCCACACCTTCCAGAACCAAACGGCGACTGCTGCCCGGCGCCACCTGCCACCTGCCACCTGCCACTGAAAACAAGCTCAACGCCTTCAAAGCCCGTTGCCCTTGCCTTTTTTTTTTTATTCTGCTGCCTAGACCTAACCTCATCTGTGCTTTTGGGCTGGAGCCAAGCGCCTTCCCATTTGACGCCTCGTGCGCGCCTTGCCCCTTCCTGGCGAGTCTGTGACATCAAAATCCTCCGGCTGTACTTGCCCTACCTGCTGTACCAGCCGGCGCGAGGCTTTAGCCGGGCCGGTACTTGACAGATACTTGGCAAAGAAGCCGCAGACTAACGGCAGCTGTGCCGACTGCCGCGCAGTAGTGCAGCGACTTGGTGATGCCTCGTGTTAGAGCCTGGCCGGGCGGCTCAGTCTCTCGGATATCGTCGCAGCTGCCCTCTTTGTACCCTCACTCGTCCCCTCGTCCCCGTCCCTCCACAATGATCAGGTGCAGGGGCCTCAACCGAAGCCACTCTTGCCTCCACAACCCCAAGCTCAACCCTCCAGATTCTTTCCCCAAACGGGCCCAACAACGGCCTGCTGTGAGGAGAAGATCCCGGTTTCTGTCTGGGGCCCCTCAAAATTTTGCAGAATGGCTCCCTGTTCTCGTGTCTTCCGTAAGTCTAGACGGAGAGATTAGTCGTGGTGGTACAAGGCCCTTGGCCAAGGGGCCTTGCATGGCATTGGCCGTGGCTGATCCAGGCGTGTCCCGTACGACGGTATGCATACGGGTATATATCGACGCGGTCTCGCCCATCTCCGGGTGAAGGCTTTGTCTCAAGCAGGGCACCACGCTTCCTCTTCTTCTGATACTTCTTCTCCTTCTTCCGCTTGTCTCATACTAGCTGCGGCCGCTTGACCTGGTGTCTCTCTTCCTCGTCTCAGTCCCTGGATCATTGACTTGCCCGCCCGCCACGTGGCTACAGCACAATGGCTTCAGACGACAAGATTGCCGCAGAGGGGGCCTACCCCGAGCACAATGAGAAGATGTAAGTCATCTATCTCGTCCGACATTGTTGCCTCTCACGTGTCTTGTTCTGTTCGCCGCGGCTGGGGTTGACTAACACGGTTCTTCTCATAGGGTCCACCACGTTCACGACACGACTGGCGAAAAGCTTGCTGCTTTGACCGACAACCTCGAGGGCGAGATCCGAAACCCCCTGAAGGGGATTCCTCGAGAGACTCTCTTCGCCAATGTCCGAGAATTCCACCGCTCCAAGGGCCTGCCCAACGACATCCTCCCTGTCCTGGAGAGGGGAGCCCTCGTCGCCCAGAACCCTGCCGGCTTTGAGAGCCTGAACGAGCTGGACGAGGACGAGAAGCGAGCCTTGAGAGAGGAAGTGACACATCGATGGAAGCACCCGTGGGCTCTCTACTACACCATTGGCCTCAGCTCCATTGCTGCTGCTATTCAAGGTTGGGATCAAGTGAGTGAAGCATCCGAACGACCATGCCTTTCCCATCTCGCTTTCTAACCCGCCTGTAGACCGGTTCCAACGGCGCCAACTTGTCTTTCCCTGAGGCTCTCGGTATCCCCGACAGCGCTGGCTCGTCTTGCGGTCCCGATGCCAATGCCGGCCTGTGTGCTAGAAACAGCTGGATCATCGGCTTCGTCAACTCCCTGCCTTACATCACAATCTGCTTGTTGTATGTAATCCGCCAGCTTTCTTCATGGATGCACTGTTAACATATTATAGCGCTGGATGGATCTCCGATCCCCTCAACGACTGGATTGGTCGCCGCGGTACCATTTTCCTGGGCGCCATCTTCTCTCTCTTCGCTCCCTTTGGCATGGCCCTCTCCCAGACATGGGGACAGCTGGCTGCTTGTCGGTATGTTACAGACGATAACCCTAGCTTTCTGCCAGCTGCTCACATCTACTAGTATGCTCCTCGGTATCGGTATGGGCTTGAAAGAAGTGACTGTCCCCGTCTTCTCCGCTGAGAACGCCCCCCCTTCTATTCGAGGTGGTCTTGTCATGTCTTGGCAAGTGTGGACTGCGTTCGGTATCTTCTTGGGCACTTGCGCCAACCTCGCTGTTGGCAAAGTCGGCGACATTGCTTGGCGTCTTCAGCTTGCGTCTGCGTTCATTCCCGCTGTTCCCCTCGTCATCGGCACGTACTTTTGCCCCGAAAGCCCTCGATGGTACATGAAGAAGGGAAAGCACGAGAAGGCTTGGAAGTCACTTCTGCGACTTCGAAACAACCCCATCCAGGCCGCCAGAGATCTCTACTACATCCAATGCCTCTTGGACCAGGAGGCACTTCTCGTGGAGAAGGCCGGCCTCAAGGTGACCAACAACATGTTCACACGCTTCATTGAGCTCTTCACGGTCCCTCGCATCCGCCGCGCCACCTGGGCCTCTGGTATCGTCATGATTGCCCAGCAGATGTGCGGTATCAACATCATCTCCTTCTACTCAAGCACCATTTTCAAGCAGAGCGGCATCTCCGACTACACCGCTTTGTGGGCTAGCTTCGGCTTTGGCATCATCAACTTCTTGTTTGCCTGGCCTGCTGTGTGGACCATTGACACCTTTGGTCGACGAGCTCTTCTTCTCTTTACCTTCCCCAACATGTTCTGGACTCTGCTTGGTATGTGACCATTCCTTGTGGCCGTCTGAACCGTGTGCTGACTACCACAGCTGCCGGTCTCTGCTACCTCATCGAGCCTGATGTCGTCAACAGCACTCCCAGAATCGCGACCGTTGCTACCTTTGTCTATCTGTTTGCGGCTTTCTACTCACCAGGTACGCTCTATCGCCACCATTCACAAAGCAGCAAGCAAAGACTAACCGATCAACAGGCGAGGGTCCCGTTCCGTTCATGTACTCTGCGGAAGTCTTCCCTCTGTCCCATCGTGAGATTGGCATGTCGTGGGCCGTTGCCACCAACAACTTCTGGGCCTCCGTCCTTTCTCTAACGTTCCCCCGAATGTTGTCCGCCATGACCGCCACCGGAGCTTTCAGCTTCTATGCCGGCCTTAACCTGGTTGCCCTTGCCCTCATCTTTCTCTTTGTCCCTGAGACGAAGCAGAAGACCCTGGAAGAGCTCGACTACGTCTTTGGTGTTTCGGACCGCCGACACGCCAAATACCAGCTCACCGAGGTGCTGCCGTGGTGGTTCAAGCGCTACGTCTTCTTCCAGAAGACTGGTCCCTGCCCCCAGCTGTACCATGATGAGAATGCGGAGCAGACGGATGCCGGAAGTGCCTAAGTTGATGGAAGTTGACTGCCCTCGCGGGCGTGATATGGAGATCTGGGTGATATGATACCACTTTCTTTCTGTACCTTGACTGATGCATTATGATGGATGAAATTATATTACGGAGCTATGCTTGGATAGATGAGCACATGATCCTATAACGTTTTTGCGTTAATCACGACAGGCACCGGACCTGGTGATGGTCACTGTCTGGTTGAATATCAGAACTTTATGCTATATTCGATTCACAATCTCAAATTAGGACGTCAATCATTTTGAATCGGGGACGTTTGTCACCACCCACGATGAAGGAGTGAAGGTAGATTGGTCTTCTCCTTATTTTGATGAAATACCATGAAGTTAGTCCATGTCTTCGAGCACGGTGCTGCGGATCACTGGTCCACTTGGTCATGTTGGAAGACAGGTCGTTACGGCGTTTGCTCAGCAGGAGGTTCTCGAAGATTGGTGAGTTGAATCTAACACATGGGTGTAGAAGCATATAAGGCTTACTTGGAGACAGCAATTCAGGTTCTGATTTGTGTGGAGTGTCTCATCAGGCGTAGATAGTCACCAATGTGTCGGTTCGTTATAACGGCATTCCGAATCCGGTGGCCTTTTCTCAGATGGAAGCTCAGAAGAATGGTTCAAAGGAGAGAACACTAGGCTGAAGCACTGAGAGAATCATGTTCATTAGAGGCGCATATTGAAAGAGCGTGAGACGGGAACGATGAGCCTATTGAGTTTACCCCCCCTGGGACTGAGGCAAATGGATGAAGAGTTGTGTGCATGGCGTTGATCAGTTTGGCGCGCTTTTGAAGTGTGGTTTTGCAGTACCGCGATCTACTGTATCTGATTGAGTTTCAAGATAGGTAAAGCAGGATATGTTGCCTGGGATGGCTTTTGGTGAAAGGGACGTGTAAGTCATTGCATATATTCTCCTGAGAGCTACACAAAGCTGTTTCGAGATTGGACGGCCTAACACTGCTCCGATCGGGTCTTGGCTGACAGAATACATTACGCCCTCACTTTTTGGATACTCTTCAAGACTGAAGCTACCAAAGATGCCTTTCATTCCAAAGCTCATCGATTTCCACCCGCCAGATGAAGCTACCAGACACCGTCCCGCTCCAAACTCATAAGATGTTAAGAAGTTTAACCTCTCCGGTGGAAGCCGCCGTAAGATGGGTCAAGTTGCAGTATGAATCTCGAAAATACGCCAACCTACCCGGAATGCAAACGCTCGCAAGCGACCATTCCAATTGCTTTCCCCAGCAAAAAACGTTGAGAACTGACTTTCTCTGCCGCAAAACTACGTTCTGACAAGTCTCAGTCAGCAAGTAACCTACACTCCGACGTCCACAAACGGCATTAAACCAGCAAGCCAAATAATATTCTATCATAAGGTAGGCACTCTTCGGCATGGTTCCGAACCCGCTCACAGCCCGTCATCACACGCCCTTCCAGATAGAGAAATCCAGATGCCTCACAGAGAAAACAAAGCCACGACAAGCCTACGTGTTTTGGATGAACCGCAGTCACTAAGAAGATGAGTGGCGAAACCCACCAACGGGGACGGCATCGGCAAAGCTCCCTCTGCAGCCGAGTAATACTTATGTGACCTCGCCTTCTCCGGCCGGGGCAATGCCTCTATTACTTCCAATGAGTCATCCCTACCTGACCTTACATATCGAACTGCAAACAGAAGACAGATATCCCAGTCAAGGAAGAAGCGAACCCTCGGTGAAAGGACCATGGCGGATTTGATCCTCAAAGTTCCGAGACCCTGGAGATCAGAGACATGCAAGTAGCCAGCTGAGCAATATATGCCTGCAGTTGACCAAAAACCCCTGCGAAAGGCAGCCAGCCGTTCACGAAAAGAAACAGCCCGCAAGCGAGCCGCGCGGACGCGAAAAAAGGCTGAGAAAGAGGGCGCAGGCTGGGCAATGCGAGCGGTTTCCCTATATCACTAGTGGCCGCCTTGTGAGGAAGCGGGCAAAAGCTGACAAGCTGGGGGATGCTAATCCCTGTGCTTCCTTGTCCGTCTTGCGTGTTTCTGCTGATGTATTACTATCATCAGCCACGATGAGTATAGACGTTCTTCGGCTATGCTGCGTCTTCTACCGCTTTGCCTTTGTTGTTTTGCTTCCTTTTTGCCGTTCCGTCTTTCTGACTACTTATGTGCATTGCATTGCATATTACAACCCGTTCTGACTATATCCTCTCCAAGGCTCCAGCCTCTCATGTTCACGGGAAACTGAAAAAGAAGTCATATATCACGAACATACACGGCTGTACGAAGCCTGCCATTGCATTATACCCGGACAAGGCCCGGCACGGCCGTTGGTTCACAAAGGCCCCATGAACTCCCCCCTCCTCCCGGGCGAGCCGCACGCAGCAAGGGCAAATTTGACAAAGCAGCATCCGCTTGGAACTTTGTAGATCGTCCGATGACCGCGCCGTATGAGCCGATCCGGAAGAAGGGGAAGAAAATGAACGAACAAGCGAACGAACGAGGGCTCGGGGTCAACACCCTTCGGGCCAGACCGTTAAGAGGGGGGTGTGTGGGGTGGTGTGTTGTATGCAGGCAGAGCCGGGTTTGTGTAAGTTGCGACGAACTGAAATTTGGCTTGCATGAAGTTCTCATCACATTGTGGAAGTGAATGGATGTGAGTAGATACCCAGATGGTGTTTTGTACGTATGTATGTATCGTATGCTTCAAACGAAGGAGCGGAATGTGGCTATCTCCCTTCGCGGAAAGCAAAAGAATACTGCCACCCACCCAACCCCCCTTTGATGATGGGGAGCACGTTACAAGTTCGCCAAGGCGTGGCTGAGATTCCAATTGCTGTTAGCTGCAAAGGTTAACTCCAAGCGAGGGACATAGATCAAATCAGATAACACACGTAGCCCACGATAGCCTCGACCTAAGGGGAAAAGATAATAAGAAGTGCAAGCCAAAGTTGTAAGCCCCCTCCTGTCCCCATACCGGATATCGCAATAAACATACCAAACGTGTGGTGTAACACAGCAGCATATGGGCGTGGGGAGTGTGCCGTCCCGTCGGACCAGGAAACGCCCGCCTAACAGCAGAATACGCATCGCAAGAGACTTGTTTCGAATACTACTACCACACGGACTGGGTAGGTTTCGCTGCCGTGTCTGACCACAGGCAAGGAAATAAGCATTGTCGACTAACGAGTGGACTAGAAGTTGCTCGGCCAAAGTATGTTCTAACTATCCCGCCCCTTCAGGTGGACTAAGGTAGTAGTACTAGATGGATGGAAGTCCCGGCATCAAAGATGACAGGAGACACAATTGGCGGCTCGGCAGGCCGGAATCGGGAAGCTATCGGCCACGAGACTGAAGCTGGGTCAAGATTCGAGCTACAACGGACTACGCAGGACAAGTCCCATCAAGCTGGGGCATGTCGGCTATTCAAACAACTACTACTCTAATCAATGATCGTGATGACTACCTACCTAGTAGTAGGGTGACTCTGGAGCTCCAAGCCAGAGCGACATCGCCTGAACGAAAAAGACACCAAAAAAAGGCGTCCCCGTTTCTCCAGCCTTCCATGCCACGGGCCTAGACCGTCGGTCCTTTGCGAGGACCGGGGCTGCAAGCCCGGGCTTGCAACGGTCGCGACGGGGTCGGGCGGCTGTGCCAAAGCTGGAGCTACGGACTTGGTTTACAAGAGAGATAGAGGGTCTAGATGCAGGTCCTTTTACACTCCGCCTCGTGATGAGCTGCTGCTGCTCTTGTTGTTTTGATTGCAGGGCTTGGATGTGCAGTTCTTTTTTGTTAGCGCAGAATAAATAGTCAGATGGCCGAGGGAGTTGAAAAGCTCGGAGAGTTGAAGGGCGTGCTTCGGCGTCGGTCTGGACCCTGATTCTTTCGTTGGAGAGACGTGCGTATCGGCTGCGTGCCTCTATTGTGTTGCGGTACTCCTACAATATATTGAAGTCGGCAATCAGAGCCCGCATTGCAGCTACGGAGTAGTTGCAGCCGAAGCTCATTGGCGAGTAAAGAGCCGGGGCAACGCAAATGAAAAAGAAAAGAAAAGAAAATTAAGGCAGCCCGTGAATGGAAAGTCTGGACCATGCGAAAGTGGGAATTCCCATCAGCTCTTGGGCATGTCTGTACGGCAGTGCATCTCTGTATGTAACGACGACGGAAAAAAAAAGTGGAAGAGTCTGGACAAGTCTAGACCGGGAAGGCCTCGCCTCGATCGGTCTGGCCCGCGGCTCGGCCGGTTCTTCGTACCTCGATCTAATTCCATTCAATCAAAAAAGCGTGTACATAACCAGAAGGCCAGTCCAGCTGCTCCATCTAGATAGCCAACGGAGAAGGGCAAAGCGAACATGGAAAGTAAGGGCGGTGCAATTGGTGCCGATAAATCGGTGATTAGAAGTCGCGATTTTCAAAGAACGTGGGGACGGGTGGCGATGGCCAGCTGGATGCCAGATGCCGACAACCTCTTGATTCGTTTTTTCCTTAGGTCCGTCTTCGATATCGGAGAGCAGGCCGACCGGGGGCGGACCGGAAAGACGGCTTCTCTGATTTTTGACAGCGCTTTGAAGACGGGCATCTTCTTCCGGGAGCACGAAAGTGATTTTGATGCTAGGACTGGATCTTAGCAGTCTAGTAGTAGAAGTTATTGGACAAGGCCGGCCAATTCGTTCCGTGCGGATATGCAGCTAAGAAGGCTTAGCAGTGCAGTAACAGCCGTGTGCCGCCTTTCGACCTCCAATTTCGTTGGTCACAAGGTCCCGAGACAAAATGGAAAGGTAGCATCGTCGATGCGAGAAAAGTCTTGTCCACGTCGCAGTAAGCAAGCAGCAACAGCAGGTAGCAGTAGCAGTAGCAGTAGCAGTAGCATCTGCAGGGCAGCTTTCCAAGAGATTCTGTCTGTCTCAAGAGATTTCTTTCGCAGGCCGCAATGGTCACATTCACGGGCGTTACCACCACCAATCTCATACAACACATACAACGCTTATCAGCAACAGCAAAGAAGCAGGTACACACACACACATAAGTACATACATTAGTACATACACACTCCGTGCATTCAAATACGAAGACGTACTCAGATTGCAAACAACCACGATCGCGATTGCGATGACCTCGATCAAAAAAACAGTGGCGAGTCCCCGTCTCAACCGGGTCGACCCGCCCTGTCTTGTCTTGTCTTGACCATCTTCCGTCTGTCTGCCGTACACATACTACTACACCCCTGATGCTTAGGAGGGGAAAAAGAAAATCACAAAAAGTAAGGGACCCTTTTTGTACGTATGCGCAAATCGGGACTTTCGTAGGAGATCTGAGAAAAGCGTCCCCTTTTTTTTTCCCTTTCCCCTCCTTGATCGTCGATGGCAAACTGCAGAATTCCCCCGTTCTATTAAATACATGGGAGGGGCGTCTGATAGAGGCGAAGAGGCGAGACATTTCCATCCTTTCTTTTTCTTCTACGTATCTTGATAAGCTGCACTGCTACCGTAGTTGTATGTATTGGTAGCTTCTTTGGGAGGGTGTATGGCTATGGATGGATGTCTGCCGCCAACCCGCGGCGCTACGGAAAGGGCATCAAGATTGATAGTCATCTGAGACAGCGATGGACCATCGCCAGCGAGGCATCGATCAAACGTCACGGATGAGCACGAGCACGCATCACTTCCCATACTTTGCGCGTACACGCAATGTTGCTCCTTTTTGTGTGTGTCTGTGACGTGAGGCATTAAAACAACATGTGCCTTGTTATCTAGTATCTTTTTTTTTTTTTTTCTTACGTCGTCATGAGACATGTTTGACACACTGAACTGTTACTTCTGCTAGTACAGGTTTTCTGGTGAGGAAGCGTACGAATGCATATGGACGAGTTATGCTAGCGGATCGGCCTTGTCTGGAAACACAATGAGAGTCGAAACAGGGGGGCCCACAAAGCTACCTTTCTCCCGGTAACTGGAATCGACGATCAGTGCGGAGAATGGGCCCCCAAAGGGAGGAGGGCGAGCGCTGTGTAGAGCGAGTAAGGCAGCTGATGTTCGGGGGAACGGGGCCGCGGTGCATCAGGGACCAAAGGTCAGCAAGGCCACGTTCACAACATGACTACAGGCATATTGATACTCATATGGGATGCTCCTGTAAGAAAAGGGATTGCATAGCCTTCTATTTTGTTGTGAAGGAGCCGGTTCCTGGCTCATCGATATGGCGGTGACCTGCTTATTCGCCCTGTTCCTCTCATTGCCTGCAAGACGTGACAAGGCAGCAGCCAGGCCGGTTACCACGGGTGAGACACGGACTAGACAGGATGAGAGCAATATGACTGCAGCCGAGGATACATGGACAAAAGGGTCGTAAATAAGAGAAGCATTGGCGGCATCCCGGGGGGTCACGGCCAAGCACATCGGGTGTGGCATGAGACTTTCGGTCCTTGCAGCAGAGCATGACCGAAAGAAGCTGTTCGTTGCCTGACGGAACCGGCCTGGGATAAATGAAAACTGACGAGTCAATACGGTCGCATGAGGCCTGATGCCAGAGCCCAGCAAGGACACGTCGTACGACGGGCTGCTGCTGGGTAGCAGTAGGACGTATAGTGGCCAGCCTGTTGCAGCGAGGGAGAGAAATAAACGGAAGCTGTGTTAATACATGCGTCCAGGGTGAAACCGTTTGTAAGATGAAAACTGGACTGCCGGAGAAAAGGGGGTGGCCAAATGCCACGGACCGGTGCGTCTTGTCAACGTAAGAAACCGAGATAAGGAGGGCCAGGCGACTCCCGTTCTAGTCAATCAAATGTCTTGGAAACGGCCAGCGTCCAGCCCGCCTCAGTCGCAACTCAGCACACATCAAGACGCCGAAGCAAGGGAAGAGAGCGGGAGACATGAAGCAGAAGCAAAACAGGCTTTGAGCTGGAACATTCTGCCAAGGGCCTGGGGATCGGGAATTTGCAGGGAAATCAAGGAGCCAGCCCGATGGCGCTAGCCCATGTGAGGGCCATGGAGACAAGAAAGCAGCAGCAAAAGAAAGAGGACGACGCTGATTTGGTAAGGCCATCTCACGAAGGCGAGAGACATGCAGCTCTCCCTTTTCCTCACTGGTGGGCTGAAATGAGCCGCCGCGGGTTGATTGATCGATTAGATTGACGGGATAGCAAAAACCGGACAAGCTGACGACCTGGACCGGTTTCTGTCTGCAGATTACGGATACTGGCTGTATCAGACGGCCTGCTAGGGACCGTCCAGGCCAAGTTATGCAGTTGGACGCCAATCATGGTGACGTGGAGCAGACGTTTTGCGTTCCGTCCGCGGGCCAGCGGGGACCAGGCGATGGTATCGAATTGATGACAGAGATTCTTGCCGGGTAAGCAGCTGGTCCCGTTCGTTGCCTTGTTTCGCTCGATGCCGTGCATCCAGGGGACGCTGCTAGAGGGACCATCTGGCCATCTGGCCATCTATCTCGGACGTCTGGCTCCGAGCTCGTGCTCATGCTCGTACGACTCATACATACGCAAGGACGTCTGTGGATGACCTGCAAACGCGCGGCCGTTGATCCAGTTTCCTTCAGTCAGTCATATGTGCATGATAAGCCCGCCCTAGGAAGACGGGCATCAGCCAGTCAGCGCGGCGTCGACGATTCCGATCCGGACGCCTTACGGGGGGGAGGGGGGTCGATTCTGTCTGCTGGAATCCTAGGAGCTGGCCCCAGCAATGCCTGGGAGAGGATGACTCATCCTGCGTACGTGGTATGTCTGTCGCAGTCTGTTTGACCTGTGGTACCCTCAAAGCAACTGAGACATGCTGTAACTGTCGCAAGCAATGGACAGGTTTGGCTGGCATGCACTGCACCGAGAAAGATGGAGCACGAAACAGAGTTCAAGGCACAGGCACCAAGCATGCACCAATGCGAGCGGAGTCTCTCTGATAGACGCATATTCCCTCGCTAGGCCGATACTGATGCGAATGCTGTTGGCGTCCACGTGTTTCAAGCCTAGCGCCATCGCGGCCATCTGAAACGCGCGGGCTGTCGAGAGCCCATTTTTCTCCCCCAAACCCCGTTTCTTCGTTGTCGCCGCCTGTTGCCCCGATCGTGAGTGGACGGCTGTGAATGCCTCGCTCAGCTGGGCCACAAGCCGGAGCCCGAAGCGCACCGATTCGCTGCCTCATCTTGATTAACCGCCTCGAGCACGATATCCATTCCTCCAGGCCCTTTCATTTATCCCGGGGGCTTCTGGAACGTCCTGGTTTCTCATTTCTTTTTTCTCTCTCCTTTCCCGCATGCAAGGAACAGCTCCGTCTGGGTTTCCGATTGCCGACGGCGATGGCGATGAGCAGAGATTCGTCGTCTCCATAGCTACGGTGCCCGACTGCAAGGGTCGACAAAGAAGGTTGTTTGCCATCGTGATTGACGATGCGAATCTGATTCGAGGACAGAACTTGCCGGCTCGCCGGATGGCTTGCCCGACCCGAGATTTCGTGAGAACCGCTGTGCGTGCGTCGGCCGCCCTGCGCTGCTGTCCGTTCGAACCAGCGGATCCTGCCCAGCTGGAATTCCACGGCAGCCCGGTCTGAGCGCCCCCAGCTCTGCATCGTACGTCTTATTGTGGCTGATTGCGTTCGGCGGAGACGCCGGGCCCCGACTCCGTTCACCGACTCGGATTTTTTCAACAACTTTTTTTTCGTCCGCTCGAGCGTTTTGCAAAACCGCGCGGCTTTGGGCATGAATTGTGCGTCTTTACAGTTTCAACTACGCGGCGCTATCCCATTGTAGTGGCGTTTTGCGGCGCATGAGAGAGAGGAAGAGTCAGAGGTTATCGAGACGGTGAGGAATTCTGTGTCCACAATGAGTTGGGCAGCCTCAGCACGGAGCACATTGGGAACGGATTGCGCGAGCTCGCAGCGGCGCCTTGTTCCCTTGGACCCCTCTGGGATGTCCCCGGCTTGAAGTTGTTGTTGTGGCCGCGGCAATATGGACCCAGCCTCGCTGGCATGTTTCTGCTCAATCCAAAGGGCCCGTCCTGGAGCGTTTCAATTTGAGTCGTTTCCGCATCATGTTTCCGCATCATGAATGAAAATGCACGCCTGGTCCGTCTCATCAGAGGGAGCGACTCTGCAAGCACTGGGCGTCTTCTGTTGGCCGCGGCCTCGTATGGTGCCAATGCAGCCTGTTGTGTATTCTTATTTTGGCATCAATATCATGGTACGTGCAGTAGAGCCATCTTGGCCCGTCCGCGCGTTTCTGCATGTACAGCCACCGAGAGGACGGCGAGCTTATTGCAGCAGCGGCAGCGCAACACACCAAGACAGCGTCTCGGACCGGGCGGCTCAATCCAATAGCTTTCCTTCCTAGAGGAGCTTGGATACGCCGCGAAACAGAAAGCTTAGCTCAGTCAATAGCCCGTCACGCCGAGACAAAGTGATGCATCACCAGGTAAGCCGCAAGCTGGCGGGAAGCTCTGGCGGTGCTCGGCATGACAAGCCTTGTTTCTTCCTTCGCATCCAGAATCCTACCGCCTTCGTCTGTTTACCTGGCCGGACGACGGGACACTCGGCTGACAGCTCTGGGCTTAGCGAGTGAGTCGAAGAATGCCATTTCTGCTCTTCTTTTTTTCATCCCCCATGTGTTGTTGAACTGCATATGGATGTTTGTCCCCCCTGTCAGATCCACCAACGAATGACAGCTCTGGGAGCCCACCGCTCTCAGATGTCGGAGAGAACGTGCGGCCTTTGGGCACCGAGATATCGGATGGTTCCCTGGTCCTTACCCATAGTTTTTCTTCCCTTGCAAATTGCACGGGCGAGGGCGAAAAAGGCTGAAGAAGAAGCAACATCACCAGCTGATTGGATTGCTGCTCGAGAAAAACTTTCGCAGTGGACCGAGGCCATTGGATGGGATTGTGTCTGCAAAGATGCCAGACAGACCGGGTTCCAGCGCCCACACTTGTTCGCCCCCCCCAACCCCGTCCCCTCTCCTCTCATGGAGCAGTCTAGCAGACGCCCTGAAATTCTAGTCTCTGCCAGTAGGTTCACGCAGCGAGTGGCAGGTTAGAAACGGAACCTGAGGGAACTCGTATATCCTGCATATGCGCATAACCGCAGTTTCGACCACCTGTCGAGCCCACGCCCCCCCTTGCCCTGTTTCCCGGCTGTGCTGTGTTGGGCTGGGCTGCGCACGCCCTGGCCTGGCTGAAGCAGTGCGTGCTAAGCCTTCCTCCCAGCTTGCATTTATGTAGGCCGTATTCAAGCTGAGCTGCCCCCGTTCAGATTCCCGGTAAGTTCATATAGTCTGATCGACGAGCGGTCTGACTTGTTCCTGCAAGAATCAAGGTGGTAGCATTCGTATACGCATGTTGTCCGTAAAGTGCTGGGGATCCTTGATGAATGCCAGGTAAAACAGAACAACGGACAAACAAGGAAACGGGAATACCACCTCCAGAGTAGCATAACAGAAGGGCATACTACATACCGCCCTCGGACCGCTCGAGCTCGGCTGCAGCAACAGACCATGCAGGCCTCGCTCGCAACAGAAAGTGGCAGTTTTGTTTTTCTTGCTGCATTTTCATCACTTGTCGAGTGCATGAGGTAAAACGCACATGTAGCAAAGTAGCACGACTCTTTTGCCGAGCCCACCCCAAGATCCCGCACCAGCCGCCTCTGCTAGCCGCTCCATTGCCCAAAGCCCAAAACCTTGCGGTTAAAGAGACCGAGACCGAAAGACTCTTTTTGCTGCACCACCACAAAACTTGCAGATATCCCCTTGTCGCTTCTGCTCTGCTTAGTTGCAAAACACACTCCATCCGGGGGGGTCCCAAGACGGGCATCGACGATCGGCCCTGCACACCCTCCCTGGCGTGGATCGTTCCTTGTTGCCTTGCCTTTGCCTTGTTGGAACCGGAGACCCTATTTTTCTTTCTCTTGTCTTCTCTGCCTTTTTTTTCTTCTTGCTGCCCTTCCCTTCTCCAAGCTGGTTCCCTGTTTCTGCACGCCCCCCCTTTGGAGAACTGGGTACAACGCCCACGCCCACGCCCACCCTTCCCTTGCCTTCTGGCCCTACGACACACCTCCTATTGCTAGTACTTTAATCAAGGCCCATCCCTCCTTCGAGAAAGATATCCGCTACACAACCAGGACTGCTCGACATTCAGACAAGTTTTATATTTCTCAACTCTCGTTTCTCAAACTCTTTTCTTCTCATTCTTCGATCCAGAACAAAGAGGCCAAACGCAGAGTTCGACAATCAACACCGCATACCAACGCAACAGCCAACTACCACCACCACCACCGAATCGCCTCCATCTCCTCCAGCATCCCATCGACGGTATCTCTACCCTTGGAAACCGTCCTTGCATCACCTCCACCATCGTCACAGATACATATCCAACAAGAATACCTACACCTCAACTCTCCTAGAAAGATGCCCGCTGCCGCCCTCATCGCCAGCCACAACTTCGCCTCCGCCTCCTCTTCCGACTCCGACGTCTCCTCCTCCTCGGTCAGGATGGACGCCAACCCCCGGCCCATCGCCTCGGTGCTGGTGCTGCGCTGCATGCGGTGCGCTCGATCCGCCGAGACGACGACGACGGACG
Source organism: Trichoderma sp. PF4103 (assembly GCA_023628735.1). Taxonomy (NCBI): domain Eukaryota; kingdom Fungi; phylum Ascomycota; class Sordariomycetes; order Hypocreales; family Hypocreaceae; genus Trichoderma; species Trichoderma sp. PF4103. The sequence continues at coordinate 145,010 of JAMAKC010000022.1, forward strand.
ACGCGAGCACCGCCGGCATGGTGCGCATCTCGCACAACCTCTACTACTGCGAGCGCTGCGCCAAGCTCGTGGGATACAAGTAGAGCTGCTGCCTGATGGCCTCTCTTTCTGTATCGGCACACGCGCGAATACGGCATCTTTTACCTGCTATTAAGCGACGCAGCCAGCTTTTCTCTTCATCATCTTCAACTGCGTCGTTGTACTTTATATTCTCCCTTGGGAAACGAGCATACGACACGGCATCATAGACGGACACGCCATTTCTTTTCTGGACCACGGGCGACATCTTTCACACACACACACACACGCACGGCTGGTTGGTCAGCCTGGTATCGCTACGCCCCGGGAACAGCCATTGACAGCATTCGCCGGTCTACGCAGCCTGCGCCCTTTGTGACAGATCGCAAACGCCGTCACCTGTCAAGAAAAGGCGAGCTCTCACCTGCATCCAGGGAGGATTTCTGGCACTCCTTCTGCCTTCCTCGGCTGAGGTCAGATGCCCTGCGCCCGAACGGCACGGATGATGCGCCTTCGAAGACCTGGCATCATCTTTCCCTCTTTGCCCTTGTCTTTTCTTCTCCTGGATCGACGACGAGACAAAACGGGCGCTGCCTTGTGGGAGTTGCTATCTTTATCCCGTCCCCCCCCATGTCCTTCCCCCAACGGGCAGCCCCGCGAGCCCATGCCCAGGGAAGCAATACGGGATTCGTCACCCAGGGCAGCGGCTCGACGGTCAGCACTCTATGCGGCATAGCTCGGGTCGCGCAGCCGTTTGGCTACATGGGTTGCGAGATCTGTGAGGTGCACTCAGCCTTCCTTTCCTCTCGTCTGGCCTTGGGGGTCGGGCGCGACCTGCTCGACCGCCAACCGAGGAATCTGGGCTCGAGAGCAGCGGATGCTACCGAGACGGACGTGGCTCCGGGCCTGCCCGCAGAGTCGCCTTCGCTTCTCCGCTGCGCATGTGCGTGTCCAACGCGATGCCACTTGACGCTCCCTCGTCGTGCACTGCGCACATGCGGTGCTACCCGAGCGTCCCTGGGTGCAGAGAGGCCGTCTGCGCATGCACTCACACGCGCACGTCCACGCGCACACACGCGCACACACCAGAGGCGCAGGGCCTGCTGCTCGCTTGCACCGCACCGTGGCTGGTCTGTTGAGTCTGGCTTGCGCTGCACATGCGACGCAGCGACAGCGCCCAGCGGCAGCGCCCTCGCGACCTCGCCCGCAGGCAGGGCCTCCAATTGGGGCCTGCGGCATTTCGGCACCTCTGGTCGGCGTTGGCCCTTGTGCGACGCTGATTCGACAGGCGTCGTCATTTTGTGACAGGTCGCTTGGGCCGGCCTGTCTGGGGAACTGGGAGGCACGGCGGCCTCGACTCGACTCTCCACCTCGATGCGCCGTCCGTCAAGCCTTGTGAATGACGACCGCTGCGTTGAATGATTGTATCATCGACTATCGACTTGTTTTTTCCTATCAGATACCCTCTGCCAGATCCTTGCGATTCCTGGCGGTCTTCTCTTCTCTTCATCTTCTTTTTTTCCCTCTTCCTCGGCCCCGACAGGCTACCGACGACAGGCGAAAAATGGCTTGGCCCAGTCCTGCTGTGCGACGAGTCCTGCTGTGCGACAAGGGTCTGCCTTAGCCTCTGGCACTTGGAAGCAAGGGAAGGGGAAAAAACAAGAGCATTCGCAGCGACCACAGCAAAAAAGAGAGAGGAGAAGCGACCAGTGGGTTCCGGACAGGGGCCACGTTGGGTCTAGCCCGCGCAGCGCCTTGGCCTGGCCTCACGCAACCCTTGGCATGCATCGTGCTGCTCGTCTCTCTCTTGTTTGCCTGGTCCCTTTTCTGGTTTCCCTTTCAGCACAGCCACTGACGTGTTTATTACTTTCCGTTGCACCTTATTCTTTTTTCTCATTGTACACGCCCTTTCTCTCCATGGCGCTGCGCGTCTGAGAGTTGGTCTTTTCTTTTCTATCTGGTGCTTTTTTGGGCTGCATATATGATAGGATGAAACTCGTGGTCTGGTGTCGGGTGGGTTTGACTCTTGGGATAACGGGTCTGCTTTTCTTTCTTTTCTCTTCTCCATCGTTTGCGCTCGGTTCGCAAATGACTTGTTACCGAGTACTACCTTTTTTTTTTGCTTTTCCTTTGGCTTGGGAGGCACCTTTTTATGTTTTGGGAATATGCGATAGACGACGGGATTTGGGAACGTTTTTTCTTGATGGTTTTCTGGGATAGTATAGTGATACCACCGGCTTTGAGCCTTGCTTTTCAGTTTTTAGAAATCAACAAATGCTATCATGACCACTATATATATACGTTCACATACTTTTGCTCTGTGCATTTGATGCTCTTTGATCTGATGCTCTCTGATCTGATGGTCTCTGATTTGATGCTCTCTGATTTTATGCTCTTTGATCTGATGCTCTGCAAGTGTGAAGTTTGGAGTATAAGGTGCAGTCAAGTAACAGAGGGAAATGGGGGAAATGGGCGCCTAGGTGAGGTGGGTGGGTGCATGTGGTCTGGATTTGCGTAGCCGCGGCTAGAACATGTGGGATGATGGATACAATGTACTGGTATGGGGTCTCTTTTCTCTCTACGTCCTGGGTTCTGGTCTTGACTTGTCCGGACGAAGGTAAGGTCTACAGTATCGCTCGTAGGCGCTGTCATTTCTAGTTTTCTTCTTTGCTTTTTGCGGGTGAGTGCGTTTTTGAGTGCAGTGCTTGGCTTACATGCCTGCATACATTACATGATATATGGCTACAGGGAGGAATGGGGAGATGAGATGGAGGTGTATTCGTCTGCTGTGTGGACTTGAATGGGTGCGTAAGGTATGTTTGGACAGAGGCCATGTGCATGTATAGATGGACAGTAGTATATGGATGTATGAGATGCGAAGCGCGGAGATGCGTTGCGCGCATGTAGGACTTTCTGGGGGTGTTCTTTGGGGAAACACGGCGTCGATGACATGGCGCCGGGTGGCTTGGGGGGTTCTCGTCTATAGCACACGGAGCTGTTGTACGAGCTCTGTAGGATATATTGGCACCTAGTCTTGCGACCTGTACCTTGGGTAGCGTAGGGACATTGATAAGACGGAGGAACATTGGGCATGGTAGGAGGCACCATGGCATGTCATGCGCTGCGCTGCGCTGCGAGAGGTACGTGGATGGGCTGTGTTGAATGTTTCAACAGACGGGGTGAGTACTGCTGCTGGTGTGTGAAGCAGGTGCGTCTGCTTGTGAGGGCATTTTGATATCTGGGCTGAGACCTGGGTTCCTGACAGAGATAATTCTTAAGGTCCTCACTTGGATATGCTGTTGACGAAAGGTACATTCATTTGCTGTTAAGTATGTCCACAGAGGAGGCAATGCGCAGCACGCTTAATCAGTGGAAACCTTGTTCTTCCTCGTTCTTTTTGTTCGTTTTCGAGAGAGATATGACAGATCATCACAAAGACGAGGGGGGAATTGTCATCGGGAATAAAACACCGGCGAGCGATTCAGCCGTTGGGGTTCTTGCGCTCGCTGACTCGGGTGGCCTGGTTTGTAAAGATCCTTGATGTTTGCCGTTCCTGAAAGGGTGGTATTTCAAGCATACAGGGGAGAAAGAGGTTTGCGCTCGTGATGCTTTGTGAGCTGTTACTTTTCGTGTTCTTCTGCGTAACTTACTTTCTGCCCTGTGGGTGAGATGTACTATGGCCCCCTTGCCTGATGGGGAGACGCTGGATTGTGAGAGGGCCGTGTCTTGGTTTTGCTGTGGACGGCTGGGGATGCCTTCTCTGTGAAGGCTTCAGAGAGGTGGTGTATGGTGTAGTCTGGGGCATTAGACGGGAGCTAAGGAGGCGGTTGTTCCTGGGGCTAGGCATTGGCCGAGCTTGGGGTGGGTTGAGCTGCGTTCCTGAGAGGACTGTGTAGATCGGGGCTGGATCGACTTCTGCGCAGAAGCATCGATGCTGTGGACTCTTGATACACATCACTTCACTCCTACCCGCACCCTACCTCTCTCTACCCTATTGTGTGTTTTGTGAACGTGGAATCTTGATCTCGTCAATAATTTTGAGCACATGCGGTGACATTGCGCGGAGAACGCACCAGCATTTACCTTGTGATGGACATTCTACAGGTTCGTGACTTACACGGGTAAATCGTCGATCAGCCCGGATCTGGGATTCCCGTCTTGGCTGCCTCTCGTCCATGTTGCAGATCCCTCTTCCAGCTCAGAACTCGTCCTTCTTGAACAGGTCAATCTGGGCAAAATCACAAGGCATGCCTGGACATGGCCAATTTACCTGGTCAGTCCTCTAGCAAGGCTCACTTCTAAGCCCGGGCAGACATTCCATGTGGATGAAAGTCAATAATAACCAGCGGTCAAGTTTACTCAAAGCAACAGAATTCTACACAGGATGATAAACATGCACCCACAGAACGACGATCAAGGGTAGCTCGCAAACACCGTATCCCTCGCACGCGGGGGAGGGAGCTGAAGAACGAAAAGGATGCCCCCCGTCGCACCAAACGGGGCATCTCCGTCGTCGCCCAGTGCAGCAATTCCGTCTGCCGAGAAGAACGATGCATGAGAGGGAGGGGAGGGTAGCATCGGATGCCGGGATGTCACTGGCATTCTTTCGCGATATGTGGCCTTGCTTTTTCGCTTTTCTTGATCCCCCCTCGCTTGCGAGATGCGAGGCTTGGTTCCTGAAACTGAGCTGATCATGGAGCCTGTACTATCCAGCCCAGACAAGGGGTGATGGGTGTCCTGCTTCTGTCTTCTCCAATTTAGTACCTAAATCGATCCCGATGCCTATCTGCACATGGACGTAGGAATCCTTCTTCTTCCGTGCAGTCGTGGCGGTGGACGAGGCTGGGGATATGCCCAGCAGCACATGCGTGGCCTGGCATTAGCGGGTGTGCTTGCATCGCCAAGGGACAAGGCTCTCGCAGAGGGACAGAGAGGGAAATGGGACGATGGGAAGGCAACAGGATTCGAGAGTCAGTTCACATGACCCCCATCGCGGAATGGCACGATTCGTCCTTTTCTCCTCAGCAGATGCGTGTATCAGGTGTAGATAGTAGACCACTTACAAGCAGGCAAGACAGCAGCGCGCTGCACTGCACTGCACTGCGCGCACACGTACATGCGTGCATCTAGGTAAGGTAGCAATATCGTATATGACATGACATGACAAGACGAGGCATAATTGGCCCAAAAAGAGGCTGTCATTCCCGCATGGTGCGAGTTTCCGGATTGGTCGGATATTGCCCTCGTCCTCTCTCGAGGTGTTTAGCGGCCAGTGATGTGCAGCCGCGGGATCTGGGGGGTCACCCTTCTCTGTGGCTTTCCCTTTGTGAGGTTGGGTTGGCTTCATTCTATGTTTGGTATTTTCGGGGCGCTGTGCGCGGCAAAGCGAGGCGGAGAGAGAGGAGGGGGGAGAAGGCTGCAGGGAGTATATCCGTGCCTGGGGAGGCTGGGGGACCGGGAGGAGGATTACTGCTGTGGTTTTTGGCCTTGACTGGGGGGCATTTGGATCCTTACGAGTGCTGTTATAACGTGAGCCTTGTTGCTGCTCGGGTTGTCGGAGGGGCTGAAAGTGTAGATTGAGGAACAGGATGGGATGATACTTGGTGATGGGGTCGCCATGATATGGATCGCGGTCGGTGTGTATACCGCTTTCGAGTTGTCGATGAAGGGGTTGAGGATGAGAAAGACATGGGATGTATGGGATGCGATCATCAAACAGTATCGCCAAGAGGACAGCTCAGCCTACACGGCTCGTATATCTTCCATGTACGAGCAGACCCGTAGCCCTTCCTTACTTACTTCGCCGACTTGTATCATGGAAGCCCGAGAAAGGGGAACCCAGAGCTGAGAAGGCGATGGACGAGACAAAGCGCAGACTGGGGGATCGTCCGCTACCGCCTTTTAGATGCCCGGGTCCCTCCCAACCCCCGTCATTACGGAGCTCCCCAGGACGGCTATTTCCGCAGCGATTTTCTCCTCTCGAATCGAGGATAGCTCGTTCTGCGGGCATCTTTTGCTCTGTGCAGGGGGAGGAGGAGGATGAGAGAGGCATGGGGTAGTTTTGTATTCTAGCAGGGGATGAGGGCAAGCTGGCGGGCGCTGAATGAGGCATTGGTGTTTAATAATAGCAGGCTGCTTTTGCTGTTCCTCGTCTGCTGTTTGCGTTGAAGGATCAAGGCATGATATGGACAGTATATTGAACGAGTGAACTTGTGCGTGCACCTGATAACGCGGCACGGGGACTCGCATCCTGAATCAATATGAGAATGCAATGCACACCCTTCCATCCCCCGCATATTTAGCGATACACGTCACATTCGCGTTGAGCTCTTTGTGACGGGCCGTCCCTCGGTGGTTTTGTCTTGAATAAGGTAATTGACTCGTTCGTACCTGTATCAATGCGGGTTTGAAAGGTCCCGGTCGAGTTCGTCTCCGACATTTGTCGCTTGCAGGGCTGACGACTTACACCGGATTCTTGTCAGACGCTACACGGTCACCCCTTGCGTTTTACTCCGCATCGCTGAGGATTCCTTGTAAGTGATTGTCGTGAATGTCTTTCGCTTTGAAAGGATCATGACGATTCAGTAAGCGAAGCTATATTCAGTTCAAGTCATAGATTTGGCATGTTCGTTCCAGCAAGACGTCCTTGCTTACAGCTGCTCAACCTAGGGCCCCGTCTACCTCGACCCCAGACTTTTGTCATCACCGCTCCATGATGCAACTCCCCTCGACCCTTTCTATTCTTTCCTTGGCTACAAATTCACTTGGGTTCATTACCCAATCGCCAAGGTTGACGAAGACCCCATCAATGTCCATACTCGAGTCCTGTAACCACCTGCGATCTGCACGAAGTTGAGACCCCCCCTCCCCGTCATCGCCATCGCAATATCCAGCACACGCCCAGCCGCGATATGCATCTACCGCTTCTTGGCCCGATCGTTCCCGTCGAGCCGAGACGGCAATCACTGTTTCACCCTCCAAATTTCCCCTCATTTCATGATTGCTACGACGTAAGGTACTCACCCCCCGTTGCTCCCTCAATAAACGTACTCGTACAAACTTGCTGAGGCGATGCTGCGCATGAATAGATCTGTATATAACCCAGAAATGCAAGGCTTCACAAAATAGGCCATCAAAAGCGTCGCTGCAGCTCGTTTGTTTCTCGGTGGCAGTTCATCACTCACCCTAGCCTTTGAGATAGATCCCCTGCCCGGAATAGCTTCAAAGCGATCCATCTGCCCTCTAACAGCACGCCGCGAAAGCAGCACTCACCACCACAACACCACAACACCACACGCACAACCCCCATAACCCTCACTCCCCCAAGACCAAAAACCCATTCCAACCCAGTCTGTAAAATCCGCAAGTCAAGAACATCAACCCCCTGCTCATGCACCTAAAACCATCCCGTGTCGTCATCATCGTCACTTTTCCTCCCCCCCAACGACCGAACCGGCTAGCGACTCCAAAACCCCCTTGCTTCCCCTTCTCCATGCCTAACCTCTTTTTTCTCTCCTAACGTTCACGATGCTTGGGCTGGATTGGATTTGGTTCATTTCGTCGTTGAGAAAAAACCCCGCTTGCACGCCCTCTCTCCACTTGCTGCTGCACCAGCTTTCTTTCTTTTTCCCCCCTTCCGTATGTCTGATATCATCGTGCAGCCGACGGTGTTGTTTTTAGCTCAGAATGCTGTTATACCCTAGCTTTCCAGCTGTTTCGGCTTTCTCCACGATAGTAGGTAATGCGTATACCGTCTAGTTGCAGAGAAAGAGACATTTCCGTATTCTTGCGTCGTATTGCAGAAAACGGGAGACTTTTTTTTCCTTGCTTTGACTTCTTGCAGTAAAACCATGGTGGTTGGTCTGCACCAATACCGCTCGTATCGTATGATACTGTAGAAGTTGATTGTCGTGTATAGATCCGTTTGGGACGTTTTGATCGGACTGATCGGCAAACGGAAGACGTGGATGAATACCTTGTCCATGCATGATGAGATCTTTTGACGTATTTCCACCTTTTTACCTACGATGTTGGGCAAGCCCTCACGGCTTTCAGGGCGTAAAAATTGGAGGGCCATGGATACACTTCTCTGTAAGCTCAGCTCAGCGATTCCACATTTTCATGAATTGTTGTGACTTGCGTCGGCATGTCGGACGAGCCTCGCTATCTGGAAATCTCACGCCGAGAATAATAAAAACACCACGAAATATCTCCGTTTCCAGAACCCGAACCTTCAACACCCCGTTTGCCAACTAACCCAACAACCCCAAACTCCAACCCCCATAGCCCACAAACCCTTGATATCCTCCGTAAAACCGGGTCTCACGATCTCACAACAGCACCCTCAACATCGAAAAACTAACCAACAAGCCCAAACACCGGGCGTATCCCTAGAACAAACCCCTCCCCCCGCGAACTCAAGGGGTTTCCCCCTCCCTCCCCAGGCTTCATGCCATGATGTGATGATGCATGCGCCTTTGTCTCTCTCAGCCTGTATGTATATGTCATGCACTTACATCATTCTGAACATGAACCACAGAAAGGTGCATGAACCATGTGAAAAAAGGCTCTCGGTACCTACGTCGTTAGCAGAACGGGTCTTGCTTTAGCTCAGGTAGGGGTTCATTTTTTTATCTGCAATGGGGGGCATGGGAAGACGTCAAGGGAGGGGCGTTGGGGTAAGAAAAGGGGTGGTGTGTGCGACTCTAATCAAGATCAGGACGAGATTCGGGAGGAGGGGGGGCTGTTGTCGATCATGACGATGGTGGAAGGACGAAACCGTGTTTGATCTTGTTTGGCATTGAGTGTTTGGTGATAGTCCGTTCATCGTGATACATACACAGTTTTGACGCAATATCGACAGTGTTTCTCCATGGTTCGTATCGTCATACGGTTTGTCAGAACGCCCTTTTGCTTCATCGCCAATGCTGTCCTCCGTTTGTGTAATCCAACGTTTCACGTAGCTCATGACTGCATGCATGGCCATCTGTGACGACACATGAAGTGCGTCTCGTTCAAATGCCTTGTTGGTATGTGAAGGCGTAGATAGAAGATATAGGCATCGCTAGCCTTCCATCTTGACATCAGTCTCCTTGCCGAGATTCTTCAGCAAGTAGCTCCGTTTGAAGTATTCGTTGGGATGCACAATTGTTTCGAGCTGGTTGCTCGTCATGATGCCTTCATCCTTGGCCTTTTTGATCTCGGCCTTGTGCAAGTGGTCAAACACGCTGAGTCGAGTTAGCTCTCCGTAAACAGTGTAGAAGTTGCCCTGGGGCGAACTTCTGTCGAAAGAACAGGGATTCAACGTACCGGTTGCATGCCATGTGGAATTTCTGATTATCCTTGTCTTCCTTGACACCCTGCAGCACTGATCGATCAGTCACCCCCATGGCTTGCACCAAAGAGGTCAGGTTCTCCAGGTTAAAGTGCCGGTACGGGCACCCGTGGGCCTCGCCCGGCCCCGGAGGATGCTCGGTCAGAATCTTCTGACAGCTAAACGGACTGTAGCCGCCGCCTCGCCGGTTCGAGTCGCCGCCGACATCGCCGTATGCGTGCCGGATGTTGTACCGGTACTCCTTGTTGAACGTGTCGTCCGTCACCTTGTGGAAGGCGCCGCGCCAGAAGGCGAGGCACTCCTCCAGGTTCAGGCCGATGCCCTTGAGGAAGAGCGTGTACTGCAGACGGCCGTAGTGCTTGAGGTGGGCGTCGCGGCGCAGCGACCGGTGCAGGTTAGACATGCATGCGGGGAAGTGCTGTGAGAGGTTGTCGACGTTTGCGGCCGAGAATTGTGCGCCGGCGGGAGCCGTGAAGCCGGAGATGTAGGACGCGTCGGGCGTGATGAAGTTTTTGGAGAGGTGGTTGAGGATGGGCGTTAATCGATCGTCTTCGTCCAGTCGCGGCAGTGCTCGAGCTGTGAGCTGGATTGGGCATGGTCAGTTCCATGAAAGCTTGAGATTTGCGGCAGGACTCACCTCTAGTTGTCTCTCAAGTCGGCTCGTAAACTCTGCCACAACCATGCTTGACTGTTCTCGCCCGGGAACATACGCCTTTCCGGCTTTCAGAAACACCCTCCGACTCTCCACCAGATCGGGCACTCGCTCCCAGTCCACCTTGAACCACATCTCGTCCTCGCTGCTCGTCTTCTTTCCGCTCACCATGGCCTCCAGCTCGGCGGCATACCGCCTCTTCTCGTCGTCCGTCACGGGCTCCCACCAGTCGAGATCCAGGCTGGACACGAACGCGGCTCGCTCCTTCAGGTCGTCGCTGTTGAATCGCAATCGAAACAGCATCGTCTCGACGCGGGCAAACCTCCGGCGGAGGTCCTCGGTGGACGAAAAGGCAAGCCTCAGGATGAAGTGGCTGTAGTGGTCCTTTTGGCGTTGGGAGTGCAGCAGCTTTGCGTTGCTGGAGCTGTTGGAGTCGAGCGGTAGGTATTTGTCGAGGATGGGCTTCATGTGCGATGCCGTCTCTGCAGGCGACCGGTTGCGAAAGGAGCACGCCTCGAGCTCGGCCAGGACTAAGCAGGGTCAGATACGCACCATCCCATGAGTGACGAAGGTCAAATTACCTCGTAGTCGGTCAATGGCCCATTGCTCAAACTGCTCGAGGGTGATGTCTGCCGTCGGGGCATCTGCGTAGAAGTTGAGGCGATGGGGATACTGCGTCTCCTTGAACTGGGGCGTGGCAAACTGCTTTTTGCGGTGGTCGACGACGTTGCGCCGCTTGGGGTCAATTCTGCTGTAGTCTTGTCGCATCATATTTGCTGATGCGAGGTGCGACTGTTGAGGCTGTGCTGCTACTGAAGTCGTCGCTGTCGAGATGGATTTGGTGGGTGAGAATGACAGAGCGTGAGAGACGCGACTTGACGCGTCGAGACGTGGGGCAGAATCAATTAAAACCCATGGCCGCGGTACCTGGTTCTGCGCCACAGTTGGCGCTAGCGCTAGGTATCGGATATCAACACCAAAAAAATGTTGTTCACGGCTCACAATTTGCCAGTTGTAGAGCAGATCTATTCAAACATACTGATACGTAGAGTTCGTTCCATTCTATCAATCGTGAAGATATAGGATTAGAGCAATTTGCTGCTGATGGAAAATCTACCTCTTAGTAGACATACTTCCATACTTACAGCATAGGTAGTGATACTCCCTGACAAAGGGTTATGCGAGCATTTCGAGTGTCCAGACTCTATGTCAATCTCGTCTTGAATCACCACAAGCCCTTGTCCGTCACAGCCAGTTGGTTGTAACAAGGCCCTCCTAGAGTGATGGCATGGGTGACGACACTCGCTAACTGACACCTTCAATATCGCTTGTCCATCACAACTAACGATCCGGCATCCGGCCTGATCGAAGGACCATCAGCCATTTCGACACGGCAGAGTCACGGCGCGTTCGCCTGTTCCAAAAAGGAAAGCAGCACGAACCCACGAAAGTAGCCTGAAGTACAAAGTACCAACAATGTCCCAAGGCAAAAGGAAGACGAAACAAAAAGAAATGAATCCATCTTCCGTAGAATTGGAATCGGATCTCGTGACCGAGACAGGGGTCGAACCTGCAACCTCCTGATGTACTTAATCGTAGTCAGACGCTCTGCCATTGAGCCACACGGCCATTGAACTGTGGCTGAAGGACAAGGCCAAACGCCCCAAGAAGCCTTCGAAGCTGGAATTGCCGGCGAAGAAAAAAAAGAGGCTCCGCTGGAGAAAAAAGAACATCCAACCTGCGTTAGATGGTGTCGACATCTTTGACCGAGACAGGGGTCGAACCTGCAACCTCCTGATGTACTTTTCGTAGTCAGACGCTCTGCCATTGAGCCACACGGCCGGGATCTTGTCACGTGGAGAAGAGATGGTAAAGCCACTCATAGATGAGACGAGCGTGGAGCCCTGTGGCGCCTTGTGCTTTCATTGGCTCAGCAGGTTGCATGCCCCGCCTTTCGACGAGTCCACTTGTTCGCCCGAGCGGATGCACGTTGCGGCTCTTCTGGACTGATGACGTTATGCGCCCGACTGCTGCAGCGATATGGCGACAGGCCGATTCCGATGCTGATGCCGACTCACATGTGCTGATGCAGCGATGCTTTGCTGATGCCTCGTTGACGCTTGCCAGCCCTTTTGCGCAGGCAATTCAGCGATGCTTCACGAGGCGCTCCTGTGATACTGTAAATACTGAAAAATGAAGATCCCCATCGCCGTGGGCCCTGTGGTTGCAAGCACTCGCACGCACAATCCAGTCCTGTACTTTATGTAACGTACCGCCCGCGCCGCTTCGGGCTAGCGCCGGCCCTGCAGCGCCCTCAAGCCCTGTAGCCTCTGCTGGCGCTCGCCCTATGGCTGCGGTGGAGACGCCCGGCCGCCGCTTGTACCTGCTACACGCTTGTGTACATGGACAGGGAGCAGACCCGCAGGCATGTCATGCGCCTCGCTTGTACCCGGAACGTCGACGCTGGATCGGACCCAAGCCAACGTCGTTCCAGCTTCGTTGACTCTTCGCGACAACGACCGTCTCGACTCGCCAGAAGCCTCAACGCCCTCATCGCCGCTCTCGCCAGTCTGCTGCTGCAATCCACCGCCCCCAGAGGCACCGCGTCGAAGCCTAGATGTCACCGCCATAGCAGAGCGCCGCCGCTCTTCTTGTCCTGCCCTGCCAAACCCCTCACCTCGCGACACCTCTCCCTCCCTCGCGACGCCCTGCCTCGCCTTGCCTCGCCGTGGCCGCACCGCGTGCCTCGTCCTCGCCTTTCGCCATCTCACCCGAAGCCGGCCGTTCTCGCCTTTTGCACCCGTCGAACCCGCGGCTCCAGGCGACATTGACCACCCACCGACGCGGCTCGCAACCGTCTAGCCGTACGTGAGCAGCCCCGGGAGATGCCCTGCCTGCTCTGAGTCGCAAGTGATGGATGCTGATGCTCGTGTTGGACAGGCTTGCAGACAGCCATGAGCAACGCTTCGCACTTCCCGCCATCCTCGATATCCCACGGCCGCGGCCCCAATGCCACCTCGACGGCAAGCCCTGACAATTTCGACCCGACCCGGAGTTCCAGCTGTCATTCCGAGTCTGACGTCCGGCCCAACCCCCAACACAACGCGCCGGCACATGTTCCAGATGACCAAGTAGCCTTGGCAACCGCTGCCGCTGCCTCTACGTCTGCCGGTTGCAACCCTGCGTCCTTTGTCAGCTTCCAGTCTACAACCACTGCTCCATCGCCCCCGGTTCAGACTGCTCCTGCTCAAGATGATGCTGCTACTCATCACGACAGAAGCTCGGTAGAAGCTGGCGCCTCTCGCGGCGATGCCTGGTCATCCCTTCGCATCTCCACCAACGTCGCATCTTCTTCCTCCACGGCCCCCCCTTCCACTCACCATCGCGAATCTCCCACCGGCCACACCAGCCTCTCGCCTATCCGCATCCCCTCGCCTCTGAATCACAAGTCGTCTTCCAGCAGCATACGCCTGTTGACGCGAACCCCGAGTCTCAAGGCTGCGCTCGCGCACTCGATTGGATCTGCTAGCGGCACCAACAGCGTCATCTCGAGTCCCATGATCGCCGCCATGGGAGACGTGACACCCTTACCGAGTCCCCTTCTCTCTGGAGAGTCGCCTGGCCCGTGGAGAAGGTTGGCGGTGGGCTCTGTGTCGCCGCCTCAGCATCGCAGTTTGATGAGTGGTCTAGGAGAAGACTTGGCGGCCATGGGGGCGCCGGCAGGGCCGATGAAGAACCCCGGCACGACGGCACCTTCCTCGAGACGCAAGGCATATGCAAGCCTGGCCGAGAACGACGAGGCTAACCAGCCTTTGCCGAAACCCTCTCAGCAAGCCCAGCAATCCCAAGTACCACACACGAGAAACCGAAGCTTCAGCGAGTACAAGCCAGATCCGGCTGCCATTCCTAAGAGGATTGTCTCCGTGTCTGGCCCGCACGCCAAGCCCGAGCTTCAAGGCGCCCAGATGAAGAGGGAGCAGAACCTGGCAGAGTCGCGCGGCCTGTCCCCCAGTGTTGCGAAGCCGCCGACGCCTCCTCCTAGTGAGAGCTCGAGAGACTCGGCGGACGCCGCCTCGACGTCGCAGCCCGAGTACTTTGAAGCCTACGACCGCCATGACCGGAAACGGAGACGCTGGCGCTCGGTGCGAACCGTCGGCCAGGGCACGTTTAGCAGAGTCGTCTTGGCCACCAGTCAGATGGATCAGCCCAAGCAGACCTCTGCCGACCCCCCGCTTGACCGAAAGACGTTGGTCGCCATCAAGGTGTGCGAGCATGGTCCCCAGGGCGGAGCCAGCGAAGAGCGGGTGGAGATGAGTCTTAAGCGAGAGCTCGAGATCATGCAGAGCATCCATCATCCCAGTCTGGTCAACCTCAAGGCGTGGAACATTGAGCCTACCAGAGCCATTCTCGTCTTGACGTACTGCCCTGGGGGAGACTTGTTTGACGTTGCAACAGCCCACCGCAAGCTGTTGACGCCGCCTTTACTGAGACGCATCTTTGCCGAGCTGGTTGGTGCTGTAAAGTATCTTCATGACCAGATGATTGTTCATCGTGATATCAAGCTTGAGAGTAAGTGTTTGCCGCGACAGAGTTTCCAGAAAACGTTGCTAACGGCTTCTCTAGACGTCCTTGTTCATCTTACACCTAGCGAGCTTGCCGATCCATCCATCAACTGGAGCACATACCCGTACCCAGTCATTGCATTGGCCGATTTGGGTTTGTCCAGACGGATAGCCGAAGACGAGAAGCTCGAGACACGCTGCGGATCCGAAGATTATGCTGCTCCCGAAGTCATCATGGGCCAACCCTACGACGGCCGTGCCACTGACGCCTGGTCGCTTGGTGTTTTGCTTTACGCACTTCTTGAATCCCGACTTCCGTTCGACCCTCCTCCAGGAATGAACGACTCTCATAGAATGCGTAGTCGAAAGAGCCACCGGATCGCGAGAGGCGAGTGGCGCTGGATCGAGTACGGAGGCGACGATGGCGACCACGAAGCCAGCGAGGCCCGGTTCAAGGAGAGGGGCCTGCTCGACGCCATGCACATTACTGAAGGCCTTCTTAAGCGTGCCCGAAGTCGATGGACATTGCCGCAAGTGCTGGCCACGCCGTGGGTGCGAGACGCCATCACCGTCGAGGGCGGTATCCGTTTCAGAGAGGAGATTGGGGGAGCCGAAGTGTGAAGCAGCAATTGCTGTGCATCCATCTTGATCGCATCTGCTTCCTGTGAACAGACGCACCCAAACTGAGCTTGACTTGCTCGATTTCTTTCCCTTACGGCGTGCTCTCATTTCCCTGGCTCGACAGCCTCCAGGGTCCACGTCAGCCCTTATTTTCTATTTCAGTTTACACTTTCCTTTTCTCCCGGCATCAGGCCTATACCTGCGCCAGCATTCCATTTGACGCGTTTTTGCTATATCAACTACGGAAAAGGGACACACAGCCCATATGATCAGGAGTTAGGGGCGGTAGAGGGCGAAAAGAGATATCGCATGGAAACATCTGAAGCTCCAGGGTCGGCGAGGCTTCGCAATGCGGCACCTCGTATGGCTGGTTCTTGTAAGGGGGAGGAAAGGGGCGAGTTAGAGGTTATCCAGCAAATTTTGGTGTGTCTTTTCTTTGGCTTGGAATTGGGGGTTGCTTTGTTTCCTTCTTTCTTTCTTCTCTATGTATTTCGGGACTCGCTTGCCTTGGCAATAAATGTGACGTGTCAGTTTTGTCACTTCGGCAATCTGCTCTTTGGGCCTTGTTTAAGGAGGTCTGGTAGGTAGATTGTTCTGTATTAGTAGTATTGTAGTAGTAGTAGTAGGAGGAGGAGGGGTTGGCTTGGGAATCGTCATGTGTAGGCATGTGTATATGTATAATGGGGGATTCATGGGTAGGTGTTGACTTTGTTTCTTTGCTTTAATTAGGATGGACTGTGGTGTTTAGATATCTTAGGACTAGGTAGTAATTGAATTCGAATTGATTGCTTGAGAAACGTGAAGCTTATTGAACCTGAAATGACGTTCCCTATAAGGTGGGATGGATGTTTTATTGCGGCTAAGACGTGTGCCATATGCGAGAGATGTATGCCCTTCAACTCCTTAAAGCATAGCAGTGTCTGTCGCGATGTCAATGTTCTTATAAAGAGATAACATCCCTTTCCATATTCCTTCTTTAATGGTATACATGCAGAACATGAACTCCACCGCTCAAAGACACAACCCCCCTGATCATAATCGGGAGAGCTGAACGCGGCACCTTTAGCGCAATGGTTGATGTATATTTACGGGAATGGGAAACACTAGATGAAGAAATTGAATCATATCATATTCCTCTCAGGTTTTATGCGTGGAGAGAAGAACAAAAGTGGTGGCATGTACTTTTCGAGGTGGATTTGCATAAATATGGTTTGGGTAGTGGGTTTGTCTCTCTGCCTTGTGCTTTTGGGTATCTTGATCTGATCTAGGGGGGTTAATGTAATGTGCAGATGAAAGTTGAGGGACTTGTGAAAGAGGGACTTTCAACAGAGAAAAAGTATGCTTTATGGTAGAGAGATGGATGGATATTGGATTTCTGAGTGTTGTCCATGTTCCATTTGTCCTGCCTTTTTTGTGTATGTCTTACGGACGTACATACTTGCTTGGAAGAAGGAAAGGACCTTATGGTTATTATACAGTCTAAATGAGCAGACAGATTCCAAGGCTTGACTTAAAGAGACCTTGTTATCCTGATTCATCTGCATAAACGAAATCGCACTTGATAGAAGAATCTCTGCTCGATTTTCTGTTCGGACATATCCAGGAGCAACTTCCTTTCTCCCCCCTTCCAAATACCCCTTTCCGGAGCTTGCCTTGCTTCGTTCCCCATCTCTTACACACGCACCATCCCCCGTGTCTCCCTCACTTTCTATGTTCCAATGTACTTACACATACGTGGAGTTGAAGAGATAGAAAAGCCCACGTTTTGAAAAGGAGACAAGCTGGAGTGTAAATGTGCTATATCAAACTTCGCGGTTGTCGCCGTCTTATTATATAGACTCCTCGCAAAACCCGCAAGTTCTAGGAACTGGGAACCCCACCCGCCATAGATTCAACTCCATTATAGGCCCCCCATCACTTAACACCTTATCAGCTTGTAAACAACACTGATTAGTCTGATTCCGTATCTGCTGATTGATGCTTGGCATGTGAGCAACTGCAATGCCAGCCAGTTTCTTTCACAGGGCAGCGGTTATGCTTCCATGTCCAGCGTATCATGAATGAGCGTCACTTACATATATGATAGCCTTCAGACGCAAATCTTAGGATCATCTCAGACTGTCCCCGTATCAATCATCTCTACGAAGCCCCATCACAGGGCCTGCGTTGGTACTCCCAAGGGCCTTCCTCCAGCTACTTGAGGATGAAAAGCGAAGGACATAAAGTGTAGCTAAGCCATTACTTGACCACGGAAAAGGCTTCCACCATTCCCCTTCTCAAAGTGAGATGCCTTTTCCAACGCCTTCCCATGACGGCCGACTTCTCCTGTTCACATCCCCCAAGGTCAACTCGACTTCGCAACTCGACCAACTCGAAGCAACCCCCCTTGAGCAAAAGTTCCACGATGCCCTCGTCCACTTCCACCACGGCCTCTGCCTCTGCCATCTCGTAAATCCCACTCTCGAAACTCCCCGAGACTGCTCCCGATCCACGAATCATACAAACTCACACACAACAACATCACGCAAATCATGCACATCCACATCCTCGCAGAGCCTCACCTTCGCCACCGTGTCACCACATCAAAAAAGCCCTACAAGCATAATGACTCGCCCCTCCGCACGGATCTTCCATCCGCCCTTCCTTGATAAGCACTGTCTCATCCTTCCACAGAGACATTAAAAAGAAAAGAAAAGAAAGGAAAAGGCTAGACAGGCTCGGACCGTGTCCCAGACAAAGGAGGCTATGTCAGCATATACGAAACACTCGTAAAAAGAACAAAACGAAACAAATGGCAACTCTGCCTCCCTCTTGTTCCCACTCGCAACGATTTCTGGCAGCCCGTGCGTAGTTTCTGGTGTGTCATAGCGAGAACGAGCATCACATGCAAGTGCAGGCCCTTGCTTTCAGCTCAGCCGCAGTCCACCTTCGAGCCCATGTACGCCTCCCTCCTGTCTTTACTTGCTACAACCTGAGCCCGCGGCTACACGGCAATGCTGACCAGAGTCGAACCCCCAGGGACGTCGGCTGAGAGTCTGTGCCACGCTCCCCGCCCAAAGACCCACGACAGCGCCTCTGGATAGTATGCCGCCATGCGTTGACCGGACGCCGGTGCCACAGAGAACGCTGTCAGAGACACAGGGCTGAGCAGCGGCAGAAAACTGATGTGTGCCACAGCACACCAGCCAGGCATCACTGCAGGGCAGCAGTGATACTGCCGAGGACTTTGCTCAGGGGCATGTGATTCCTCGAGAAGAAGCTGCTTCCCCCCTGACTCGAACATGCATCTAGACGCCTTGGAAATCGACCTGGCAGACAGGGTATCAAGAATAGATATGACAAGGCGTCCGGACCCTGCCTAGGAACCCGGGGCTGAGACAAGTGCGGTAGTGGGCGGAATGTCTCTGCTTCAGCTCGTCAGAGTCGTCAGGTCTCCATGAGATTTGGTTCGTCGCCGCTGCGTAACACATGACGACCTCGTTCATTCCAGATCTGCAAGCATGTCATTCAAACTCGATGGCGTAACCTCCGGCCACACTGTGAATACTTTTCGTGGCCGCATCTCGCACGATGTGCATACGGAGCGCAGGCACTGCGCTGTATAATACGGTAGCCTGATACGAAGGACCAAGAGTCAAAGACTCACCTCTCGTACTCCTGGGCCACAGAATGGCCATTGCGGAATCCAGAAAACATCTGCTTGTGAACAGACGTAGCTTGGAGCGACATTCAGGCCAAGTTGGCAAGCCTCCGCACGTTCTTGGGTAGACCACTCCCGGCCCAACTCTAGAAATCGAGGCCAAGGATCACGGCCCCGACAATAGCTGATATCTGCCTCCCGCGCTCGCTTCTTCTTGGCACCATTCTTCGGGCATCCTGCAGGACCCAGGAGCGTACCAGTCCGTCCCATTTCAACGAGGCTGGCGAGCCTTACCCCGGAAAAGGAGGTCGTCAACTCCCCAGATACCGCCGCACCGGACCGGCGGCTATCGTCGGTAAGCAGCATGCACTGTCTGGCATCTGGATGGCATGGCATTTCCTGGGGAAATGTCCACTCGGGAGGGCCTCTCCGGAAAATCACTACTAATAGAAATTGAACCCCGACATCTTGGCTGTGGGCTTATATGAGATCGGCCTAGAATGCGATGCAGCCATGTATCTGTAGGTTCATTCTGTGGGAATTTCGATACTGGAGTTACCAGCAGGTCGTTGCGAGTAGTAGTAGTAATGCTGGTAGATGCCGGAGCGCTCCATACAGTGAGTTCTCGGCTAGGGGCAGACTCGGCTGGCACAAGCTCAACCCCGAGCCGTCCCCGAGAGAAGGAATCTCCTGCAAGCCACTGCCACCAACGAGCCTCGGCTTTGGGCTGCTGCGTTGAACGTCAAAGTGCGTCAGACCTCTGGCTAGTGTCACGAGCAGGGGGGGAAACAGTCTGCTCTCGAGAATCGCCGCGAGTGCCCCCGACTCCCGGTGGACGTTTCGACATGGCTTGACGATCCGGACAATCTTGGCTGGGTCATTCCGTCCACAGCAGAGCTGGAATCGCAGCTCGCACGGGCGCGCTGGAGAAGCAACAGGTGGATCGCCCCAAGACCATCGCGGCAGGGTTCCTCAGCAGCAGTCGGCGGCAACTCTGAGCTCCGCTTGTCAGTCCCCGCATCCGATATTGACCTCTTGGGCACGAATAGCACGCGCTGCTTTTATGTAATTCGGCAGTCTTCCGGCTAGATCCCCCATCGCGACAGCGTTCCCCATCCCCAGGGTCGTCCTCCAGCGCTTCCAAGAACAAGGACGGTTGCTGCGTGTTGTATCTTGGGCCGCGGTGATCGAGCCGTTGTCCCAACGCAAGGCCGGGATGGCTTTTCAGGGGAAACGTGATGCATGCGGCTTCCTCCCGAAACTTACATAAGAGCGCCTCCCCCGTTCACTTCCGGATCCCATCCAGTCAAGGCCATGCGATTCGTAATGCTAAAGCAAGCCACCATTTGAGCATTGCTGCGTCGCCTTGCCCGCCATCCAACCTCATTGGTCTCGACCTCAAGAGGCCCTGGCCAACTCGGCTGACGGTACGAGGCACTAGCAGCAAGTAATAACTCGCAGACCGGGCCAGGAGCGTTGCATGCCTCGGAAATCAGCCACGGATTTCAAGACACCTGCTCGCCATTTGTCGCACTGCCCACGCCACTCTGCTGAACCTCCCGTGTACAGGAACGCCGAAGTAATGCTACCTTCCATGGCTTCCTTTGAGTGATGCCCTGCCAACCCTCGCTGCCTCGAAAGCATGGAAAAGACCTGCATATTCTGTCGTCACCTGTCGCGAGTGATAAGCTCGCGCTGCTCATATGAAGTCATCACTTTTGAGAGGAGCCCTTATCAGCAGCAGCGCGGGAGAGGCTCAGTCAGTGATGCCGAATGATCGGTCGGGGAAAATGATAAACGAGGCACCAGGGCACAAGCAGACGAGAGATCTCCCGCTCCGTGGAGAGTAAGTACCTAGGCACATGTATTTCTCCGCCATGTGCAAGTAGGCAGTGTACCGGCTCTGAAGGTACTCCTAGTATCACTCCTCGCAGCAATGGCCCGGGGACTGCCGTCGCCTCTTCGACGCCAAAGATGCCGCATGAAGAGCCCATGCTTTGCATGTGAAATGAGCTGTAACATGTGCTCTGTAGACTGCCCCCGTTCGGCAGATGGTAGCATCGTGCTGGCCTAGCTGATTTGGAATTTGCTGCTCGAGCGTTTCGCCTCGCCCTCAGCGCGCTGCACGGGGGGCCGCAGCAGAAGAAGAAGGAAAAAATCGAAAATGGCGTAAACAGCTGGGGCTCTTGCGCTAGGTGGACGCCGCCAGCAGAGATAACGCCAACAGACGAGGTGACATGCACTCCGTACGTCGAAATTGCACCCAAATCTCCATCTTCCCCTTCTCATTTTTTGCCGCAAGCCATTTTGCCCTCGTTGGTAGCGGGGTCTGGTTCCCTTGGTCTGGACAGACCCTGCCCACTTGGGGCAAAGCGGATGGCCTGCACTCAAGATACAGCCTCGCCTTTGCTTCGCACCGTTGCAGGGCACGATGGTGCCGAGGGCTCTGCTCCGTATATGATGCAGGATCCCAAGCGTGCTTAACGACGATAAGCTTCTTTATACTCACGGCCGTGGACAAATTGCAACAAGCGGGAGTCATACCTGTAAGTACTTCCCGTAGAGCACCTTGTGAGTTCAGATCTCGTGAGATGCTACCCACAAGAGCAAGCACAGTGCCCAGGGAAGCGGATTCGAGGTTGCATCTCGACTCCAACCGCAATCCCTGCTAGTCTCGCAGAAGCTGCTGACACCAGAGGTCTCGGCGCGGGTCAGCCCCAGACCCTCGATAGGCGTCTCCCTCGACCCACGGCGGTGGCCGAAGGCGCCAGCAACATGTTGCGCCGTGCTCCGTGCTTGTGCTCGTGCTTCCCTCCGTCCAAGTGTCGACTTGTTCGTGTGTCACCTCGCTGCTGAATCGTGTTGCGCCCCACGTCCCACGTCTTCCCCCCCCCCCCCCGGCCTGTTGTTCCCTGGCTGCGATCCGTCTCTTGTCAGTTATTAGTCCTCGTACCGCAGCACAATGCAGCAATCATGCTACAGCTGCTTGAAGACAAGACACCGTCGGCCCGGCTCCAGCGCTTGGTCACGCCCACTGCCCAATGTACGCAGGGATACGATACAGGAAGCATGCGATCCGACGGATTTATGGCAGGCCAGAGAGGTGATCTCTCCAACGCGAGGTAGCCGCGGTGATGCCAACAGAGGGAGATTGCCAACGTCAGTCCCCAGAGTCGGCCGATTGAATCGCTGTTGACGTCGTCAAATACTCAGACATGCCCGCCACCCCGTACATACAATGTGCAATACAGAACCTGCTTGTTGGCGCTCTCCCACATGTCGTCGGTCATCCTGTTTTGCCCAGAAAGGTTTGCGGAGTGGTGCTATGTTAGTTAGCGTACGGAATTCGAGACTCCAGGGCCTGGAGTGACAAGCCACAGGCACCCAGTACTCCGTTGCGTATCTTGCAAGCACTGTAGGCAATCTAATACTCGTACACACATAGAGGCAGGACTGGCAGAGGACCATAGAAGCATCGGTCGAACGAGCGACCTTGGGCGGAATCTGGTGGAAGCCCCAAGCCTTCCCGCCCGTTGGCTGGCTCGGTCACTCCTTTGGAACTGGCAATGGCCTCCGACGCTGTCGGTTGTGCCGGTGCAGATCGTGGTGGTTGGTGGTGGCTGGATCTTGTGGCGCCTTCATTTTCGGCCCTGACCTGGCGTGGCTCGCATATCCCTCACCCAAGCTTGCTTTCGAATCCTGGCTTCGTTTGCGCACGACAGAGAACCGGAACGACACAGGGTGCCGAATCCTTCTGGAACCGCCCAACGACGGTCACTGTCGGGGAGCTGTGCAACTCGAGAGGCGTCGTTGGCTCGAGGCACTGCGTCCGTGTAGGCAGAATGCCATCATCGATCGGTCCCAGCACAGTGTCCTCGAGCGTACGGCACCAGGGGGTTGGTATCAGAGCGCTGCCATTGGGCGATGTGGCCTGGCGAGTGGTGGCTTGCCTTCATATCACCTTCTTTTTCTGGCCGATGGTGGCATTCACACGCCGACCCCCCTGGCTACTCCAGCTCAATGGCCGGCAGCCCTACTTGTTCCCCGGCCTGATTCTCTGCTTCGCCATCGCTGTTGCAATATTCGTTAGCCACCAGCCTGCATTAGGTTACATCCCCTCCAATCCAACCTCTGGCTCACCATGCTGCTGTCTCTTGTCTGCCACTAGCCCCCCCTCTCTCCACCTGCTCTCGTGCCTAGGCTGTCCCGTCGTCTTGATCCCATCGTACTAGCAATACTAGCAGCGGCATCAGGACTCGGAGAGGTACCACTTGTGCCAGTAGCAGCCCGTAGTGCACCAGGACAAGCCCGAACAACTCCGTCCTGGGCCAGCCTGTAGGTATTCGAGCATCTCTCGCTCTCTTATCTCAGCGGGGGCCTTCTAAATTGACCCTTCTCGAAAGACGGCACATGGGATTTCCCTTCTTGGCACTCTAGACGAGGGAACTTTTGCTCGCTCTCTCTTCGCTGCGTGGCTTGGCTTGGCTCGATTTCCCTCCCACGCCGCTGCTGGTGCTCTGGTGTCGCTCTTGTTGTTTGTCCAAACCACCACACAACGGCTGTTGCCCTATCAAAGCCGTTTTCCCACATCAAGCCAATATCTGGGGAACGATACGGATATCTGCCCCTAGCCAGCCAGCCAGCCGGCCAGCCAGCCAGCCCTTGCCTGTACTTCGTGCTGCGCGCGTTCTAGTAGGCCTCTCCGCCACTGTAATCAATTCCCTTCTCTTTACTATCCCTCGACACCGGGCAACTATGGGCACCTTTGCCCGCCTCCTATACACGACCCTCGTTTGACTGAGCAAGCACGCTCGCCACTCTCATAGAGTGATGAATCACCGCGCTGGAGACTGATTATTCCAGCCGAGTCCTACGACTTGCCCAGGTCCGTCAGTTACTGACAGACAGACAGCCGGCGGACTGAGCAACCATCGCTCTGTCTGCTCGGTGTGTGGGCACGTTGTCATGTTCCATCAACCGCCGGAAAAGCCTCACGCGCCTGGCTTCGACGATGATCCGTTCGGGTTTGTCACCCAGGCCTGGGAGAGGTATGGCCTGGGCAACGTATCGTCGCCTCCGCCGGCGGTGCCTCCGCAGCCTATTCAGAGAACCGGACGCGCCTATTCCACGGCTTCGGTAATGGACTGGACGCCCGAGATCGAACCAAGCTTTCACCAGCACGGCGATGGAATGGCCATGTCGCCGGTGGAAAACGTCGAACTGGACAATCTTGGTTCGCCTCATGGAGGGGGAGGGGTTGGCCGCTTGGTCGCGCATTTTGAGAATAAAGGTTATGTCCCGCCATTGCCTCCGCGGCCCATCAACAACCAGCCGCATCAACCGCACCATATAGGCCACAGTCCTTCAATGTCGTCGCAATTCGGCAGTCTTAACTCTGTAGCCCATACGCATAGGATAGCGAGTCCCGTTGCTAGCCCAGGTGAAACGCAATATGGCTCGCTCGGTGTGCATTCGCCCCCGACACCCACCTCGATCGTCACCAACATGGGTCGCTCCGGCAGTATAAGCTATGGCAGCTTTCATGACGCTCCGCAGGTGCATAGTCCCGGTATTGGCTCGCCGTTTGGAAGCATGGATGGCTTCATGAGTTCCGCCCGCGTCAACAGTCCGATGGTCTCGACCCCGATGGCATCGGCGCCCATGATGTCCAGTCCGATGGCCGCTTCGGGAGTGCCTGGTACCCCTGGATTCCAGATATGGCGGCCTCCTCCCTCGATGACGCCCAAACCCGAACCATCTCAGATCACCAACCCGACCAACTTCAACGGTTATTTCAGACCTCCAGTGCCGACGACGCCAAAACCAGTGGTCAACGCAGGTAACCAGTTCATCTTGGAATTCAACCCCAGCGCCAAGGCAGCCAAGGGGAAAGCCCCAGCCAAACCGCCCAGGCCTCGACTGCCTCCTCGAAAACCCAACCTCACGCAATCTCAACCCTCCGCGCAAACACCAGCAACCCCTGTGCAAGCGCCAATACCAACACCGGCTCCGGCGCCGTCACCAGCCGTTGCCTCAACTCCCGGACCAATGTCTCCTCCTCCTAAGCCACCTCGACCCTCAGAACCGTCTTCTTCATCCACACCTATCGTTGTGAGCAGCACCGCTAAATCACGAGATCTCTTGCAGCTTGGACGTACTAACGCGCTCGTCTAGGCACAGCGGCGGGATTCGATGTCTCTTCGTGCCCAGGCAGGTACTAGGCCGTCACGGGAACAGGTTCCTGCAGAGGCTTGGGAGCAATACAAATCCACCATCCGAACCCTCTACCTCGAGGAGAGAAAACCCTTGAAAGAAGTCATGAGCGTCATGGCTGAACAATATGGGTTCCAAGCAACGTGAGTCGGGATCTTTGCTTCTCTTCTGTTTCGCCATCTGTTGTTTTGGTCTTCGGAAGCTGATCCGACTGGCCCCTTCTTTCAGGCCAAAGATGTACAAAACCAGGTTCTCTCAATGGGGGTTCGTGAAAAACAACACGGAGGAAGAAGTGAAGCGGCTGTTGTCGATGAAGTTCCAGCGAGATGCCGAGGGCAAAGTCTCCGAGTTCGTTCGGAACGGCAGAGTGGTGAACTTGGGTACCTATCTGAAACGCAAAGGAGTGACGGAGTACGATCTCGTTGATTTCGAACTGCCCGCCGACCTTCCAGCGCATATCCGATGCAGAACGCCAACACCACCCCCGGCACTGCGGTCGCCCGATCTGCTTCGAGCACAGGAGGTGGTGGTTGGCAATATGCGCAAAGCATTTCTGCATTGTCGACAATTCGAGATGGAGACTGAAACCCAAATTGGTTGGCCGTCAACCATGGTTTGGGGTGCCGGATCGAGCGAGCTCCTGGTCGAGGCCAACTTTTACTTCGAAGCTCGCGACGCAGATCAAGGCGGTGACTACCTCATGCGAGCCTTCAAACAGCTCGAGTTGGACCTCAGAAAACTCTCGCCCCAGGGAATCATGGAACTGACCCTGGGTATGATTAA
This sequence comes from Trichoderma sp. PF4103, assembly GCA_023628735.1. NCBI lineage: Eukaryota > Fungi > Ascomycota > Sordariomycetes > Hypocreales > Hypocreaceae > Trichoderma > Trichoderma sp. PF4103. Next base: position 170,833 of record JAMAKC010000022.1, read on the forward strand.
CCGCGATCCCGGCATGATGACGGCCCTCTGCAAGTACCTTGCAGCGTACTCGACAACCAATCTGGAGCGAACCCATCCTCTTCGGCAAATCTTCACTTGTCTGTATGAAGTGCAACAAAAACACGGAGCGCAGACGTTGTCTGAGCTTCTGTGGACCAGTATCTCGACCATTGCGGAGGAACTCGAGGCCATCTATGGACGCAAACACCCGTATGTGGCTCGCACATGGGCCGACCTTGCACTGTTCTACAGCCAGGTGAACCCAGAAAGGCTGGAGAAATTGGTCGTCGAGCTTCGTGTGCTCCAGAGGCAGCTCGAGCAAAGACATGGTCATTCCAGCGTCGAAGTGGTTTCCATCCGGTACGCCATCCTGCTGTTGGTGTATGCGGCGTCACCCCAGTCGGATGCCGCGAAGCAGGCCGCAAATGACTATTGGAATCTGCTGCGGAATATGAACACCATGTTTCCCATGCGCGACTCGCGTCCGAACAGTTATTGCTATCACAGCCCTCTCAAGGTCGATCCCTGGACGAAGAGATGCCGCAGGCGATACGACACACTCGTAACCATATTCGAGGAGCATGTGGGCGTGAGAATTAATCCTTATTTCGAAGAAGACTTCCACACGACCGAGCACGCTCAAGAAACACAGGACGCCTGGGCGGCAGCTCTCCAGTTGGGTTCGACGAACAGGTCATGGGGCTTCATCTAGCGAATCTCTTGCGAGATCTGGATGTGACTTGCCCGACTGGCGGCGCAGATTTCAGGTGCCACGATATCTTGTCTCTCGTTTCCTTGTGACGCGCGTTTTAGCGAGCATCTTTTGTCAGGGTTGCTTCGGGATCTGGCGGGCACTTTGATATCTTCAGCATCCAAAGGTATCGCGGCGCATTTACCTAGCGACGAAGTCTTTCGGTTACGTCCGTCCTGTTTGCGATCTCACATCGAGCCTGGAGTTTTGGACAGTCAACATTTTTCGCCATCGCGAAACCTTTCCTTTCTCATGTCGCTGACGCTGACAAGTCGATTTCCTTGTTTTTTCACCCGCAAGTTGTTGCACCTCTCGAGCCGGCGTTTGGGGGGGCCTTTTGCCCTTGGATGCGTCGTCATCCGTGTATAACAGTGTTATGTTTGCGTTCTCATTGCTTCGTTTTTGCGGTGGCATGCGATGCCTTGCTTTTTGCTTCTTTTGGTGAATCTGGAGATCATGATGGAGAGGCCGGACGCGATGGTTTGAGAGAAGCTGGTCGCCAGACGTTTTGGTTACAAGGCGAATGAGGAGTTGATGGGAATTGAGCAGAGAAAAAAATACCTTTATCGAGCATTTCCTGCTTTATCGGGAAGGCGAAGGCAGGCCGGAGTTTGGATGGCAGGAACGGACGAGGCACTTGTCAGATGGTTAGACCAGACCGTCCTTCTGGGAAGGAGCGGGAGCAAACCTTGATTTTTCTCATCGCGCCTTCTATTTCACAAAAAATAACTTCAACTGGTAACGAATAAAGACATGATGACATAATACAATCAACTTGCCTCAAACACTCTGAATAACCTCACTGGCAGAGAGTCCTACAAACTCGCCAGATATCGTTTGCTGCCAATGGTTCACCATAGCGTCTACAGTATGTGGTATCGCAGCTCGAACACCAGAACACTTCCCGAGGTATCACCGGCGCAAAATACTTTCGGGTGACTTCATACTACAACGACAATGAGATCTTTCAAGCATATCTTCTACGGGACCTCGTCTACCAACAATGTCACTACTTCGCAGCCAATTGAGCCCCAGGCATGCCCAGCAACTGAAAGACGACACCAGAAGTCTCCTCTGCCGCCTCTATTCTTCACATCGCACGATCAAAGGTAAAGTCTCTTCATCTCAGTTCAGGCACCCCCAAAATAAAAGACAAAGACTCTCAGACAACTGACAACCTCCGCAGAGCACGATGTCCTCTTCCTCCGCCAACACGGTGCCAAACACGCAAAATGGCATCTCTCCGCTCCCCTGAGGCCAGACTCCCGCGTGAAGCTCTCGTACGGCGCCTCCATCTACGGAAGAGATCTCATCGGCCGTCGCGTCCTCGACATTGTTCGCGATAGCGCTGGCAACTCCGTCGTCCTGCATGAACCCTCCCTTGCAAGCTACATCATCAACAGCGAGCGCCTTGCCACACCAGTATGTGCAACTGAAAACACACAAGTGAAAGACACGTCAAATTCTAAGCAAATCACAGATCTACCCTAATGACGCCACCACGATCGTCTCCCTCCTAGACCTCAACCCCTCTCGCCCCGGAGAAGATGACGATGAAGACCAAGCGCCCCCCTTTGAAATCTTCGAGGCAGGCACCGGCATGGGCAGCCTCACTCTCCACATCGCCCGCGCCTTACACGCCGCAAACCCGCCCCTACCAGCTCCCCTCAGACAAACCCTCATCTCTTCCCCCTTCAAGCCTCACTACGACTTTGCAACTTCAAGAGGCTGCCTCGACGTCTCCCCCGAGGAGCAGGCTTCTCTGGACGAGTACGCCTCCTCCCGCCGCGCCATCCTGCATACCCTCGATCGTAACTCGAAGCACGCTCGCGCTGCATACAAGCTGGTCCGCAACTTTCGCCGCGCACAGTACTTGCCCTCAGTCGACTTCCACGTCGGCTCCGTGGACGAGTATCTCAGCTCACGGTTGGAGCAAACCGGCGGACGTCCATTCCTCTCCCGCGCCATCCTCGACCTCCCTTCAGCGCATGAGAACGCCGAGCGGGTAATAGAAGCCCTCCATCCCAACGGCCTGCTCATCCTCTTCAAGCCATCCATCAGCCAAATCGCCGACTTCCAAGCCTGGTCGACCGAGACGATGCAGCCGGTGCGCATGGAAAAAGTCATCGAGCTGTACTCCACCACTACCTCCGAGGGTGGCGTACACGACAGTTCCGGAGGGCGAAACTGGGACGTCAAGACGGTCGTGCCGAGGGCCGAGCAAGGCCAAGCGGGCAATAACAAGCCGGTGCAGGTGATGAGGCCCAAGGTAGGCGAGCGCGTCGCCGGTGGAGGCTTTGTAGCCGTATTGCGGCGATGGCCTGTTTCCGAGACGGTGCAGGAGGCCACTCAAGAAGAAGAAACGGAGACTCAAGAGTGAAGTCGGTGTTTGCTGAGACAATATCTTGATATTGCACTTCCATCTTCTTACACACCTTTTTATTACCCGGGCCTTTTCATGGGAAATTAGATAGACGAGCGTCCGCGCTGAGTCAATATACCTTGGCAACAGTAGTTGAAGATAGAGATGACGCATCCTCCCACGCCGAATAAAGCTTTCGGCGACATTCGACCCTGTTCAACTAATCACAAGAACTCGCTTAAGAGAAGCCCAACAACAACACAATAAACAGAAAGAATCATTTCATTGAGCATTGAGGGAAGAAAGATCCCTCACTCCTTACCAGTCTACAAACTCCTCCCCTGCTGTCATAGAAACGTCAGGGCTATTAGATGGTTCTCACTACCTAACGACCACCACGCAGCTACCACGGCTGGTGGTCAAGTCGCTTCTGATGTCCTGCCATAGCAGTATACAGATTGGAATGATTATCTTCAACTAGCATGTAATTCATCTCGTGAGTCTGATCACTTACAAATTGCTATTCCTGCCGGGTCAAACCCATCATCATTCAAAGCGTCCGTAAAGGCCATACCAAGCTCCTACCGAATCAGGAAGCATATCCATTGTCAACGCAAGCTTCACTGTATTTCACAGTATTCACAACCTCTAATGTAAAGTAGATGATAAAAAGCCAAAATGCCACTCTTGTGTGCAACTATTTCATTTCTGTTTCAAAGTACCTGCCAACAAACATTCTCTCTGCTGAAATCTACCAATTGATGGCGGGTATCTCTATATACAACGCTCCGGAAGCTTCCAACGAGAAACCAAGCGAGAAGGAAAAAGAAAATATTCATAAGATTCGTCATAGTCATCATAACCGCATTCGTAAACAGAATAAAGAAATCAACTCCCCGTCACCCCTTTTTTTTCCCGGGTCAGTCATCCTCCTCCTGCGCTCTTCCATCTCGTTCCAAACCCCAGGTAAGGTATCGAGAGGATATAATCTCCAAAGGGGACATCTGCAGTTCTGCGTCGGCCAGCCTTTGCAGTACCTGCAGGCCCCCCTTGAAGAGAGCCGCGCTCCATTAATGTAGGTCCCAAAAGTCAATAAGGGAGAAAGAATAGAGATCTCTCAGAGTAAACCAATCTTGTGTGTCCGGCAACTGAATCCTCCGGCCGGCCGTCGGCAAGGTAGAAATGAAATGGTAAAAGCGATGGTAAAAAAGGGACGTAAAGACAAAACTGAAGAAACAACTTGCAACGCGCGCTATGAAGGCGTGATAGTCATGGCAAATGTGCGGCTCTCGCTGCTGACTTGTTGAAGGGCGGCGGAAATTCCGGGTTTGCGCTATTAATGATGCGGCCCTTCGGTTGTTCTCAAAGGAAGAGAGAAATTTGAAGCGTAAAAATGATGAAAGAATAGCAGAGAAGAAAAGGGTCGTAGCATGCTCGTCAGATCCAGTCTTGAGGATGGCTTGCGCCATGTCTTCCAATCTTGAGTTTTCTCATGTCGTGCTCCCAATCACCAGTAGGAAGGTCCGAAGAAAGGTAAAGTATGAAAGCAAAATAAAAGCAGCGAATAAGGAAACCGTTCTGGGGTGCGATGAATAGATGCGGCAGCACATGCTTAGACCGGGTTGTCGAGCCCCTCAGGTGCACGAGCACAGCAGACCATGAGCTTGAGGCTGGTGCCCAGTTCCTCGCATTCTCTAAGCAGAGCTTTGTCGTTCCAGATGCTCTTCTTCCCAAAAGAATGACCAGTTGCGCTCTCGTAGCATCGAGAATACCACCAGCGACCAACGCGGGAGACCATGTTGGTGATGCCTTCATCCGCGTTCGGACTGTGGTCCCGCATCATCTCCGCCAAGCTGGGCTGGTTCTTGGATGACCTCTTCTTCTTGTTCTCAGCTGTCCCGTTGCCTTGCGAGTTATCATCAGAGGAAGTGATGGCGCTTGCAACCGGAACACCGACGCGGGCAGCCTTGATTGTCGAAAAGCCGCTCTTGCCGAGGAGTCGAACGATCAAGTCAGCAGTAGACGCCAAGTTAGTCTCTGGGGAGATCTCGTGAATGCGTTCCTTGAGTTGGCGGATGGTCCGACGCCCGCGGTTGCCCATGTTGTTCAGATCGACGTCGAGGATGGAGAGTTCAAGATATCCACCAGGCTTGAGCACACGCCGAGCTTCGGAGAGGACATTCTGATAGTGCGACTCCGGCGCAGCAGCCGGGAATCGGTAGACAACACAGTTGAAGGTATGCGCGGGAAAGGGGAACTCGTCCAGCTGAGACAGGTATTGCACTTGATGGTGGTTCGGGGGGCTCAGAGGATAGCGAGATGCCGAGCTCTGCACGTCGGTGGGGAGAGGAGCTCGCGGGGAAAGGTTGAAGAAGTCGGCAGTTGAGTATGTCTCCGCCGCATAAAACGACCAATCGTCGTTGCCAAGCCCGTCAATGACAAGAATTGATGGGCGCTCGGGTGACTCTATACCCTTCACCAGCAAATGCCGAATGTCGCTGAACAGGACTTGACCAAAGGAAAGCCACTTCGAGACGGTCATGGAACCCACCCGGAGATTCACCTGAGCCAGGGGCGTCCATTCGCCGGAAGACGTGGACGAGCCCGATTGTGTAGACTTGCGGACAGAGGTGATGCTGTGGCGCATGCTTTCGGCGGCGCTGGGCTTCCTTGAATGTCCGCCAACCGGCTGTTCTGCGACCTCCGGCACGGGAGACGGCACCGTAGGACTGGGATGAGGCTGAAATGCTTTGCGAATCCTCTCCGTCATGTCGGCACTGAATGTGGTGGAAGCCGTTGGGGCATCTGAGATGGCCGACAGCTTGCGGCCATCAGTGACAATCGTGGGGGATTCGAGAGCTTTCTCCTTTACGAGCTTCAGATGGTAGTTCTCGAGGTGGAACGGAATACCCCTCGAAGAGGTAGTTGACTGTCGTTCTTTCACAGCGTCTTCTCCAAGGAGATCGTTATATTCGTCCCAAACTTCATCGTCCACAGGCGGGTCACCAGGCCTGGGAACGATAGCCGTCGCCTCTGCATAGTTGTATGAGACACAGGACTCGGTCGAGCTGGCGGTACAGTCAGAGTTCTTCCGGGGAGAGAAGGCGAGGAACTCTTGTGCGGTTGCTTTCACCGGGGTGACATGGGATCTGGGCTCACTGAAGAATGAAAACTCGGTACCCGCGTCTGTCGTCGAGCAGTCACCACCGAATGCATCGCGGACCGGAGTAGACGGTTTTGAAAAATTCGGCACCCGTGAGTTCGAGCCTACGCCGTGCGTCGGGGGTATATGCAGAGAAAGCTGCTGGTTCGCGACAAAAGGCCGAGAGAAGCTGCGCGGAGATGGTCTTGCCGGACGGTTGCTTACCACCTGAGGTATTCTTCCCACCTGGGCCAAGCGGCTGGGTCTTCCAGAACTCAGTGTCACTGCCGGAGGAGGTGTTCCCCCCATGTAAGAAAAGGACGGCTCCATCATGACAGGATAGGTGTCTTGGACTGGCGAGAGAGGTTCTGGTAAGACGCTTGACTGAGGCTGCAAGTGTGATGCGTTGACTGCAGGAGCGTCCTCTGCCTGCACCTCAGGGACATCGACGTTGGCAGGTGAGCGTGCGTAAGCATCGGCTTCGCGCAGAATCTCCTTGAGGTCGGGCTCGGCAGCCCCCTGCTCAGGTGAGTCCATGATGGCGTAAAAGGCCACAGGCTTCTTCTCCACAGGCTGGACAGTAACGGCTACTGGCTGGCTGGCTTTGTCCGACTTGGGCTGATTGTTGGATCTGCTGAAAAAGTTCCATTTTCTCGGAGATCGAGGCTTCTTCTTGAGCTTCTTGGGCGCCGGATGATTGTTGCTGAAGTCCTGAGAAGGCAGCTGCTGCAGATTGAACAGAGAAGACTCATCAGACAGGATGCTGGTGTCAAAGCTGGTCAGGGGAGACGTGATCACCCCGCTTGTGTTGATAGGCCGTGGCAGCTGCAGAGGATCGTCGGGGCACGACTTCAGTCGTTGGACCGATCGTCTATACGCTAGGGTGGATTGCATAGGCGCGCCTCCAGTATCGGAGCTGTCCGATGGTCTTCGAGCGCTCGACATCTGATTCCGTTCGCGGGGGATGGCTGACGGCCATAGACCTGGTCCTGACATACCCCGTGCCACAGAAGATGTGGTCGAGTTTGCAATGGAATCGATGCTCGGGCGTTCGTCTGTCGTCAAGCTCAGGTTGCTGTCCGACCTTAGCAGCTCTGCGCTGGCATTTCGATTCTCGACGATGGCTCCCCCGGCAATAACGACAGGGTTGATGCGGTCTGCCAGGAAGGAGTCACCACTGACAAGGCTCTCGTTGGAGACTTGCGGGGGCGCCACAACTCCGCTTCGTCGTCGAATAGCACCAAGGCGCCCGTAGCCCTCGTGGCCTGTCCCAGCTGCCGGGCCCTTCCGAGATATCTTCTGTTTCTCCTTCTTGTCCTTGTCGTTGGGCGTACTCTCTGAGGCAGCCTTCTTGCGTCCAAAGAAGGGAAATCGAGAGCCAGAAGAAGCCTTGACAGTCGGCGATGGCGTACCGCTGGCTCGAACCGGCCCGGAGATGCTAAGCTTTCTCCGGCCCGCCAGTTTGGATGATGTGGCCGGTTGCTCAGCTGTGGGTAAGTTTGAAGTCGATGCGCTCTTCTTGGACTGGAGACCTGTGGCTTGAGAAGGGCGAGGGATCGTCGCCTCGCTATCACGTCTCTCAAAATTGGCTGCTCGGAGTGCCAAGCTGCTCTGGATAACTGGAATGGGAGTAAACAGCTGGGACTTGAGGTCGGATGTGCCATCTCGGCTAGGTCGACGCGGCGGCATAGCCTGCGGTGATGGTGAGTGATAGCTGCGAAGAGGAAGACCAGCCCTCGGCGGAGATGAAACCGCCATGGGCTGGCTACCCGGCTGGCGTTTTTGCCTGGGAGAAAGCTCGTCCTCATCTTCACTTGCGAAGGGTTTCTGCGAAGACTTCCGCGGAGGGGGGCTTGGCGGCGGAGCTGCCAGGCTCTTTCCCCCTCTCCTCTCCTTCTTTGCGTTTATGACACTACCCTTGACAGTAGAGCTTGACGACGAGGAAGTCAGAGACTCTCGAACCGCAGCCAAACCATGGGGATCAACACTGATAGAGTCCATCTCATTTGATATGCTTCCAGTCCGTCGTCGAGTAACAGGCGGGCGAGTGAAAGCGGGACTATGCTGTCGAAATTTGTTCACAGGGAAGCCTCTGCTGGGAACAATGAGGCCGGGAGACTGTGACGATATCGAAGTTGGTGTGGTGTCGCGGCTATACGGTCCCGGGCCCGGCGACGCAGAGAACCTCGTTGAGGGACTGCCGCTGATGGCGCTGACTTGGCTGCTGTTGGCCGAGAAGAGCAAGCTTCCAGGCGTTGGCGGAGGAAGATCATGAGTAGCCAAGCGGTAAGGCACGTCCACGGCCGGTCTACTCGAAGCACTGCGCGCTCGGTCATGATGGCGGTAGCGATCTAGCTCAGGGTAGATCACGGGAGACTGGCCGACAGGCTTCGGGACCTCAGGCGGCTCCTCTTTCTGGAGTGTGCTTGGGCTTGCTGTGATACCTCGATCAAGTTGAATCCCGAGTGCCGAATCCACATCTGGTTTCGATTGCCGTCTGGATGAGCTCGAACTCACATTGGCAGGCCCACCAAGCAGGCTCCCTGCCTCGGGCGTTGGAGAGGGCTTCGTCCGTCTCGGCACACTCTGTCCCAACCGCGAACCACCGTCGAAAGACCGACTGGAAGAGGAAGACCCTGACTCTGTTTGCGTGTGGGATCGTGAAAAACCAGATGAGCTTGTTGCCGAGCCCCATGATTTTGAATGCCGGTCTTGGACGACCTTGTGGGCGGTTTGCTGCGTGATAGAGGGAGAAGGGCGGCGTGCTGACGATGGGAGAGGGACTCGGCTGGCCACGCGGGGTTGTGACGGCTCTTGCTTTGCCAATGCCGGGGTTTCCGTCTGTCTTTCGCTCGTCCGGGGGGTAGACTTTGGGATGCCACTCAACAACCTTGAGTCTTCGGGTCGTCGTCGAAAGCCATCGGAAGGCCTGGCCGGTAACCCATATCCCACCTTGGGGGATACCATACTGTTCCAACCTCTTGGGATCTTCGTCGTATTCCAAACATGCCTCTTACAATATTGAAAGAGGCATGCTTCGTCCTAAGGAATATTCGAATCGAAGCTTGTCTTGCCTTCATGTCAGCCAATGCAACGTAACTATCACGTTGTGATGGTGAGGTCGTAGAAGAGGACAGGTAATTCGGGAGACATCTCGACGCATGGTTTCATAAGAAAGAGCTTCCTTACCTCGCTGACCCAGTGCAGGGACGAAGCCTCACTTTTCTCCCCGTCTTCTTTGGCGTCAAGTCGTTGTTAGTACAGCTGCAGGCACACCAAATCCGGCAACAGAAGGTAATTTACGAGGGCTTCTGGTCGAACAGCTCCAAAGCAACAGAAGAATCTTCCACCGAGGCCTTCAGCAGAAAAAAGACGAGTGGTTCCTTCGAAGATCAACGGATAGAGCAAAAAGAAATTATTCTGCGAGAAACGGGAACAATGTAACGATGGAGTGCCGGTAGTATAAAAGAACCGGCAGACTCAGAGGACCGGCAGCAGTGGGGATGCAGCCCGAGACGGGAATAAGCTGAGCTAGGCACGGAGGAGCTTAGTGCTGCTGGGAGCGCTTGCGAGTAGGTAAATTTGACTTGTGCCAGGCCGGGAGGGCACTTTGGCTTGGGGCGGGCGACAGGGGGGATGTCGAGCTTGGAAAGGATTTTGCCAGCTGGGGATCGATTGGTCCCGTCCGCGAGTACAGGTACGGGCGTGGCAAAGAGGCACGAGGAGGAGTGGAGTGGCGAAACCAGGTCCGGCGGTAGGGTTCAGGTCGACGCTGAGGACAAGCCAACGAGAGTCGCGATAGAGAAGACTCAGAGGGCGGGGAAACCTGGTGGATGAGGCTGCTGGCAGCGGATGGGAAAAGCAGCCTTTGTAGACACGATCATTGGCATGTCAGTGGGTGTGATGATGCCTCTTTAGGCGATGAAGGCCTCCGGATGGAGCTTCGTGAGTGGTTGACCGCACCCAGGCCCGGGAGTGGTGCCTGTGGAGAGCAGCAGGGCAGGCCAGCAACGCTTTGACGGTGCCCGAAGCAGCAAGCAGCACGCGATGGCACGCTGCTGGCGACGGGCTTGGGCGGCGGTCAATTGTGGCCGATCGGAGGCAGTGCGATGGCCACCAGGGCCAGTCCATGGGTGCTGGGGGGTCCCGGACGCTTGGGGAGATCAGTGGCACTGCGCTGCTGCGACTGCAACTGCAGATGCAGCTGCAAGCTGCGCCGCCATGCGCGCATGAAAGACGCGGCCGTGGGCCTGTGTGTCCTGACCCCGTGGCGTCCAAGCATCCTATGGCCTCTTGCCAGCGCCAGGCCGGGCAGGGCGAGGCGGCGATTGGGCGCAACGCCTGGCCCAGGGCGTCTGTTCCTGGCAGTCCAACAATCGAGAGCATCCCAGAATCCCCAGCAGCGGTGGGGCGTCCGAGGGTCTGCGGTCTCCGCCTGGCCTCGCCGTTGAAGATGAAAGGCTGCCGTGGTCCCTGGAGGCGCCAGGCGGCGAGGACTAGGCCGACGGGACACGGCGTGCGAGGGACTCATTGGCTCCCAGGCTGACTGTCGCGCGCAATTGGGCCTCGCGGGGTCTGCAGCTGGCAAAGAAGAGGATGGTCAGGTCGTTGGTGAGGCGGAGTAGAGAGAGACGAGACGAGATGGCCACATGTTCAATCGCCAGTCCCCTCGACCACGCTGGCCTTCGTCCTGTCGTCGTGCCAGCATCGTCATCGTCGTCATCATCATCATCGTATCATTGCCATCGTCTGCATCAAAGAGGCGACTCTGCTGGCAGCCACATGGCACTCGCCCAGCCGTCCATGCCTCTGCCCGTCTGCGTGTCTTGTCCTCCGTCACCCCCTCTCGCCCATATTGCCCTTCTTCTCTCCTCTGCTTCAGCCGAGCGTCGCCGGCCGCTTACGCCCACGCTGGGAGGAGGCCACCAGCCACAACCGGATGTCGTCTGCTAGAGGCTGTATGCATGTCTGAGACATGTCTTGCCTGTCCATGTATGTCTCATTTCTGTCGACTCCGACAGGTCGATCCAGAGGACGCGGTGTCTGCATGTCTCAGCACTTCCGCACGATCTGCGTCGTTAGCTTATCCACCTGCTCCTACTGGACGGCGTCGACAGGCGTCAAATTTTTTCTTGCAGGGCCCCGGAGGGTGTGAAGGAGATGGATGGTGAGGAACAAAGAGGGTGTGCAGCTTCTCGTATGTGCTGCCTTCCCTCTTGTTGCTTGCTGCTGCTAGTGATACTCCTCGGCCAAGTAGCTTGTCAGCGTCCAGTGAGTGAGAGGGTACACTTACCCAAGTGCTCTTCAGAGAGCATTACTCCGCACTCTCTCTGCCCACAACCTGAGGCAAGGACTTGCATCTGTCAGCGTTCAACCTTCAAACTTGCACATGTCAACGATCCACGATGCTTCAATGTCCATTTGCCCCGCACAGATCCATCAGCCTCCATCTCGCCTGTTTCCGTCACGCTCACCATGTCCATTTCCAGTGCCGAGATTCCAAGTCACAGACCGTCCCAAGCTGCTAGGTATTGTGTGATGATGGCCATGTTTTCTTGCTGATCTAGTTGTCTCCCTAGTGCGTCCTTCACCCACCCCGACGTCTGGATGGTGATGCAAGACAGACGCACGCGGGAGATACATCCTTTCGCTCAATTGGCGAGCAAAGCGAACATAGTTGCATGCTCACCCTCTTTGCGACCTCCTGCGGGCATCAATCATCCCGCTGCCCGAGAGCCACCACCAGCTGGACGAGGGCATCAGCCTGGATATTGTGGTGGTAGCACTGAATCCTACGCCTCGTATCCAATGCTTTCCAGATGAACGCCTAGACGGGCAGACGTCGGCCCTTATCCAAGATTTGGAGCAGCTTCTGCATGGGCCTCTGGCGCATCGTTCATCTGCACGCAACCGGCTGGGGAGCATTACTAGCACGAGAAATGCTACGGAGCGCTGCCGGGGTTCTTCGCTGTCTACTACGATTCCTTGGGAGATCAGCGACCACTGGCGTCTTCTTTCTTGCTCCTCAGCCAGCCCTTCGGCGGAAGGGAATGCACTGCTCGCAGACATGAAGAGTTTTTCCCTTCATCTCGTCATTTCCGATATTGTCACCCTTCAACACTTGTTACCGTTGTTGCACTACAGATGATCCCGGAGGCCAGCCGCAACCGCAAATTGTCCCACCACCATTATCACACCGCGGAAGCAAAGATGGGCAGGGGTCTGTCACTCCAAGTGGGCAGCCCAGCTCTGGAGGCTCACTCTGTCCACTTTCTCCTCGAACGCACGGCCCGTACCTGGTACAAGACCATGCTCGTCCAGCACGGATCGTGTGATTCGTTCAAATTAATTGAGATGGCGGCTGTCTCTACGCTACGATTGGCTACTATTTTCAGAATTTCCTGCCAATCACTCTTCTCCAGGCTTTCCGCCCCCTGCTTGCCAGGATCTCCCCCATAGCAGAACGCCTCGTCCACGAGAACACTAAGCAAACAAGCACCACACCCTGGCATGCTAATCACACAATACGCCTCAGCAGTTTTCTGGCTCGACTCGGGACATGTAGAGTTCAGAACGCTGACTTGAAACCCTGATAAGTCTGATAGCTGATCTGGCAGGTTCATTCTCTCAGAAGCCTTCGGAGTACCGTGTTGGGTTGGTATTCCTCTCGAATCTCTGCAACCATTCCGCGAACCTACATAGAGCCGGCGGCCTACAAAGTACAATGCATCATGGCCCAATGATGGAATCGAGTGCATCCGAATCGACGTCCACGCGGTGCCACGAGAGATAATAATAGCAAACGGGTAATCCCTCCCTCCCCCGGCACGTCTCCTCTTCTCAAACGCTAAGCACGCGGCAGATGTCGGGTTCAGTCATCCTCGAGACCGTATGCTCGACCCAACAGCTCGGGGCGCACAACGGAGCTGAAAAGCTGCATCCATGGCATGGAAGGCTAGTGGCGACGTGGATGTGCTGGCCGTGTCTATCTTCACCGACTGCGTGTTGGACTGAGGCTTTCATGCAATTCTTGCGAGGCTCCTGCACGACTCGCCTCTTCTGCGAGCCGAAAAGGCAGCATCATGACGCTGGCCGGAGGCAACCTGCCAGCTAAGAATATCGAGCTGCATTGAGCTGCTTCGCCACACTTGGCCACAGTCGGGACAGGCGTGAGGCTTGTTGACGTGGCACGTCCCGCTCCCGCCGTGGCGCCGTGGGGCTGGCCTGTGGCTTGTCCACAACTTGCCAGATACAGCAGCGGCAGCTTTTTGCTGACGACAGTTTGAGCATGGCAATGGCAGTTGGCTCTTTTCCCTGGGGTTTCACGACGTGTGAGTCTCGTGTTTCTCCATGCATCAGGCGTCGTGGCTTCTGTGCACTGACTAGCAATGTCTCCAGACCAGGCACGCTCCCTCTTGTCTCCTTGCCGGCTTGCCAAGGCATACCGTTGGCGACGTTTACCAAGACGGTGCACTGCGGGAAAGGCAGACGCGGTGGACTGTCTATCTTGTTAGTCAGGACCCGACTTACTCGTACACAGGGCCGGTGCAACATGCTATCGTTGAAGCAAGAATATCTTTTTTGCACACCAATGACTGGCGAATCATGTTGGAGCCCCTGCCCTCGCAAGCCTTCACACCCCATTTCCCATCGATCAATATCAAGGTGCGCAAGACGCCAGGCGGAGGACCCCATCCCGTCTAGCTCAGCAAGGGTTTCGGGGATACCATTGGTTCCCGGATTTGGAGGTCCCCAAGTAACGTGACGGGGAGTGCACCACTCCTCAACGCCGCTCGACCAGTCCTTGGCCGCTGTGCCGCTCGATGCTGAATCATGGCTACCGACGGGTCTGCACGTGTGGAACCCAGCTCGGAGGTTGGCTCGCCGAGGTGAAAATCTCTGCTCGGTTCGACCTCCAGAATCGACCACTGAGCGAGCCGCTGGACGGGCTCCTTCTTGTTCTTGTGTGGTGGTTGCGCCATGGTTGGAGCGCTTGACTTGGTGCAGAGGAAGCCGCTGGAAGGCAGTTTTTGGCTCGAAATGCGGGATTAGCGCGTTCGTCTCGATAACATCCCAGGGCAGCTTGGAGACGGATCTTTTGCTGAGCCTGTTGTTGGTCCATTGGTATGACACATCAAGTCGGTCAACATGGTGGCTGCGTGGAGGAGCTGCCAGGTCGTTGAGTGATTGGCCTCTGTTGCTTGATCGATGCAGCGGCTGATATCTGACTACACGGAAACTATCTATTCATTCTGCCCCCTCCGCATGTTTCTGGCATGAGTCCTTTCTTACGGTTGGACGACACGGATATTCCGCTCAGTCTATCTCTCATTTGGACACTCGTTGGCTGCAGATATTGGCTTGACGCTGATATGAGCCGACTATAGCCCCGTGCGGTCGAAGGAGCTAGAAGGATCGGAGCCTGGCCTCTTGTCGCTTTGCTCTCTGGACGACAAGTGGTGTTTACTACTGCAGACGAATCACCAGCACCTCGGCGATACAACCTCACAGCTGCTCAGCTGAAAGAAGAGTCTCGCCATCAACTTCAGCCCCCCATATTCCCCCTTATTAACCTCTTTTACCCCGTGCTATCCGTCGTTGTCCTGACGCTTTGTTCTCCTTCACGACCATCTCTTTTGTTTAATTGTTCCTCCGGCGTCTTCCAGGCCTGAACCACACCGAGGTGCCGCCCTCGTCGCGATTGGCTCCCCGTCAAACCCACTCTCAGCTGCCAGGGCTGGCTAGCGACATGCTCTGACCTGCATTGCCCGGCGCGTAAATCATGCCTCTTATTCAGCGAGACGGAAGCCCACTGCCCTCGAATGAAACGATGGATGGAGCTTGCTGAGGGGGGGGGATGACTGTTCACAAAACCAGGCACATCGCTGTTAGCTTGACGGCTAGATTGACTTCCCGCACGGAAGTGCCAAATGCCTAGTCTCTAGACTACACTAGACCACGACTGGGTGGTAGGGAATTGGAGAGTAATGAGCCTATATATACCCGCTGACAATAAGACGACACATCACTTTTGAGAGGGATATGATACAGCAGAAGGGGGAAAAAGAGGGTGTGGACTCGGATCCTCTCGCCCTGTTTTCTTTCGTTTTCCATCTGTCGTGAGGCGAGTTGAGAGGCCATGTTTTGAGGGGGTGGGAAGGGGAGGGGGGGTTGATGAAGAGCGGGGGGATCTTGGGGCAGATGGAGATGTGATTGATGTGATGAGGCTGGGATGTGGGCATGGAGCGGAGATCACGGGTTTTCTGGTCTGGCTTGTGTGATATTGCAAGTTCCTAATGGGCGATAACGTGGTAATAAATGCAATCTGGTCTGTTGTCGGTACTATCGTGCGGATGTATGGATGTTGATATGTAATATCAAGTACGAATATTAGGAGAAGGGATAAGGATGGGATATGTGTAGCTTGTGATGTGCGAGTTTGTCTTCACGCTGGATTCATGGCTTTGAAGATGTGATGGGAGCGGACCTGTGACGGATCTGAGTATGGGGGTGCCTGTCTACCTACCTACCTTGGATGTATTTGTGATGAGGGAGGAGATGAAGGGAAGAAGAAGCAGTTCCTTAATTCGGATACCGGGCTACTGTCACATGTCATGAGGACCTCGATTGATGCGTCGAAACCAAGCTTTTCTTTGTCTTCAATGCCAGAGATGGTTACGTTTTCCACCGAGATAACTGTCTTTACTCGTTAGCGAAAAGAGCCTCTGAATTGTTCAAAGAAGGGCAACTTATCCGTCTCTGAGACAAGACATATGGAATGCTTACAGCTCGATACACATGGAATGAATGAGCAAAATCGGCATGAAAGTACGTGATAAGAGTAAATGACATGGCAAAATAACTCAAGTACAGCAGAGGTTTGATTCCTACTATACAAGCTAATCATTCTGATATGTCCTAAAACACCCGTCGTCGGCCTGTATATGTCAAGTCATGATTCTACCACCCTCCTTGTGTTCCATTGGTGATTGCTTCTAAGACCTATAACTCTGGTGATGATGATGGGTTTCGTTGTAGGCTTGCTGGTCTTCTCGATCTAGATCTTCACCTTGGCCTTGCTCACGTTTTATCGTCTCAATGCAGAATAACAGACGGCCCTCCCAAACGATATAGAGCCTCAAGCTTCATGAATCACAGAGACACAAGAGCAACAGCATCACGGCAAATGCTCAACATGGTTAAGATCCCACAACGCCGGTTGGCCTCTTATTAGAAAAAGCGCTTTCGTATGATGTACATGCCGTTCATTCCGTCCAAAGGCCTTGCCCCCTTCCGCCCGAGCATTTTCATCGCGGATTTTCGCTCATCTCCTCCCCTAATTCACAGAGAACCTCTGTGTCGAAAAAGGTGAGCGGAAAACAGAAAAAGAGAAATCAGATTGTCAAATCTCCAACTTCCGATATACTCCATGCGACACACATCCTCTCCTCTACTCCTCCACCTCCTGCAGCCACAAGACTGGGCTTGAATCTCTTACGCCGCAGCAAATCGGGCAGCCCGCTTCTCGGCCTTTGCCCGCTCGACAGGATCCTCTATGACGCTGCCGAACTTGGGCTTCCCCGAAGCCTTGGCTCCCTGATCCCGACCGCCCCTGTTGCGCGCGCTCCGCCTCTCGTTGCCCGATGGCTCCCGGCGGTCCTGGCCGCCGCCGCGCCTCTTGTCGGGCCGGCCGCTGCCGTCGCCCTCGTTTCGGCCGCGGCCGCGCTTCAGCGGCCTCTCGGGCAGCGCCGAGTCCAGGCCGGCGGCGACCTCCTTGTCGTCGATGCCGAAGCGCTTCGCCCGCTCGGCCAGCTTCTTGGTCTCGTCGTCGAGCTCCGTGCCGAAGCGCTTGGCTCTCTCGGCGCGCTTCTTAAGCTCCTCGTCGGCGGTCGTCGACGAGAGGCCCATGGCGAACGACGGGCCGGGAGCGGTCGCCTCGGGTGCTTCCTCGGCGGCGGCGGGCTTGTTGCCGGCTTCTTCTTCAGCGGGTTTGGACTCGTCCTTGGCTGCTGCTGCTTCTTCGGGGGCGGCGGCGGCGGCAGGCTCTTCGGCCGGCTTCTCTACCGGCTGGGCGGGCTGCTCCGGCTCTGGTTTTGAGGCAGTGGCTTCGTCGTCGCTGTAGTTGATCTCATCCTCCTTGTTCTCTGCTGGATTTTGTTCGTCTTTTGTTAGCGCCGCTCTCGATCCTTTTTGCTAGGAGCTTTTGCGTGTTTTTCGCTGGTCTCGCTCGAATGTGAGGTGCAGGGATCTTCGCAGCTTCTTCGCTTCTACATACCAGGCTTGTCGGCTTCCGGAGCGGACGCATTGTTCTTCTTGTCGTCTTCTTGCAGTCGCGCAATGAGGTCGGCCTTGTTGCCGGTCTGGGGGAGCTTCTTCTCGGCAAGGAGCTTCTTCAGCTCCGGCACCTTGAGCGCGGTGTAGTCGGCCATTGTGACGGCGGCTTGTGATCCAGTCGGTAATTGATGGGATGAAGGGATGTCGCGCGGTTGCGGTGACGGCAATCGGACTGGAGGGAGCGCAAGAAAGAAAAGAGTCGGAGCGCTGCAGAACCACGTCAGTGGGTGGTGGCGAGAGGCGGACAGACGCAGGTACTTTGGCGGTTAATCAAGGAATGCAGTGAATGCGCGAGAGGGAAGAAGATGGCGTTGGTAGAGGGAATTGACCAGCGAAGGAAAATGAAGAGGAGGAGGAAAAGGAACGTCGAGGCGAGACGCGATGCGAGCCGCTATTACGAAAGGCGAGGCTGGGGAGCGCTGATTTGCACTGGGAAGATTGCGCACGGACCAGCTGGTACAGTAAGCTGGAGCTGGGTTGAAGCTGTGGGCTCTGTTCACCTTCACAACTTGGTCGCCTATTCGTTTGGTAGCAGAACCCAATTGCTTGGCCTGAAGATACAGTTGTGCTCCATAATGTCTGGTATAACTCTTTTATGGCTTAAGAGGCTGAATGACCGGTTGTTCATGTTGTCTCCGTGTCTTGTAGCTGTTGTACTCGACTCTATCATGGAGATGCCTACCCTAGATCTTGCCTTTTCACCCTGTGAGAAGTATGCCCGGAGGGAGTTGCTTCAATTTCTACGCTTCATGTACTCTGTATGGTTGAGCACGAGGAAATCTCGTGTGTCTGTGATATTTTGAAAGTTGTATTGTACGTGAGGTCATCAGTCAGGTTATTCGAGTATATGGCTCTGAAATCGGAGACCAAGACGAAAATGAAGCTGAGCTGCAGCTCAGTGGTACATATGTCCAACTACCTACTGCCGAATTCAAAACTGCCAGCTAAGAGAAACTCTATCACTCTGTTTGTATGCTCTACTTAGGTGTCGTTTGACATCAATTGCATCAGCATGGCCTCCAATTCTCCAAACCAGCAAAATACTTCAGTTTGGTACTTGACATGGATTCCTTCACCGTAACATCAACCGCCTCGATCGAACCTGGAGCGATACTCGATACCGACAAGATCTTGCATTAGTGCTGCTTCCAGGGGCTCTCCAGCAGCTCCAGGCCCTGAGCTCGCCACAGCTCGGGGGCCTGACCCACTGCAGCAAGGCTCTAGAGCCCTACCTAAGTCGGATCAACGTGGACCCCGGCCTCGGACCAATTGCGTGTCTCGACTCGCGGCTCCCGGCATTGGATGCTGAACCCCTTGGGATGGACGAGCTTCCACATGCCACGAACCACCAACAGCCTCCTGGACGACGGACGGAGATTCCAGAGCTTCGACACAGACTTGGATAGAATTGGCCTGCAGTGACATAGCTGGATGAGTCGCTCCTCTGGACACACAGACAGCTGCCTCGACTCCCAACTCTTACGCGCGGCCGAAGGCGAACTGTATCGAGTGGCGGCATTCGATATACGGGACCCTCCGCGATGCTTGACTGCACAAAGATGCGAACCACGCGATACTAAGCAGATTCTGCGGCGCGGCGCATCACGGAGAATCGATCCATTGTTTGATACTCAGCTCATAGTCCCTACGGGCAGCCCTTCAAGATGACGCGACGTATAGTACGTTGACCAGCTCCCTTCCCTGCTACTGTTGCTGGGCGCATCGACATGATGGACACGGGACAACGATTAACTAACACGATGCTTCTCCCGCCAGGTCCGCACGCTCACCCAGCTGGGCGCCGTCGTCTTCGTCACCACCATCATCATCTTCTTCCTCGACCGAAACTACCGAGTCCTCCCCAACGCCCTCCACAACTACATGCCCTCTCACCACCCGGGCCTCGTAGTCACCGACATCACCCTCACGACATGCTCCTCCCTCAAGCCCTTTTCCTCCTGCGAGCTGAACCCGAACGAATGGCAGCGGATCGAGAAGGAGCTGTATCTGGGCAGGGCGTGGACCTCCAAGGCGTATCTGCACGTCCGCCGCAAGCGCGAAGAGGAGCTTAGCGAAGATGACAAGGTCGTCGTCGGCGTCTCGGTCGGATCGCTCAACCCGGGCGACGTCGCCGACGGCGCCGAGCACTGGGAGCCCCGGCCGGGCGGCATATGGCTGAAGCGCTCCCGGAATAAAAAGTCGAGCGACTCGGACGCCGCCGTGACGGACGTCGACGTCGTCTTCGGCGACGACGCCACGGAGGCGCGCAACGGCTGGGGCATCGTCGGACGGCCTCTGCACCTCGGCACTGGCGGCAACCTCCTCAGCGCCCATCTGACCGTGCGGAGGGGGGCGCCTCACCAGCCGAAGAGGCCGAAGCCGAGAATCCCCGACAACGGCCGGTTCAAGATCATGCAGGTCGGAGACTTGCACCTCAGCACCGGCGTGGGCGAGTGTCGCGATGCCGTGCCCGACGCCTACAAGGGGGGCAAATGCGAGGCCGACCCCAGGACCCTCGACTTCCTCACCAAGATGCTCGACGAGGAGAAGCCCGACCTCGTCATCCTGAGCGGCGACCAGGTCAACGGTGATACAGCCCCCGACGCACCATCGGTACGTTGCCTTTATTTGTCCCGAGTCAACTGTATGACTCGTGCTTCCATGAAACAGCAAGCTGACCTTCACAGGCCATCTACAAATACGCCTCTCTCCTCATCGAGCGCAAGATCCCCTACGCCGCCATCTTCGGCAACCACGACGACGAAAAGTCCATGTCGCGCGAAGGCCAGATGGCCCTCATGGAGACGCTGCCCTACTCCCTCTCCCAGGCCGGCCCCGTCGACGTCGACGGCGTCGGCAACTACTACATCGAGGTCCTGGCGCGGGGCCACAACGAGCACTCCGCCCTGACCATCTACCTCCTCGACACCCACGCGTACTCGCCCGACGAGCGGCACTACCCGGGATACGACTGGGTCAAGCCCAGCCAGATTGACTGGTTCAAGCGGACGAGCGCGAGCCTCAAGAAGAACCACGACGGATACACGCACCGCCACATGGACATTGCCTTTATCCACATTCCCCTGACGGAGTACGCAGACTGGGATAAGCCCCGCGTGGGCGAATGGCGCGAAGGCGTCACCGCGCCCGTCTACAACACGGGCTTCCACGACGCTCTCATCCAAGAGGGCGTCGTCATGGTCAGCGCCGGCCAGTAAGTCATTCATCCTCCCCCCTCTGTCTCTCACCCACCCTCCCATCACACCAACCCCCCCTCAAAACCTCAAGAAAAGACTGACAAAGGGGAAACTTCAAAGCGACCATGTAAACGACTACTGCTCCCTCTCCTCCCACGGCGACGAAACCAAATCCTTCCTCCCAGGCTGGGACCAGAAACTGCCCCTCGAGCCGGAAAAGGAAAAGGACGACGACGGCGTCACGAATAAAGTGCCCGCCATGTGGATGTGCTACTCGGGCGGCGTCGGCTTCGGCGGGTACGCCGGCTACGACGGCTACATCCGCCGGCTGCGCCTCTTCGAGGTCGACACGGAGGAGGCGCGCATCACGACGTGGAAGAGGGTCGAGTTTGGGGAGAACGCGCAGGCGAGGGTCGACCAGCAGATTCTCGTCGAGGCGGGCAAGGCGTATTTCGCGCCGCCTCCGCAGCAGCAGCAGCAGCAGCCGCCGGGTGAGGGTCAGGGCGGGGAGCAGCAGCAGCAGCAGCAGCAGCAGCAGCAGTAGTGATGAATGCTAGAAGACGGATTGTTATGGATATGTGGGAAAAAAGAGCATTGTTATTGTTACTGAGTATATCTTATTGCCATTGGATCTTATCTGATGGGTCATTGGATCGGAGCTAAATGAATTGTTTCATCAGTCACTCGCTGAGTACATGATGAGTATCGACTACTTTTGAGTGCTTCGCCAAGCCAACTTTGAAGCCATGATCTTGGCTTTGGCAAGTATCATTGGATGGATGGAGACTGTATATATGACTTGCGCTGGAGAATAGGTATGAGATAAGGTAGGTAGACTGGCAATAGCCGGAACATCTGTCTCTATGAGAAAGCAGATTTTCCACTCAATAAAGGTCCATTCATAAGGTAGACAACCAACCGCCACAACGAGAAAGGATACCGAGAATGCCTACCATTCTGGCCGCGCCACCCAACAAATCCAGGGAACTCCTCGCTCAACAAAATCCATTGTAAATCGACAAGACAAGACAGTAAAGAGAAGACAAGAAAAGGAAAAAAAGAAAGAACAGAAAGGGGTCCAATCTGGCCACAGCCCCTAGCCCACAAAACAAGACGTGGCGAAAAAAATACCAAAAAATTGACCGAGACAGGGGTCGAACCTGCAACCTCCTGATGTACTTAATCGTAGTCAGACGCTCTGCCATTGAGCCACACGGCCGATCTTATTTGTTGAATGCCAACGATAAAAAACTGAGTTATAGCAGTGAGACACAGTCGTTCTGCTTGACTCGACTCAACTCTCAGAGCAGAGAGTTAGAGTGTCCCCCTCCTCTTCATCTCCCTCAAAAGCCCCATCAGGTTCAGCACCTTCTCGTCGCGGCACTTTTCAAAGAATGGCTCATTCTCGTACATCTCTCTCAACTTGGACCCAGTCTCGACAACCTCCCCCTCGCGGTACAGTTCCGTCGCCGACTTCTTGATCGCGATAACATCGAGGTAGAGCTGTTCCGCTTCGCTAAACGCCCGGCGACGGGAAGCGTCCCGAAGGACCGCCTCCTCCTTTGACTGCGTGTAGCGATCTCGAGTGACGGTGTTGGTCGAGTTGATTGTCGAACGGCGCCGGTACCGAGAACGAAAAGCGCGCGGGGTTGAACTCGAATCAGACGAGTGCATGGATGCCGTCTCATCCTCCTCGCCCAGCAAGTGGGCATGCAGGCGACAGCTTAATGCCAGGTTCTCCATCGTAGTAGTGTGAAGCGGATGGGCTTTGCCCAATGAGGCGGCCATGATACCCAAGGCTTTTCGATACTTGGCCTTGGCGTCGTCGTAACGACAGCGTATGTCGTCAATGACAGCCAACTTTTGCAGTGCATGAGCAGTGTTTGGATGCTCTGGCCCAAGGATTCTAGTCTTGATTTCGAGTGACTTCTTGTAGAGTGCTTCGGCCTCGTCCATGGCGTTGCTAGCCTTGGACACGTGTGCAAGCTCATCGAGGGCTTCGAGGGTGATTGGATGGCCTTGACCAAACATGCTTTGGTAAGAAATGTATACTCGGCGATAGAGCGCCTGAGCCTCCTCCATTTTTCCAAGTTGTTCCAGCGTCGATGCCAGCTTTTGGACCGTACTCACAGTTGCTGCATCTGTTGGCCCCAGCTCTTCTTCTTGCTTATGCTCAATAATGCCGTACTGGTCTTCCGCGTAGTCATAGTCCCCTCGAGCAGTTGCCGCAGATATCTTCGCCAGGGCGACCCTGAAGCCCAGAGCCTGGTCGATGGACGCCAAGTCAATGCCCGTCAAGACCTCGGCACTCTTTTCGTATTCTCCGACTTGTTGAAGCAACGACGCGAGCGAGAGGGATGTTTGTATTCTTTCCCTGGCCTCCATGCCCGCTTTTTGCCGCAGCGACAGCTTGAAGCAGCCGATGGCTTGCTCCAAGGCGCCCTGCGTCATGCACACATTCCCCAAGACCTGCCACGCGACGTCGTCTTCGTCGTGCTCCAAAATGCCAGACCAGTCGTCATAGCAAGCCTTTGCGTGAGGGGCCATGACCCTTCCGAAATCGTGAATCTCCGGTAGACTCGACGAAGTCGTCTCCCTTTCCCGGATGCCATCCACGCAGATATTGCAAGCTAGCCATGCGTTCTCCTTTTGCTCTCCGTCTTTCAGCGTTGCGCGTACATACTCACGAGCCCCAGGGTCGAGTACGAAGGCTTCAAACGACGATATCGAGGAGTTCGTGTATTGTGATGCCGACGGTGAGCTGGGTGATGAAGTTGCGGACGACGGTGCCGAATCAGGGGAGGGTGTTTGTATGAAGTTTTGATCAAACAGGTATTGCAGAACATCGTCGAGTCGATTTGCATCTTGAAACGCTACATAAAAGTTAGCACAAGCTTTACAATAATCCGTGTGTACACTTGCCTCTTATCTCTTTCAACGTATCTGTAAATCGAGCGGGAGTCTTGCTGTGACTTTTGGGTGAACAGAACAAGGCAACGGGGATGACTGTGTACGAAAGCATAGCGCTGACGCGAAGGACTGTTCTTGTGACGGAGGACTGATCAAGCATAGAGCCCAGTATCCTCAGCGGCATATGAGACGCGACCTCACTCTGGTAGTAAGAAACGTCGAGACCTCTCTTGCTGATGGTTGAGGCGGCGAGCGCTATGCTCTGGGGATGGCATTTGAGCTGCCGTACTAGCTTATGAGCTGCTTCGTCTGGCGTGTGTCAGTTACCCAAGCTCACATATTGAGGGGCATTATATACCTTCGCGATCGCTCTCAAGGGACTCGTCTCCCACTATTGAGCGAAGTAGCTGGACGGCTTCTTCGTCCACCATGGGTCCGACGCGCAACTTCGTACCCCATATACAGTTGCTGCTATCCCGGGATGTCAGAATAATCTTGCCGGTGAGGGTGAGTGGAATAAAGTCGGATATGTCGAAAGACGGTTCAACATTGTCCAGGATGAGAAGCCACTTGTCATTTTCGGGCCTCATCAACCAGTCTTTGACGGCTCGCACCACAGCCTTGACTCGTAGTGTATCTAGCTGCTGAACGCTTTTCACCTTGAGCATCTCCTCGACGCCTGTGAGTCCAAGCTCATTTTCGACTCGGGACCGAGGCGCGTTCTTGGAGTAGTACTCAACCAGATGGGTGGCAAACTCGAGATAGCTCGTCACGGCCGTCTCCCAGCTCTCGGCCCAGATCCAGAAAACGAACGAAAGGTCGTGCTTCTTGAACTCGGCGTAGTCTCGCGCGAGTGTAGTCTTGCCGACGCCGGCGTCTCCCCATAAACTGGCGATGCTTATATGCAGAGCTTGTTGGTCAGGCGACGGCTTGAAGCTGGCTTCAAGTTGTTCGAGCAGGCTCTTTCTGCGGATGATGATGCTCGGCTCACAGGGCAGCTTGTATGGAATATTGAAACCTTCGGCTAGGTATTCCAGATGCTGGTCTAGGCACCTGGTCAGCCTTGTTGGGCCTGGCAGTGACGGTTCACTCACCTGTAACGGAATCAAATGTCTCTCGCTTCTTCTCCAACAGCCCCGAGGTAGTGGCTTGGTGGACCATGCCGCGAAACTTGTGAGTAAACGTCCTGTAGTTGGCATCTCGGCCCTCGAATTGAATCAGGCCTGAGTGAGTGGCGGAGAGCCCAATTTGCACGCCATCTGAGCCAGACATGGAATGCCGCGGCTCGACCACAAACCCGTCTTCGGATTGCTTAGTCTCATGAAAGGACAGCTGTGGCAGATTCGCCGTAATCGCTTTGAACGCCTCCATCTGGTTCTCTAACCACTCGAGATCTTGTGCCTGGGGTTGCATGGAATGCCCGCGAGCAGAGGCCGGGTGCTCATCGAAACCCGACGTGGTCCTTCGGATGACATGCGCGAGCGGCGTGGGTGACAGTGGCTTTCCTGGTGACAAGGTGCCCAGGAAAGCTACTCCACAAGTCGCCAGCTCAATGTCCTTGAGCTCCGCATCGATGGCCTCGCTGGAGATGATGAGCGCTCGTTTGACGATCCAGCCTCCCAGGCTGTGTGCGATGAAGAAGAGCGGCCGTCTGCTGGTGCCGTCCCGAATGCGCTGATTGCCCAGCTCTTTGACCAGGTCCAGAGCCCTGCCATACAGCACGTTGCGCACAAGGTAGCGGTAGTTGACTCCGTCCGAAATGTAGCCGTACGTCATGATCCTCGCGCTGGGGATATCCTGCGCAAGAAGGTCCTCCAGCCACGGCTTGGCCTTGCCGCCCTCGAGCGAGATCCATGACTTGAAGCCCTGTCCGCCCAGGCCATGAACGGCCACGATGCTGTATTGTGTCAGGCGAGTGCACCAGCAGGGGGTAGCATTGTACGGAGTAATCGCAGCGGGATGAAGCTCAACCTACTCTATCTCGGCATCCTCAGGATCATGCACCGTCCGCAAGCCGCTGCCTTCTGAGCTTCGCTGCCGTGTGACGGCCGTCCGTACGCGCTGGAACAGGCCCTTGAACGAGTCGCGCGAGTCCGCCATCAGGTCAAGTGCAGATGTGTCGAGACTGGTGGGTTGTGACTGAAAGCCTCACTGGACATTTCACGGCTGATGGGTTTGTAGTGCGCAAGTTTGAAGGCCATCGGCTGGAAGGGAAATGATGGAAGTGAGTTGGAGGAGAGAGAGGATGGCGATCTGACCAGCGAAGGACGTGGCTGGTGAAGGAGCGCAGGTACCGTCAATGTACAGGCAGTTTGAGGCTCTTGCCTGCGCATGTTAGAGTTTGGGCTTGTTCTTTCAGTGGCTGAGCTGTAAAGGTCAGCAATCACATTAATCTGTCATACAATTTGCAGTTCTCCTATTCTATCCAGCCTTAAATAACATCAGAGACACTGCGCAATACAGCGACAGTTCATCGCCTGGAAGCATCAGGCAGACTTGATACCGACCGGTTGGGTCGCCATTTCCCGCAGTGTTACCTAGTTCAAGGGCTCTGGTAAGAGGGGACGGACAACCAACCGACACTCGGGTGCTCGATACCTTGCCAGTCAGGGCGTGACTTGGCAGTGGCAAATAAATCAGGGCACAATCAGCAGGACATCGGAATTTGGAGGTATCATTCGATCACTAGGTATGGAAAGATTGTTGGTAACTGGATGTTCCTGGCGAAGCCTCTCCTGAGTCTAGTCGCTACCGAATGCGCTTATACCGAGCGAGATCTCGACCGCCAGTGTCCACCATCCGCCTTTCTACTCTTACTCGCGCTGATCACCTGCTGTCCCAATACTCTTCTTCTCTAGACTCTATCCAGCATTGACTCACCCCTTCACCAACCCTTGAATAGCCGCGGCCATCGCTGAATCTGCTGCTATCCGTGGCGCAGCAACACACCGGACTGCGGGTGATGCCACCACCGAACGTGTGGCGCAGCCTAAAGTTTGGCTCAAAGGCGGCCTCTCAGCCATTCCAGGCACAACGACGTCACATGCCACATCCAAGGCTCTCTACCAAATATGACTGATGTGGCGACGAGTCGAGATCCAACTAGGAGAAAACAATAAAGCCCATAAGAAGAAATGCCTTGACCGTAGAATTTTACTGTATATATTCTTCATCATGCAAACTCTTGTTCTACTGCTGGACTCGCGAGAGTAAACCCTCACCGCAGTAGCTGGGAACAGCCCCAGGATCGACTAACACACCCACGACCAATCTCATCTGATACCCTCTCCTCTCCCAAACTCTCTCTTCCTCTAATTCTATAATGCCAACAGCCGCCATCATCAATCCAAGCCCTCACAATCACCACCTCCAACACCGCCGACACCTCGACCTCAACCCCGTCACCAGCTCCGCAGACGCAATGCCTCACGCCCACGAGACGAAGCCCCTCTGGCTCATCCAGCCACGCCTCGACGCCGGCGTCTACCGCGACACGCTCATCGGCAGCGTCGTCAAATACCCCGACCTCCCCACGGAGCGCCACATCCCCTACCGCCCCGGCGCCCGCCTCCCGCGCGACATCGTCCCCGGCCTCGACCCCAAGCCCGTGCAGGTCCGCAACGTCAAGTTCTGGACCCGCCGCATCAAGGACGCCGGCGTGTCGGCCTCGCTCAACGAGATCCTCGAGGCCTTTGTCGACCGCGCAAAGGAGGACAGCAGCGAGAAGATGGCCACGGTGGCGAGGATATGGCACATGGACTCCCCCGGCGAAAAGTTCAAGGAGCTGCTCAAGGACAAGGAGTACTTCGAGGAGCTGTTTGAGCTGCTGCGGAGCAGCCACGATCAGGGCTACTTCGTCACCGACATCGTCACCCTGACCAACATGGAGATTAGCGACTCGACGGGGCGTTCAGCAGGTGTTGGTGCGGGTGTCAAGGTCCCCGTCGACCCTGCCTTCAACGTCAACGTCGGCGCCGGCGGGCACTTCCAGGTCATTCGCGAAAAGGGCTACTCGGCCTACTACGAGGAAGAGACCATCGTCTTCCTCGGCTACAGGCTCGTCCGGCTGGAGAAGGTGGAGGGCACGAGGGCCAAGCTGGGGCGCATGTTCCTGGGCCACAAGGCCGGCTTCACGGTGCGCGACGGGTTCGACTACTGGCCGGAGCTGGTGGAGAGGGCTGTCGAGGGGAATGCCGAGCCGTTCTTGTCGGCGCAGACGCCGGGCGAGGAGGCGAAGGAGCTTGGGGAGGAAGAGGCCCAGTACGAGGCCATTGTGGAAGAATTGGGGTACGACTTTGAAGTTGTTGGATGAGTTTGCACATTATAGGCATTTGGCTTTGGCGTTTGGGATATACCTTGAAGCATATAGCGGGCATGGCAGCAGGTGATGGGCTTAGGGAGCGACTACATGTGTCTGGGCATTCATTGGACTACCTGGTCGACATCCAGTTCTAGGAATAGAGTGAAGACTGTGATTGTACAGTTGGTCCTCTGCGTCTCGTCGATTGATCTGGGTATAGATATGCCCAGCCATTGACTTGGCTGGTTGGCGCTGCGGTGCACATATGAAACTAGTACCTGCAAGCATGAGAGCGGCATGGTGACAGGCTACAACATCAGCGCCACACGATTTGGTCATGGAGGTCCTACAGTGACTCTCAAAGAATAATGATCCGACTAGCGATGCAATTGTCATACAAACAGATCAAATTCACTTGCTCCCCACTGTACAGTGGGATGCAATAAGTGTTGGCACCCCAAGAGGTACCGCAGAGCGGAGCTAGCCGGCTTAGGCCTAGTAGAGCTGGACTTGGCCAAATGCAGACAGGCCACTATAGCCGCTTTACTCCCAGCAGCTTCCCGCTATAAGATAGCGATGCTACCGCTAAATTATAGCATGTAAGGCGCTATAATACAGCGAGAGACCGCTGTATTATAGCGGTCGCTTTTTAGCGCCAAAAATTGAACGCACTAAGCCGTGATCAGCCTAGTGCCACCGATTCGGCTACTTCTTGGGGTGCCAACACTTATTGCATCCCACTGTAATAGCTAGGTAGTATTATATGCGGGGGCATATGCACCACCTTACTCGAAACAGCTTCACGCTTTCCAACAGCTTCACTTTTTCCAACAGCTTCACTCTTTTCAACAGCTTCACTTTTTCCAACAGCTTCACTCTTTTCAACAGCTTCACTCTTTTCGACAGCTTCCCGCCATCATGATGCCAACTGCAAGCACAATGGAGCCAAGACTTTATGAAATCGCTCCAAAGGGGGACACACTTCTCAATCTTCATAATGCAAACGCTCCATTTGCTGTTACCGCACCATCCTTTACAGCTTTACCATCGAAGTTCCTAACGTCGGCATTAGTCGCTGGTAAGCCAGAGGTGCAGATGAGGCTGTCCTCAAGACATCTGACGCTGGCGTCTGCGTATTTCGAAAAACTAATGGCAAATGACTGGAAAGAGGCAACGCCCGGGGGGGACTATTCCTACGTCATCAATGCTCAGGATTGGGACGAAAAAGCGCTGTGCTTCCTGATGAAGATAATTCACGGGCGGACGGCACAGCTACCCCGGGAGATGGAGCTTGAATCGCTCGCCAAAATGACCGTTCTGGCAGACTACTACCAATGCCAGGAGATAGTCGACTTTTTCATGCGGACATGGCTCCAGCGCATAGATCAAAGCGCTATCTCGGGAAGAGACCGGTTGCTGAGGCTCGCTATTTCCTATGCCTTCCCAGACCATGATGTCTTTAGAAAGTTGACCAAGGCTCTGATACTTGAGCAATCGGGGCCTGTCGCAATCCCAGGCTTGCCCGTACCCCAGACAGTCATCGGTAAGTTATTTCGGTCTCGCATCCTCGAAGCATGGCAAAGTGCATGCTGTCTAACAGGTGATTCCAGACGCTATAAATGCAAAAAGGGAGAAATATCTCCTTGTCGTTGTCGATGGCCTCAAAGGGCTGATGAGGGATGAGCAATACGGAAAGGGGCTCGGCTGCTCCTTTGCTTGCTCCTCAATGTTTATAGGTGCCCTCAGCAAGAACATGGATAGTCACCGGCTTTCCGATAGGTACCTGGTGCCGCCATATTTCGGCAACAGCTTGGTGACGTTAAAGGACCGCATCTTGGGCTTCCAGGAACCGCCCTGGAACAGGGTCTGCTCCGGTCTCTCGTTTGACGGAACGAGCTTCCGTTGCAGCTTTGTCAAAAGAACGAAGCCAATCGTCGAGTCGCAAATGGCCAAGGTGGTCGGGCTTGAGCTCAAGGATTTCATCAAAACCCCATGAAGACGTCCAGGCTGCGGTCGTGATGCTAGATCATCTCTTAGCATCAAGCGAATGTTTCCGAACGACGCCGAAGAGCATCCAAGAACGAGAACCTAAGCAAGAATACCGCGGCGACCAAGAAGAGGGGACGAGTATGCAAGCAAAGAAAGGTCGTCGACGTGAATTTTCTGAACAATGGAATGATCGACGAGTTGCCATGACTGGCTGGCTCGCTAGGATGCTGCAAGAGAAGAACGGAGGAGGAGAAGGTCGAAGAACGGTCTTTGTTTGGCCAAGTGAGTAAGGTATTTTACGGAGTTTAGTTTTGCTGCCTGAGGCGTGCCGAGAAGCCATGCCCTTTCCATTCGACGTTCCTTCCCTCACAGCCACCTGCCGGCAGCTGCCACTTCTCCTGCCCTCTTGTGAATGCCCACTCATCTCACCAAGGCTTCTTCCATCCCTCCGTAATCCGTTCCCTTCCTCCTCTTTGCATCTCGCAGCTTCGTCGCCGTTGTCAAACCCTTCAGCTCAACGCCATGGAGCCAAAACTCCACGAGATTGACCCGGATGGAGATACGCTCTTGATACTCCGCAATCCAAACGCCCCATTCCTTGTTCACGCGCCCTCTACGAGCCCGCCAAAGAAGCGCCCAAAGCTGAAAAAAGCGGGTGGTAAACCAGAAGTTCGGATGCGCCTCTCGTCAAAGCATCTTGCGCTGGCATCCGTGTATTTCCAGAAATCGATGGATTCTTTCAGAGAGACGACAGCCGAAGGCCGGTATTCGTACACCATCAACGTCCAAGATTACGATGAAGAAGCACTGCTTATCCTAATGAACCTTCTTCATGGCAATACGGTAGAGGTGCCTTCTTCGGTGAGCCTCGAGACTCTTGCCAAGATAAGCATCATGGTGTATCACTATCGATGCTATAATGCAGTCAACTTCTTCATAAGGACATGGTCACAGAACCTGGCCAAAGGATATCCCAAAGACAGAGATGCGTTGTACAACCTTTGTATTTCCTGGATTTTCCAAGATGCTAAAACCTTCCTGCTATCGACAATCGGCATCATAAGGAAAAGTGACGGGTCTCTCAATGATATCGGTTTACCGCTGCCACAAGACGCCATCAGTAAGTCGAAGTGCAATACATACTTTGGAGATACAAACCGAGGCACATTGACCAACTTCAACCATCAGACACCCTCAACGAAAGAAGAGAAGGGCACATATCCGCCATTTTCGCTGGCCTCGAGAGACTCGTGAAAGAGGAGGCTTCCAGCAAGGAGGTCTGTTGTTCATTTGCGTGCTCCTCAATGTATCTTGGGGCGCTCATCAAAAGCCTGAAGCTCGACCTCTTCAAGCCTTGCCCCGTATCGCCATTCGCCGGCCACAGCATGATATCACTGGACGACGCCATCCTCGAGATTCATCAGCTGCCATTCAAGAAATTTTGCCCGCAGTCAGAATTGACCCGGTCCTATTGCGACAACTTGCGCGTCAAAGCAAGGGACATTGTTGATGACCAGTTAATGAAGATCAAAGGGCTGGAACTCAAGGAGCTGAATGCTCCATTGAAGTGAAACCTCGTCGTTCCGCCATCATCCCGGTATCTTCTACAGTCGAGCTCTTGTCTCCCTGTAAAGGCTAGAGCTAGGTGATGAGACTGTCAAGGCATTGCAAGGCACCGGGTATATATATCCAGTGACTCATTATGCACCAAGATATAGGGGAACAATGCCCGTCAAGATCGAAACTAAGGAAGAAGAACATGGAACATAGATTCGAGTTAAAAATCGATCGTGAGTGCCAGACCGAAAACACGAAAGCAAAGAAGGGAAATCTTTTCTACCAACCAGCATGAGCATTGAGATATAAAAGACATGCTTGGCCATTTAATGAGGCGCAACACAGGTCGGTAATATTATTGCTATATTGTTCCAGTCCAGTGAGAGCTTATTAAATGCCATGTAGTACAGTGACTCTCAGAAAAAAAATGATCCGCCTGGCAATGCAATTGCCATACAAACGGATCAGATTTACTTGCACCCCACTGTAAAATAAAGTAGAAGAGCCTTAAGCAGCGTTTATCTATCAGTCTCTTGATTGCGATAAATAAGAATCTCTATTTACTAAATCTTAGGATAGCTAGCTAGAGTTCTTTTTATATAAGTACCAAATGATTAGATTTATTTTAAACAGAGAATTTCATCCATCTTCATCAGAGGCCTTATGATAATAATAAACCTTGGGTCCTTCTACTCTAAATCTACAACATTCCCACCCTTACCGCAAACGACCACCCACCCCAACTGAAACATTCACCCCTACGTCACTCTTACAAGTTACAACAACACACACAAATCACCGAAACGAATCACACAATCCATCCATTTTAGAAGATAGATGTAGTCCTTTTACTATGGGATTCAAAGCACCTCTACACCGAATACTCAACACACTTCTACACCTAAAACCCCTTCAACACCCCTTTTCAACACACGTCAACATGAAAGAACTCAGACGCAGGTGTTACTCAAAAAAGCAGCAAGCCGAACCAAGATGAAAGGAAAAAGCAAAACAAATGAAATTCGAGAGTCCAGCGGAGGTGGTATCATGGTCATAGGTAAGGTACTTTCCCCCTTTCATCCACGGATATTCCACGACAAGAGGCGTTAGTTACAGCAAAAAGGAGATACGAGTTGGACCTGTTCTAAGGTGTGTGTGGGAGAGAGGGGGGCCTATAGAACAAAAAAAGGACGACAAGACAATAAGAAAGTAAAAGCCCCGTTTGAAACGATGTGTATCCGTCGTGACGGTAGATCCCAATGCTAGTCAAACTCCCAAGCGCCTACGCGAAATATGTACCAGTGTGCAAAAGGTGTGTGTGTGTGTGTGTGTATGTGGATATGACGGTGTGTGTGTTGCTCGAAAGAAGCCCTACAATCTTCAGCTGGATGCAGAGGACCCGCTGTCGGAGCTCTGGACTGAATCTTCGGATCCCGAGCTGTTGCTTCTATCACGTCGAATGGGGCTCGCGCCCTGCTGTATCGCGTCGCTGTAGCTTGGCACCGGATCCTGGGGAGTAGCGGACTGGCCATGTCCTGCAGGCCGTATAGTCGACGTGGACTCGCCCCTGCTGCGCGTCATGACATGGATCAGAGGGGCGTTCTCGTCCTCGCTGTCCGAACCATACCGACGATTGCGGTGCTCGGGGAGTGTTGGACTTGAGTAGTCGGGCGGCGGGTTGGTGGCATCTTCGAGATGGAGGTCAAGGGGGTTACCGTCGAGATGCTGTTCCTGCGCAAGCTGCGTGCTGCTGCTAGCCTCACCACCCTCATCCGACGGCACGAGCTGGGCAAGCGAGATGTCGGTTGGGCTCCTGACAGGGCCGGGACTGGTGGGAGGGAGGATCCTGAAATTTCCGCTGCGTGATCGTCCATGATGCGCGCTGAGGTCGTTTTCACCCACCCGAACACTGTATGGCGTGCCGCTCACGGAGTGTCGATGAGCGCGCCCGTGCGAAGAGGTGAAGCCATCTTTGGTGCCGGTTTCCAAGAGAATGCTGCCCTGCTCGGAGCCGTACGGGGGCGGGGGAGCCAGGCTGCCCGTGACGGGGGCCAGCCCCCATTTCTTGACATTTGCCTCGATGAAGACGAAGCCGGACTGACCAAAGTTGACGTGAACAGACGCCGGCCCGTTGGCTCCAATGGCGGGAAAGAAGTTTTGAGACTTTAGGCCGTGCACAACTTCCTCGAGCTTCTTGCCGTTGCGCGTAAAGAAGATGACGCCAGTCCGAGGCCTGTAGCCAACGCCGATAACGTCGCCGGGGACGATCTGAGGGCCGTACGGGGTTCGACTAAAGGGCTGGTTGTAGTGTCGCGAGCCATTCGAGTGGTAGGCGACGGAGTACTTGTGATAACCTTGGGGATAATTAGTATGTCGCAAGGCGATGTCATTGGGACACAAAGGAACTCACCAGGAAGCCTGAACAGAGGGTACGGCTTGGTGGCCATGCCAATCGCCACCAGCGTGCTCTCGGCCTTTTCGTAGATCTTGGCCTCCCAGTAGTAGACGTCGTTTTGCTTGGGCACGGGCAGGTTGCTCATGACGGTGCACTCGGAGTCGAAAAACTCAATCTCGGTTCGGGCCTGGACGAAGCAGTTTGCAATTTCCAGCTCGGGCTCAAACTCCCAGGCCGACACGCCCTTTTCCTGAATGGCAAGGAACTGCGAGAGGGAAATGTCGGTTTGCGCAGACTCTGGAGGGTTCGCGGTGATGAATGCTATCTCATGGTCAGTACGTTGGCCAGGCTACGCGGTGCCGCAGAGATGGGCAGAGAGCGGATGCGCAGATAGGCTCGTGACATACCTTTGGCCCTCAGATACTCCGTCCTGGCCATGTCGTCCATGTTCTCGAGGGCCTCGGCCTCCTCCCTCGCAAACGCCTGCTCGTCGTCATACTCGCCCGGTCGGCCGATGCGATCGAGGATGATGCGGCCGGAGCCAGCGCACCCGGACGCCCAGAAGATGAAAATGACGAGGAAGATGAGGACGATGGAGCCAAAGGACGACACGAGGCCGATGATGACGCCCGTCAGGGCGGAGGATGGTGACGTCGTCATTGCGAAGGGTAATTCAACGCAGTCGAGTCGATGCGACGGGCAAAGCGGCAAGATGTAACATTCGCTCGCAGCGAAAGAGGACAGAAACACGAGAAATCAAGACTCCGAGGAGCCAGACTGACGAGACGGCGTCTCCGCCGCGATCGCGGCCCTGCGTGTGTTCTGGCTGCGTCTGGTGAGGAGGCTGCGGGGGGGAATGGATGATGCTCCCAAGGCCGATCTGCCGTCGAGGGCGCAGATCCAGAGAGAATCGGTCGGTCGTGGATGCGGCGGCAAAGGAAGTAAATCGAGACGCGCGGTTCAAGCAGAGAAAAGGAAGAAAATGCAAACGAGGTGTTGTCGTCGGACCGTTCCGGAGCAGCCGCTACCAGAGGGCGAAAAGCAGTTAGGTGGAGGATGTTTGATGGGGGGAAGTTGGATCAGATGGCGTTTTTGGGTGGACGCAGACAAGACGGGCGGACAGACACTGGACGGACATGCACTCGCCACAGGCGCTGGAGGCGACTCGGTTCGATTTATTCAGTGGAGGTGGTCGGTCGGGTGTATCGAGCACTGTGCTGTCGGGTGCCTGTTGCGCGGCGGGCTTGCAGCACAGATGCGCACCCGCACGGCCGGGACGCTGTTGCGGCACTGTTCGAAACTGTTCTAGCAGCCACTAGACCGGCAGCAGCTCAATGGTGTGCACCGCCTGAAGGCGCTGTGCTGCCAGGACACTGGAACCTCGCGGTAGCACAAGCGAAGGCTGAGGGAAAACGCGAGGCGATGGATGATGTTGATGTCTGAGAGGTGTTCGAGCCAGCAAAGGAGCAGACAAGGGGAATTGTGTGTTCAATGAAGACAGCGAAGCGGCTCAAGTGTGACGATTGCAGAGACAAGAATAAGCTCGCTTCCCGGACGATGAAGCAGGTCGTGCTCAAGACTTGGGGGTTGCCTGTTTGGGCGAAGAAACGCCCAGAGACGGAACAGACAGACGGGCAGACAGACGAAGAAGAAGAGAGAGAGAGAGGCTGGCTGGGCTCATTGACGCTTGCAGGGTCATCCAATAGCTGCGG
The DNA here is from genome assembly GCA_023628735.1 of Trichoderma sp. PF4103. NCBI lineage: Eukaryota > Fungi > Ascomycota > Sordariomycetes > Hypocreales > Hypocreaceae > Trichoderma > Trichoderma sp. PF4103. Next base: position 206,482 of record JAMAKC010000022.1, read on the forward strand.
GGGCTGCATGTGCCATTTGTTTGCTGTGGAATATCTACGAAAAAGTCGGGCGGCTCAGTCAAGGCCCCAGGATTGGGACGAAGGAGATGGAACCTCAGGGCGGCTGTTGAATGTATCCGGTACCTGCAACGCGCCGGACGGGGTACGCAGCTGCGTGGTCAGCTAAGGTAGAATTGATTATCTGCTTAGCTGAGAAGGACAGGTACCGCTGCTGCAAAGAATTCCCGGCCCAATGGTTGCTGGTACTTTGCGCTTCGCTTGTTGGGTCAGGGTTCCATTGTGAATCCCTCGAGGGGGGGGAGGTGCGCTGCTAGAATGGACTGTGTGACGCAATGCGGATTCATGACCCGACAGGGCAGCATTTTAGCATCAGCATCGGCATCAGCAAAGGCAGGGCAAGGCAAGGCAGCCTCGTGCGCGACATATTCAACTGCTCCATCCAGCCCATCGCATCTCTTCCATGACCGACAGCCTCTGCAGCATCCCTCAAACCCGGTGAAACCTCATCCAGACAATCAACTTCACATCCCCTCATTCAATCCAAAGCAACATAAAACAACATCCACCCCCCGGAACCACCAGGGCGCCTAAATCGATCCGCACATGCTAATACTTTTCTTCCGCCGAAAGGGCAGAGACACCGACAACCCCTGCCAGTTTCACCCTCTCTGACCACGCGTTTCAACGCATGTCCATGCCTGTATCGTATCGCCTCAGGGCTGTAACTGTTAATGCACCCCGGGGGGCTTACGTGTGTATGTACATATGCGTGCCATTGGAACCTTGGTGTTCGCTGAGCATGGGTGTGATGGTCTATGAATAGCTCGTAGCCGCGTTTGCTTGCAAGGTACGAGACGAGGCCTTCGTTTTGCGCGATAAAGGGAAGGTAAAATGACGTGAACAGCAAATAAGCCAACAAGCGCCCTCAATGGTTATCCCAGATTATTAACTTGCCTTCTAAAACGTTGCGTCTGCTGGGCTGACTGGTGATGGCGAGACATCGCAACAAGGACGACGAGATGAAGATGCTGAACGGCTCAGACTGCTGAGTAGCTTGCCATCGTTGAGCCGTAGATGATGAATATCTCAGAATGGAACGATGTTGATTGCCGCATCCAGCACCAGCTCCATGAAACCGCTAGAATGGCCTTCCGTCCTCCCCATTTACCATGCGTGTAAAGACCATATACAGAGCGCCGTCAATATCAAGGTGTCCTTCAATATCTAGCATATTTCATTGTACGAAACATGCAGATATGTCCTCAAACGGGCAGATGAAAAGAACACGGGAAAGGACGGACACTGTGAGCGCTCGGTTCCTGGATTCAAAACGTAAATTCACCTTAGCACTGCAGTTATAATCTCCGCGTACGCGTACACGTAAGATGGCGGCTTTGATATATCGCCAACGGGCTAGCACGACAGGAAAGGTATATATTGTATAAACAGTGTCATGTCAGTGTATAAGATGCTCATATCGTCTTCAAGAACAGTCTCTGTCGATATGTAGAGTCCAATTCTTGGTTGACGCGGAGTACATGGTGCGTGTAGAACATTCAAGGATGATCAAGAATAGCTCCATCTCATCTTCAAGCATCGAAACAACCGATAACACCATCTTCACCTTACAAAAAGAAAGTCAATGAAGAATGTTAAGGTCATTGATGAAATCGCAAAGAGACCATTGCATATCATTCATACAGATATCAACATCGTAAAGCTACCAAAGTAATCATTTTGCCCTCGTCGCCTTCACAGCATTAACGTTCGTAAAGGTGCTTTCACAACAAGAGAAAGGCATTCATACCATCCACCTCCAATACCATCCATCCACCTCCAATACCATCCATCCACTCCAATCTCATCGTAAACCATCCATCATCAAAAACAAAACTACCACGCCAAGGCAGCAGAAACGCACAAAATGAAGAAACCGCCGGCATCATCCCGTATAATCCTCCACACCTCCCACACAAGTCCCATTCCTTCACCCCCCAACTCATCAAACCACCCCATTAAAGTCATCAGTCATCATCCCCTACAAATCAGTCTCCTCCGTATTCCCCCTCCGGTACCCGCTCTTGCTCCTCCTCGCCCTCCTCTCCTCCCTCTCCCTCCTCCTCTGCTCCTTGAGCTCCGGCAAAGGATGATGATAACTCTTGGTCCCCACCTCGCTCTCCTCCTCGGGGATGCTCTCCCCCAGCGTCGTCGACCCCCCTCCGCTCCCCGAGCCCGAGAGCAAGCTCTCGCTCAGCTCGCTGTTCGTCACCGCCCCGGCAGCCCGCTGGTACCCGAAATCCCGCTGAGCAATCTTGTCCGCGGCCCTCAGCCTCCGCGCCTCCGCCCGCAGCCTCTCCGCCTCCCGGTTCTCCCTCCGGTCCGCCGTCGAATACACCTTCCGAATGCCGCTCTTGGCCGGCTTCTTCTCGGGCGAGGCCCCCTCGGCCTTGGTAGGCGACGACGACGTAGGCGTAGGCTCCTGGTGCAGCAGCAGCTCCGACGTGGCCCCCACCGAGGACTCGGCGGCGTTCGTCGACCCTTCCCACTCGGACCCCTCGGCCTCCTTGTTGATGCCGCCGACGCGGGCCGCCTTTTCGTGGCGGTAGCTGCGCAGCAGCTTCTTGGCCTCGCGCTCCGCCTTTTCGTCGACGACGCCCTCGAAGGCCGTCGACGACGTCGCCTCGGTGCTCTTGCCCTTGTCGCCGCGGCGCTTCCTGCGCTCCGCCTCGCGCGCCTCGCGCTTCTTCTTGCGCTTCTCGCGCGCAAAGATGTCGCTCGCGCCGGCGGTGATGCCCGTCAGGTACGTGCTGTCCGTAATGGCCGTGCGCCTATCGTCGTCGTCGTGATCGTGCTCGTGCTCATCGTCGTCGTAGCGCTTGTACACGCTGCCGCCGCCCAGGTTCGTCGACTCGGTCGCCCCGGAGAGCACCGTCCCGTTGGGCCCCCTGCGGCGCAGCACCGTCGACTTGTAGTCGTCCCAGTCGTGGTCCTGGAAGTAGATGCCGCCGTTCTTGGCGTAGAAGAAGAACCAGATGCCCGTGATGACGAAGCCGACGCCGATGAGCGCGAAGAGGAAGAAGAAGCCCGCGTTGTTGATGTCGTGCGGGTCGAGCACGCCCTTGGCCGGGTCCACGGTGCGCTTCGACAGGCGCGCCATCAGCCGGGCGCCCTCGACGAGGGGGCCGTCCGCCGGGAACCGGTCCGTGTCGATGAAGTTGACCGTCGGCGTGCCGGTGAGGTCGCGGCCGGGGTTTGCCGCCGCCGGCGCCATGGTTTTTTTGCGATGGGGAGGTTGCGGGCCGGAAGTTGTGTTTTGTGTGTTTGGAATGCGGGATTGTCTCGAGAGAGGTGAGCGCTGGGAAGAGATGAAGCGATGTCGTCTCAACCAGCCACCGCCTTTTCAGTCCTCAGCTCGTTGTACCTGATTGGACTCGAGAAACAGAGATTGATATCCCACTGTCTCAGAAGTAAACAAATGGAATCGATATCGTCACCACCCAGAACCAAACGTCGAAGAGAATGGGGGAAGAAACCTGAGCGCTAAGGTAAGGTAAACAGAGGCGCAAGAGCACGTGTGTGCAGCAGAAACGGGGGGGGCAGCTGTCCGTCAGGTTCCGGGCAGGAAAAATACAGTGGCTGGGGGGGTGTCGCGCGTTGTTAGCGCTGCAACCAATCACCTCGCATTTTGCATGCATTGGATGACAGAAGCTGCTGCTCACTAACAGTATTCCTACAGCTGAGAAACCGGCCATTCTTGTTATTAAAGTTTATCTAATTGTAGTTGAACTTGATATGCATCTCCCTCAGCAATCAATTGTCGTCCACACCCTACACACATCCACAATCTCCTCCAAATATCTTCTCTTCATAGCACCAGCAAAAGGTCATTCAAGAACGACAAAAGGCAAGTAAACACACCGAAAACCCGCCAGCCCAGCAACGCCCCACCTCATCCCCATCTCTCCAATCAACTCCACTCCTCCCGCCAAAGTGGGAACCCAGGACACCTTCCCTTGAAAGGCAATCTGTGGGGACCTTAAGCATCATCTCGATTTAGAAGTACAAGTTCCGGCGTTGTCAGCTCACACTCACTCACCCATCCACTCACTCATTCCCCAACAGCTCATCTCATCTCATCGTACAATTTCCCGGATAAAGCACCTCGTCTATCTGTACCCTTCCATGCTGTCGTGCTTACTACTGACTGATTGAGATAAAGTGCAGGTGGATCTTCTTTCTTTCAGAATGAGTTGCACGACAGAACGCATGAGAGAATACAAACACTGTGATCCACTAAGCCTACGTGGAGGCTTCTCAGCTCGTCTCCTTGTAGGATTCACCGCCTCTGATCTGGCTCCCTGCATGAAAGACGGGCATACAAAAACTGTATTTTATGCAGTGCTGCTTTGATTCATGCCCGTGGACTCCAAAATGACACGCATCTACTCATCATGCCATCGAACATCAACGATCGTAGCAATCATAGACTCTTCATTATAATGCAAAGAAAGCAAAACGAAACAGTTTGAGCCAGACTACCAACCAATCCCCATCCATCATTATAGCCAAAAGAAACACTTTTTAGTTCGTCATCAGGTCATGAAAGAGTCGTGTCAATCCCTCCGCAAACCTCAGACATCACGCTGTCCAAACACCCAGGGTAGCCCTTTCTACATACCACATCGCCTTCCCTGCAGCATCCTGTCTCTCATCCATCGTATCACGTCCTCCTCGAGCCATGCATGCATGCACCTCCTCGCATTATGCGTGCTAGCCCACAACGGTAAGCCGTGAGGGGTATCAGAGTCCGGCTCGAGTGCACGTGGCCGCAAACCGCAGCCCTCTTCTCCCTGGAGGGAGGGAGTAGAAGAGCTCCGTGTCTCGGGAGGAGGCAAAGGTCGGAGCAGGGTGAGGAAATAGCATGCCAGTTGAACGACAGATAACCCCTCGTGTACGGCGGAGGGAGTGAAGGGGTGTGAACCCCCGTTGCTCGTACATTCTATCGCTTCCGTAACGTTGATGAGAAACGAATAAATAAAACAGTTCGTAATTGTCTCGAAACTCAAGGTCGCTAGAATAGAAGACGGAAATCTGCCAAGCCTCAAAACAGATCGACCTCGACTCGGCGTGAGTAGAAGATGGATGGCTAGGGATACGGCAGTGGCTAAACGTCGTCAAGCCCAAGCAGACATGACACAGCCCTCGGAGCAGCGCCATCTCCCATGCGGCAAGGTCGGAGGTTCAGACCAGCTTGCCTCCATGCTTGCCCGGTCCATCCCGATAATCTCACCGACACTCTTGCAGGCGGTGCGGTGCTAGAGCAGAAGATGGAATGCAGAAAGAAAAATGAGAAGATGCAAGTAGAACCAAGAAGAAATGAATCCATAAACGTGTATCATATCCGCCCGTGAAAGCGCACAATATCCTTCCCATCGCCAACTATTTTGGGGGTATCAAAATGTTTTGCCGCCATGGAATGGCACCAGGGTATAAGAACCGCCAAGAAAAGCACAGGATGTGGAAGAAGAGAAGAGAAGTAAAGGGAAATGAAACAGAATCGTCAAGAAAGAGTAAAAGTCAAAATAGAAGAGCGATGAGAAAAAGGCGGCGAGACTCCTTCAATCGTCGTTGAGAAGGCAATAAATAGCAGAGGTTCGATATCGAAGCAAGACAAATAAAGCAACTTTTCATCATGGCGTAAATCGTGAATTAGTTTCGTAATTCGGCATGTGGCATCATTTCGTTTCTTCGTCGTCAACTTTTCAATAAAAGTTGTGAGCAGCAAGAGACGGATCGTAGGGAGCATATTTGGGAGCCTCGTAATCGTAGTGCTCGGGCTCATCATACGGCATATGCTCGTACGAGGCGTGCAGCGGAGCATAGATGCGGCTGTGGACGTCGGACTGACTGGCTGCGCGCGGGCGATGGGGCAGCGCCTTGCGTTCCATGCGAGAGCTGCGCGCATCATCGAGCTGGTAGACGGTGCTCTCCTTGTCGCTGCCGGCGCGAGACTGGCCCATGGCTCCAGAGCCGGGCCCGGCGCCGGCGCCTCGGTTGCTGCTAAAGGTGATCTCACCTCCATCGCACTCAATCTGGGCTCCGGGAACCTTGACGACGGCCTGGCCAGAGACCTTGATGGTGAAGTCGTCCTGGTGTGCCGCCGAGGACTGCGTGGTGAGGCCGGTGGTGTGGCTTCGCTTGTAGTCGCTCTCGTCGTGGCTGCCGCTGCTCCTGGTGGATCGGCTGCTGGCCAGCTCTCCACGCTTGGACGCCTTGCGCAGCGTCTCGGCGGTCAGGGGCATCGGCGTACCGCCGCTCACGTCCTCCTGGTAGCGCAGAGCATCAAAGTACCTGTTGTCGTCCTCGAGGCTGACGCCGCCAGACTCCTGGGGGCCGGGCCCGTACATGGATGCGCGGCGGCCTCGGTTACCGGCAGGAACAATGTCGTAGCCGTTTTGGTCGTAGGCGACGGAGCTGCTGCGCCGCTGGCGGGTCAGGGCATTGCGACGCTGGTTGGGAGGGACGTCTTGGTAGTATTCCTCTTCGTCGAGGAAGTCCTCATCATAATCCTGTTGGTCGACGAAGCCCACAGACCGACGGTGCGAGGGGGGCGGTGGCCGTTGCTGGGCTGGACGGGACTGCGGGCGCTCCCGGAGCTGCTCTCGGATGTGCTCCCGTGCCTGTTCTCGCAAGTGCTCCCGCGGTGCCTCACGTGGTGCCTCGCGCGCTGGCGGAGGCCTGAAGCCGCCCGCGGTTGGCCGCGCCGACTGGGTGCGCTTGGGGGCGAACTCTGGAGGCGGCGCCTTCTTGCGTTCCTCAATTGGAAGCGGCGGCGGTGCCTTCTTCGCACGGGAAGGACGGCGGGCATGCTTCTGAGCCTGCTCCTCCTCATAGTCGTCGTACTCGTTGTCAAAGTAACCTATGGCCTCGGGAGGAGAACCAAAGCCCATGGCGGAAGCGGGCCGGCCAAACTCATCGAAACGACGCCCGAGATGATCTCGTGGAGGCGGGGGGCCCATGGGGCCATCGAAGAAGGGAGGCGGGCCCATGCCCATGGGAGACGGCGGCGGCATGCCAGGATGCATTGGGGGCCCGCCAGGGAACATGGGAGGCGGCGGCGGGAAGTTGCCAAACGCCCCGGGCGGAGGGGGCAGAGGAGGGTGAGGTCCAGCCCAGCCCATGTCCAGAGGAGGGGGCCGTGGGGGCTGGCCGGCATAGTAGCTCGCAGGACGAGTGTTGGCACGGGGCCGCTGAGCAGACACAGCAGGCTGCTGGACGCCGTACGCAGCCGGGTCCTCAACTTGGCCTCTTCGGTACGCAGCCTGAGAGACGACGGGCTGGGAGGCGGCATGCCGCGGGGGACCGGGCCGGGTCTTCTTCTGGCCCCTGGCATCTCTGAGGTCTCTGATGTCTCGGGGCTCCCTGGGCTCCCTGAGGTCTCTAAGGTCCCTAGGGTCTCGGTCCCTTGGCTGAGGCCGGGGCCTCCTGTGGGCGTCGTCTTCTCTGGGCTTCCTCTCCCGCCTCTGGTTCTGGTGGTCGCGGTCAAGAGCTCGGTCGCGAGGGCCACGAGAGTCTCGCGAATCGCGGGGGTCGCGGCGGTGATGGTCTCGATCCTGGTGCGACAGGCGTCGACGATCGGCCGGCACAGGCCTCATCTTCTCCCTGCGGACGGGTGCGGGCGTGCTGTCCGAGTCGGAGAGGCTGCTGCTGCTCGAGGCCGTCTCGTCCTCTGAGTCGGAGTCTGGCAGGGCTCGGCCGCCGCGAGGCTTGCCGGTGTTGGATCGCTCAGGGCTTCTTGGCGCCTCTGACCGGGCGTATCGGCGGGTGCTCTCGACGCCGATGGTGCTGCCGATGTCCTCGTCGACGTCCTCGACGTAGCCGACCATGGATTTATCAGGCATGGTGAAGCTGGTGATGTGATGGAAGAGAAACGGTAAGAAGTAAGAAAGGTTGTAGGGTCAAAGAAAGCCGCACGAAGGCGGGGGATCGAGTTCGTTGGGGGTCGCTGTCGAGAGCGCAGCTGTCAGCATCAACAGGTGCGGCGTTCTAGGCAGCGATCAGGTAGCAGTCAATCAGGCGGTGGACAATCAGGTAGACGGCCGAGTCGTGTCGATTAGCGCATGGATCCAGGCAGAAAAGACGCCGATAGCAACGACGATCAGTCGCGGATGTGAAAGTAACAACGCTGCCGGGCGCTGGGTGAGAAGCGTAGGTAAGGTAGGCGATGTTGATGTGAAGGAGATGAGACGAGAGCCCCTCTCTGAGAGCGAAGGGCCAGGATAATAAGGATGAAACCCAGCAACAGGATTTCTCTCTCTCTTCGTCTTGTTGCGCCTGCAGCAGCAAGAAATGACGGGGAGACCAACGGACAGCGCAGTAGCGGCTGCGTCGAGGTTTTAATCGGCCGCAAAGTGTGTGCAGAGGACAGAGTGAGTGTGTACAAGGGGGGAGGGAAGAGAGCGAGTGAGGGGTGCGAAGATGAAGATGGAGGCTCGGGTTTGCGTGTGTAAGTGCGAGATGGGCGGCATCTCGGAGGGGGTGTGGCCAGAGGCCTGGAAGGGCTGGAGGGGTGCCGTCGGGAGGGGTAGCGGCGCTGGAGGGCGGCAGGGGGGGGGTTTGCTCTAGGGGCCTCATGCGCTGTCGCTGCACCGGATCTGGCGCTGTGTGGCCGTGCGGCGAGCACTGTGTCGGCGACGGGCAGCCGACGAAGACATTCATTGAGCGGGAAGGGAAGCGGGCATTTGATCGTGCTGTGAATACAATCTGGTGACGACGACGCCAGAGCCGAAAGAAGAAGAGGGCGGACGGCTAGACTGGGCTTGGGCAGCGAAAGGCGAGGACTGGGTGTTGGAGTGAGCGGTCTGTGCGAGGCAATGCCAGCAGCGGCGACGCAAGGGAGAGGCTTCGATAGACGAGGCAGATCCGTGATTTGATGGGCGACGAGAGCGTGAGCACTGGGCAGATGGTGGTGTGTTTACCGTCTCCAGTCCATGTGCAGTAGCACAGCGCTGGAATATCGCGCGACATGGCATCACTGGATCCTGGCAGATGCGTATGTACGGGCTATCGTGCATGTATCTTGTCAGTTTTTTGTTTGTTTATATCTCACACATGGACGGAGGACAAGGCCTACCTTACCTTACCTTTGACCTCTGTATGTAGGTAGTACTCGTACTGCTGCAGCATGGATGGAGACATCCATTGTATCGTTGACGGCTCCCGACTGGCTTCTGCATGGCGGGATATCCCTCTCCCCCACCAGAGGGATTGATGGACGACGGCTCCAGACACACTCCGGAGCTTCTTTCGCTCCTTTCCATCAGCTCCTCGGCTTCCTTTTCGACCTTTTTGCTCTACTCCGTCTGCTCTCCCGCCTAGTGCATGAAATAGAGCGCAGTTGCAGCGGCAGCCATCGACCCGCCTGACCATTCTAGCCTGCGCCTTTGGCTCGTCTCGACGACTGTCCGAGGGGGGGGGGGGGGGGGGGGGGGGGGGCCCCCCCACCAGACAGACAAAGCCCCAAAGGCCCCCGCCCCCCCCCCCCCCCCCGCCGGTGCCGCACCACCAGATCGTCAAAGGCCAGATAGCGACTGGCGAATGAGAGACGCAAGTCGAGGAGCAGTCGAGGGCGCGGGGGTTTTGGATTTGATGAGGATGAGCAGAACTTTGGGAAGAAGGAGGGGGGACAAGACGGAGGAGGGGGGAGGCGAGAGGCGAGGGGTTCGAGACACTGGAAATGGCGAATATTGAAAGTCGCATGCCAGATGTCGGCTCGGTTGCTAGGCGCGTCGCAGTGTGTGCAGTTCCGTAGGCAGCATATGCAACTCCGAATGTACGAGCACGTTGAGATTATCTATTATGGGATATGGAATTCCAGAGGGCCGGCTGGAGCTGTCGCAGCAAGCGCTCGCCAGGGCCAGACGGAGGCGGGAATAGCGACGTGCTCGTCTCATGCAGCGACCACAGGTTCGAGCAGGGATCCTGGACGATGGTTGACGCTACTCCGTACAGTGCAAGCTGTGCGGGGGGCGTCTCTCTGCTGCGATGTTTGAAGACGACAGACAGCTGGTTTCAACTGACAAACATAGAACCATCCGTCTGGTCTGGATGCTGAATGACGACTAGCACACGCCTGCACAAAAACGCAGCCTCTCATCCATCCGCTCGCACCGTCACAACCCTGATTCTTGTCTTCTCCTTGCTCTTCCTATATTTTTCTTTCCTTCGTCGTTGTCAGACGTGAGATTCATGGAATGACTGGAACGCAGCCCAACCGCGAAATCTGTAAACGACGTCACCGGTGCTCCCCCCAGCACCAATCCCACCTGTTCGGACCAGGGTTAGGGGAAGACAGAGACGACGTCGAAACCCGGAATCCAGAGAAATGAAGAAGACGTTCCATTTCGACAGTCCGCCTTTTTCCAACACGCGTGTGTGGAAACACAAAGAGCCTACTCTGCTAGTCCCTTAGTGCCAAGTGCGCCCGGCTCGAGCCGCTGCGAATGGAATCGATGAACAGCCAAAACTCCCGAAAAAAGAAGGTTGAGAAAAAAAGCACTCAAGCCCAACTGTGGGGTTTGGGGAGCGGCTCGTCTCTGCCCGTTTCTGTTGGCGCCGCGCCACCTTTTCTTTCGTTTGGGTTGTCGCCGCTGGATTGTGAAACACCTCCATGGCTGAAACTAGAGGACCTTTGGACTGAATTTTTTTTCTTCTTTCTTCTTCTTCTTTGGCCTTGGAGATGACGGTTGGTGAATTGATGTTGTTTCGGTCAGGTTGACCGTCTTTCGTCCTGAACATCGCCACCCGTGGAGAAATGGACAGCGCAGCGGTTTTGCCGTTGTTGGACAGCATGGTCTTGTTCAACTGCCAGCTGTCCTCCTACGAAGCATGAAAATTTTCTCTTCTACATTGCTTTACAGCCAGCCTTGCCGTTTAATGACGACGTTGAAGAACTAATGACACGCCATGGCAAAGAACATAAGCGTTTTTTCACACTGGAGCTTGGTGTTCATGAAGGCTGGGGGTATGTATACTGTATTACATACGCCTGTCCAACCGTCTGGATTCGGACTTGATGAAGGCTACCACCACCACTACCGTCGCCTACAACTCCGACTGTAAAAGACTCTCCCTGACTCTCACTCACGGCTTTCAGCCCAACTCTGTCCGAGAAAATCCTTCTTAGAGTCCCGTTGGGTATCAACCGCAGAGAACCTCATCCCGACAAGAAGACGATGGTGATTGCCCGTCTTTCATATTCGCCGCTCCTACACAAATGCCCGTCCAAAACGGGTGAGCACAGGCAAAAGAAAAATCCCAATATCGAACAATGCCATCTCGCAACACCACGGCAAAATAAAGACAAGGTAGAAGACAGCAAGCAACGCGTCCGGGGGCATATGCGGATGCTCCGTCGTACGCCAGCTCAACCCCCGCCCCCCTCTTCCCCATTCCCATCGCAACTCGTACATGCCCATTGAGGCCCAATCGTCGACGGCTGTCGTCATGCAGCCTGGCCGATGCCAAAGCACAGGCTGAAAAGCTCTCTGCAAAAAGATTCAAGCAAACACCCCTCCCCCCCCCTTCCCTCCTCTCGTGCAGTTGTCTGCTCCGAGTCATACTCGTGCCGCTCCATTTTCTCGGGTCAAGTCTGTCCCAGCATTTCCCATCTGTCCTCTGTCTCTTTCCTCATTCTTTCGGCACCGATGACTCGACATGTTTGTAGCGTTGCGAAGAAGTGGCTCCATACATGATCGACCGGCATCGCACACGCCCCTCCCCCTTGTCCACAGTTTATACTAATCTGCTGCCCACTGTCTCCATGTCCGTTTTGTTCTGCTTGTTTTGCAGCTCACAGCCGGGTTGTTGCGAGCTGGTCTTCCGAATGCTGGGGAATCCTTTCTGCTCGTCAGCACGGCCTGCGGTGCTCATACAGTCAGTAGTTAGGCATGCTGATATGTGTAGTAGTACTGTAGTAGTAGAACTTGCAGCGGCCTCTCATTGCAATCCTCAGTACAACTACTGGAGCTCATCCTTCGATGCCTCTTTGATCCCCCGTCTTCACATCTCTTGGCCCGGCCCCACCCCGGGACCCCATCTTTTGCGTTGTCTCGGCTTCCGGCTTGACCCGTATTACTCTGGCCTCCACAAGAGCAGCTACTACCGCATGTGAGGTGTTTGATGCCTCTTATCGACTGCATGTCGAGTTTTGGGGTCCTCTCGTTTCTGTTTCAGTTGGTATTCTTCTGTGCAGTTGGACTGGTGTTGCCTAGCTCCTCGGCTCATGCGCTCTAGAAGTCGATGGCTAGAATCGAATCACATGCTTGGTTTCGAGAACGTCGCATACACAAGGTATGCAATCAAAGAGGAGCCCTCTCATCCCGAGTTGATTCGAATGAACAGCGCTGCATATTCCGTACAATCCGATTAATCCGAAGACTTTGACTTGCCCACTTGCACATGTCACTTACTCGCCATATGCTCCACGACTAACATTATTCAAAAGACACAGTGATATGTATCTCTCTATCCAGCTACCTATCCATCAAAATCAGGTCAAGCAAGACCAAAAAACAAGTCGGCGCAGTGTCTGTGAGAAATAAAGTACATCAAGCTAGGCAGCACCTCGTGCGTGCGCATCAAAATCTCGTGATCCCACACACCACACAACACACACACACATACACATACACACAGAGTTACACAAAAAGAACAAGAAAGAAGGGGAGGTGGAATACTATTAGCCAAACTGTCGAAATCGGTAAATGTCGTTGATGTGATTGGTGGTTGGCGAAAGTGGTACGCGGGTGGCCTGCCTGCTTCGTTTGTGCTTGTCTTGCTTGAGACACACGATGGTAGTACTCTAAGTTGATGTGTGAGGAATATCCTAGGTTGAAATGAGTAGCTCATCCAGTTTCTTTTCTTTTTTTAAGATGAGAAGAAGTCGCTGTAGAGTCGGTTTGGCGGACTGTTTCATGAATACCTTATGTGTGTTTTTCAAGGCGTTACACTGCACGAAGCAAAAATGAGGGTTTCCAAGGCTTTCTTGCAAGTGAGTAGGCATGGTGATGCCGTGACGAGAAGTGGTACTCGCGACCAGACATGCAGACTGGTTGACAAGCAGGCCCTCCACCCTTATTCCATTTCTCGAACAGTGCACACTTTTTCCTGGATTCATGCATACACCCTCACGTACTGCAGATTCACTTCGTCTCACGAGTAAGCATAAGGATGAGGTCAAGCCAGAAAGCACGTTGACGATGCCAGAGAGAAGTAATACCGGTTCATGAGTTCAAGGGTCACACACGCCCATTTACTGCTCATCGCTTTGTCTCCAAGACGATTGACGAAAAAGTAAACCTATTCTTCCATGTCTATGACTTGAAAATGAGATTGGTCAAGATTTTGAACGGATACACAAGTCCTCTCTGTTAGGATATAGATACGCAGACGAGGCAGGTAAGCTGTTCTTCTCACAGGCTGACATCTGCTTGTTTCTGTCAGGCGTATGGGTGCATACAGCTAGTCGGACATCATACATGCAAACAATCTGATACCTACCTACTCACATGCGTCAATCAATTGAACCGCATCGTATGCATGGCAGCTCACTTGCCATTGAATAACAAACAATTCTACTGCGATTCTGCAAAACGAAACTCGGATTGCTTTGGCCAGTCCCGCTGTTCTTCATGTATCAAATGCTGGGATCACGTTCGGTTCAGCACACAAGCACAAGGTGCTGCTGCGTCGTCTTGTTAAGCGAAGAAGGCAATGCCATAGAAAACTCCGTTGCTGCATATCCTATGTGCGGTCTATCTATTCCAGCGATTCAATGCCAAAAGTGGTGAGTTGCTGGAGAGATGATTTTCAGCTGCGAGAGAGATGCAGTCGAGCAGCCCTCTCGGTCCAGCCAGCTCGACAACCTCCTGACCGCCTCTTGTCCGCATGCAAAGTCTGCCTTCGGTGCTGCATCAGATGACTGACCGTCAAGTCTGTCTCTTTGAAAAGACGGCACTGCAGAGGAGATGCGATTGAATCCTGCTCTTCGGCGATGACTGCATGCAGCTTGCATGTTGCCCGTTCCTTTCCCTCTCTTCACCAGACCAGGTTTGATGCCAAAGTGACTCGCTCCATTTCCAGTCCCGTTTCCAAATCCCGCTTCAGGTCGTTGCTTTTTTCTTCATTCCTTTTCGTGTGTATGCGTCGCATGAATATCATGTCCAATACTCCAGTGTCATAACGTCAGGTGGAGACAGTGCCACTCGGGAAGCACGCTCCGGGTATCATTCTCCTCCCGAGATTTAGTGTGTTTCTCTCTGAAAGATGTTTCTTTGAGAGATGTTGATCATAAAAAGACTTCACTTTCGCACCTCATCTCATGACGAAGGGTCCACGGCAATCTCAAGATCAGACACGACAGCTCGGTGGTCCGACAAGCGAATCTGGTCGTCAAAGATGTTCTCCAAGACGCTAAACGCCTTGACGACGGCCGTGCGAGGCTCCTGGATGAACAAAAAGTCGATGCGCTGCGGCCACTCGTTGGCCTCGCCAAAGCTCGTGTACGTCAGGCTGTTGCCGTGGTGCTGGGCCTCGGGCAAGAGGGCGGCGAGGTCGGACATGCCCGACCCGGGCGCCGTCATGAGGCGGTAGGCCACGTCATCGGGCGTGCTGTTGAAGTCGCCGCCAATGAGGACGGCCGAGGTGCTGCTGCCGCTGCCGCTGCCATCGCTGCTGTCGCTGCCGTCGTCGTCGACGCCCCATTCGCGGGCGTACTGCATGAGCAGCTGGGCGCTGTGCTGGCGGGCCTTTGCGCTCTTGTGGTCAAAGTGGGTGCTCATGACGACGACGCGGGTGCCGGTGCCCCTGTGGGTGAAGTCGCCCATGGTGACGACGCGGTTGTGGCCGGCGCCCCAGCCGCGCGACGGCTTCTCGGGCGTCGGGCTGAGCCAGCGCGTCTGCGAGCGCTCGAGGAACCAGACGTCGGAGCGGTAGAAGACGGGCGAGTACTCGCCCTTTTGCCGGCCGTCCTCGCGCGCCCGGCCGATGGACGCCCACCGCGGGCCGAGGCTGGCCTGGATGTCCTCGAGCTGCTCGTGCAGCACCTCCTGCAGGCACAGAAAGGCGTTCTCGTGCCCGGCGGTGATGAAGCTGAGCTGGCTGAGCAGCCGGGGGCCGCGCTCCTTCCAGGGCTTTTCGCCGCGGACCGGGCTCTCGGTTGCGTACCGGACGTTGAAGGTGACGATCCGGAGCGGGATGGTAGGGCTGAGCTGGGTCACGTCCATCCTGGTGGCGTCGTAGTCGAGGGGGTCCGGCGCCTGGAAGCTGCTGAACTCGAGGCCGCTGTCCCGGTGCGAGCTTGCGTCGAAGAGGGACCCGAAGGTAGAGTCGCCCTCGAGGAAGAAGAGCGCGCTGCTCCAGGCGACCAGGCCGCAGATTACGAGGACGACGATGACGACGGAGCGGAACATTGCTGGGGAGACTGCTGGCCGGCTGGGATCTCGCTGCGAGCGCAGAGCGTCGCACAGCCGGGCGAGTCTCGATCTTTTAACTTGGTTCAGGCCGTTGTCCAGAGTCCCCATTCCTTGAATTGAGCGAGTCCGGAGCTGGCAGGAGAATGAAGCGAAATATCAATGATGTGAGCAATCGGATCGTCGGATGCTTCACGTGGGGCGGGCTGTCGAGGTGTGCGGAGTACCGAGCCACTCGCCACGAGTCAAAAGAAACACAAGAAGACCAGGAGAAAGGTTGAAAAGTAAATAGAAAAGAGGGGGAGTAGGTATGATGGCTACAATGTTCCAAGAACTGGGAATATATACCTGGTCGGTCCCGTACGTGTATGAAGTCAACAATCTGGTTGGTTGGAGTGTCGAGTCTACTATCCGGAGATCCGGAGGGAGGCTTCAAGTCCTTTATGTAATCGGCCGGCCGTCTCGAGGAACCCGCGATCAGAGAAATGCTTAGAACCACTGCAAGAGCCACATCCCGTGCGGGCCGACCGCAAGGTAAACGACACGAAAACGAGAGAGAAAAAAAGGCCGAATGCAGGCGGCTTGGCGCTCGGAGCCGTATTGCGGTTTTCTGTCTGGTTCCGACAGGGACTACGACAGCGGGCTACGTAAGGCCAGGGCGCAAGGGCGAGATTCCGTGGGGGGGAACTGGTGCAAGTAGGCAATCTTTGCGGAGGAAGCGTGCCCTGACGACTCGGAGTTGCAGTTCTTAGTCTACGGAGTGCTACAGGCATCGAATTACACGTACTCGTACATATGGTACATGCCTCTGCCGGCGATTACGGGGATGGGGGAGGGAGCTGATAGGCTGGACGGGGGTTGCACGGGTTGATGATAGTGGCTCGACGCTCTGTGATTCGATGATTCCGGTGTCTGGGTCAAAGACCCGGCGTCTGCATGCCAAGAAGACGCAGGGCCGCTATTCTCCTCCATCCGGCATACCTCTGGCCGAAGTGACGGGATGCGGGAGGATGCTCAGAAGAAGACGGTGGTGAGCAAGGAACCTGTGTTACGGGCAGTCGTACAAATCGTAATGCTGCCGTGATGATGAGCCGCTCATTGGCCCGCGAAGCAAAAGGGGGATCATAGAAAGAGCAGAGGGAAAAATTGATGCCAAGCGGGACAGGACACAGGCTGGGGAGACGCTTGTTGGTCTGGAATCTGGATGGTGGCCTGAGCTATCGAGAGACACGCAAGTGCCGCGCAAGCCGCAATTTGACAAGGGCGGGATGCCATCGTGGCTTGTCGGCGCACGAGCCTCGCCGACGGATGGGAGAGGCAGCTGGAAAACATCATTGTCTGGATGATGGAAGCCTGGAGGGCTGCCTATTGCATCTATATACCAGCGATAAATATTGCTTCGTGACTGACTGCAATTTTCCGAGATGTGGAATGATGAGATTCAGATCATCTCCATGGATTCACTGCAACGGACATGTAAGCTCCGAACTGCGACAGTTGGGCTCCGCTCACCAAGTTTTCCGATGGCCGACATGGCGTCATCGGCGTGCCAAAGCTGCGGGAATCGAGCAGGGGTTCATCAAGCCCGATCGTGTAAGCAGAGGGGGGGAGAAAGAGGACAAGAGAGGGGGGAGGAGGAAGAAAAGAATGAGCGTTGAATCAAATGAGGGCATCAGGTGCCCGGGTCACGACTTTATCTAGGCTCGGCATCACTGCGGGGAGGAGATGCGACAAGCAGAGACATTGTCTGCCGTGAGTCTCTTTTCACTTACTACCTACCTACCTACCTATCTGGATATGAGAGGACGGTAACAGGATTCATGAGGCAAGGTTTGGGTTGGGTGTTTTCTCCGTTTGGTGGTTCGTGAGGCTTGTTGGAGAGAGGAATCGACGATCCAAGCGCTCTGGATCTGGCATGATCACGACTCATGGCTCGACTGTTTTTTCGACCTGGTCATGCCTACAATGCGACGTGTTCTTGAGAATACCGGGAAATGCTTGAGTTGAAGACGTCTGGCCCAGTCTCTATGACGCAAAGGGACCTTTTCTTGAGTGAATTTTTCATGCGTGGCCCATGTCACGTTTGGTACTATCAAGAGACGCCAGCGTCAAGTGAACAGTCTCATGAGAATCAGATTTTTTCTCATCTCATAATCAATATCGCGTCTATTGTTCTAGACGAGGAAGATATTGCAAACCACATCTATGCAGGCACTTCGTGTGTGAACAGATTCCCATCTTACAGGCCAGGCAACTGCTTCTATATCGGGACGTGGCAACTTTACTCGGAACGCTTCTGGAATATCTGGTGCATCGCCTCCCATCCACGCGTCCTCAGCACGGAATCTCGCCCTTGCGCATCCTTTTTCTGTCTGCTTCTTCGCCCGCACTAACAACAAAATAACAGATAGGCCATTCAAGCCGTGAGAACGTGAGCTGACTTGAACACCCCCCTCCAGAGCGAACGGTGAGTCGACGATCGACGCCATCGTGCCTCAGCTCAAACGGCCGCATTCGTCGCGGAGGGGGAGGCTGGAGCAAATCAGCAGACGCAAGGGAATCCGACCCACCATAGCTGAGGAGAGAGCTCTGTGTGTGTGTGTGTGTGTGCGTGTGAGTGTGTGCTATCGTGAATTCGTATCACTTCGTTTTTTTCTAGATGAGGGTGTTGTCTCATAGGGTGGTGACCTTTGTATGTGAGATGAGAGCTTCCGGAAGCGGCAGCCTGTTTCGATCGAGTCTGGATCACGGCCCTCGTTGCGTTTTATCTGGGCCCATGTAGTCGCAATGAGCGAAGTGCGTATTATATGGTTATGACAGATACTCACGGTTACGTGTATGAGAGTATTAGCGATGATGATCCAACAGCCAGCCGACGCTCCCGCGCCGCGCCGTAGCTAGTTTGCCGCGTTCCATTTTTACCCATTTCGCCTCTCTCTCACATTCTGTGAATAGGTATCGAATTATCAATCTGATAATGGTGCGTACAAAGTACAGTAGCAGCCTCTGATCGACGCGGCGATGTGCTGCACACCGCTTCATCCCTTGGCCTCACAACACCAACCGCCAGTCGGCAGCAACGAAAAAAAAAACTTCCTTCATGCAAGGAACCGTGCATAAGTCCAATACCCAAGATGTGATCCGGAAAAAAAGAAAAAGGACTGTCTTGCATCTTTCCCAGTCATGCATCTCGTCCGATCGAGCAGAACAACGGCCGATCGGAAAGAAAAACCAGCATGGAAAATCATGCAAGATGGGCATCTTCATGGACTGAGGAGGAGGAGGAGGGGGGGCATGACCTGAGTCTTAGCCCACTAGATGGAGTAGCGAGTCGAGACGGGCAGCATCACGCCTCACTTCTGGCCTCTTGTAAGCGTCCATTTGGTGCCGTTTGTGATAATAATTCCTGCTCCCAGAGCAACGGGCTCCAGCGGGAAAAGAGTCATCTGGTCTTGTGGTTTGTCTTAGTGGGTGTGCCCTAGTTTGCGTGTAGTCTCTCAGCTTACATGGGACATGTGCGTGTTGTTAGAGCAAAACCAACCGCCAGGGAAGAGCCTCTTCCGAAGAACCCACAAACCCTTGCATGATCGCTAGTGGCTTGTCCTGTCTGTCTTGTCTGTCTGTTTCTCTCCGCCCCGCGCCTTTGTCTGATCTGACACGGGCCGCTCATTCGCCGCCTGGTCGATGATTGCCAACCGCCGTGCTGGAATGCGAAGGGCCCATGGCTTGAGACTATTTGCCCGTAGGCGGGAAACGTGTCAAATCATCAGCGCTTCCTCACGCACACCACAAGCGAACTATTGCCCAGAGGCCGCTCACACACACGCCGTTCAGCCCCCTTCCACGTCCTTCTTGGCATGTCTACCTACTCACAGTCTATAGTCACTCACTCACGCTTTCACTGCTTTCCCCATGACATAACTTGTAAAGACGAGAAACTTGGCCTCTTCCCTGATCATTCTTTGTGACAAGTGACATGCGCAGTTCCCGGCTGCCACACTCGGTGCAACCCCAGCCCCAGACGCCCATCTCCCCCCCCCCCTCCACCCTCCATGATAGGGCCGCCTTCACGTGGGCGCAGCTGCGTTGCTGAAATGGGCTTCTTCTTCCATGCATGACACTGTTCAGAGGCAGTGGGCTCACAAGGTCCCCAAGCCGGGAGCCGTGCCCACCACGCCCCTCCCCTCTTTCTCCTGCCCCCCCTTGTCCTGATCTTCCCCCTCTGGGATGGATGTATTAGATGGGGCTATCACGGGCTGCAAGTGGTGACGTCTTTTCGCAAAGGCACAAGCTCTTGGCTGACCCCATTTCGTGATTTTTGGCTCTTCTTTCCTATTCTTTCTTGACTTGTGGGAAAGTAGAGCAGAAAAGAGGGGAATGGGGTGTGTGTGAGATGGTGGTGGTGGTGGTGGTTTGAGGACAGCTCTTGTTAGCCTCGTCCAGTCGGCTTGCCCGTTGGTATATAGCTGCGGCTTATCTCGCTGCCTCGACTCCAGGCATTCTCAGGCTTCATTTTTCTGATATTCTGGACCAGCTTTCTTTGGTTCGCGTGAAGGACACCATCCCTCTCTCTTTCTCTCTCACCTTGCCTCGTGCTGAGGCTGCTCAGCACTACCCGTCGGAGGTGCCGTCAAGCCACCGACCTCCTTACCTCCCGCTTCTTCATTCTCTTGATTCACTCGTGCGTGAAGGTCACAAGGGGGGGAATCGAATCCCGTCGCCTAGGCTCAGGAGACATACTTTGTCATTATTGCTCTCTCTCTCCGTCTGAGTCATCTCCCAAGTTGGCGGCCTGAAGGCAAATCCAACATCAACAAGTTCCATCTGCCTGTCTGCCTCGCCTGACACACCTCAACCCTACATAAAATAACCACACCACCCCATCAACTCCCCATATACAAAACTTCCTTCCCCCCGGGACCCAGCAGAGACAATGCCCATGGCCTTGGTCTTCTCCTCCTCCTCCTCCTCCCGCCGAGAATCCTGGCCGCCGACCCAGCTCCGCCTCCAGTCGCCCGCCATGTCCCTCAAGAAGAGGTCCGGCCTCGACGGCGAGCCCCGGCCGCTGCTCGAGGACATTGACGACAACCCCCTCACCTACTTCCTCACCCCCATCCCCGACGACGACGACAACGCCGACGTCGACGACATGGACCTGGACGACGTCGACATGATGGACTTTGACGCCGGCATCGAGGACGCCAGCCAGCCCCGCGAGGCCGTCCGCAGCGTCAGCCCTTCCTCGCTCGAGGGCCTCCGCAAGCCCGACTGCGCCCTGCGTCGTCCGGCGTCGCCCGAGTACGACTCGGACGCGCTCACCACCGACGACGACGACGACGATGAGGACTACATACGCTTCTCGCCGTCGTCGCCCTCGTCGTTTATGCTTTCTCCGCTGCGGGACCTGGCCGTCGAGGGGCTTCGCTTTCGCTCAAAGAGCCCCATGTTTGGCCTCGCCAACGATACCTTTCTGCATTACCCGGGCTCCTTGTCCGTGCCTGCGCCGTCGTCGTCGTCGGGGCGGAGAGGCCGAGGCCGGACCAACAGTCGGGGGCCGACGCGGCATCATATGCAGACGAGGAGCCTGTCTGCTCGCGTGCGGGACAATCACCTGTGGAGGGAGCCCAGTCCTGACGTGTGGTCTATTGAGGAGGAGACTGAGGAGGAGCTCATGAGTGACGCGGGGGCGGATGGCAAGACGGCGAAGCCGAAGAAGAAGGTTCGGTTTGTGCTTCCCGAGAAGGAGGCGTGAAGGAGGCCGTGGTTTGCAAATACTATCTATATCACCATCATCATTGCATTGGGTGGCGTTCAAGGAGGCTCATCTTGCTTTTTGTTTCTCTTGTCTTTTTCGTCAGAGGGTGGGGGAGGACTTTTGCTCTTTGATATATCACAGCATTTCAAGGAGTTTGGCGGTAGGAAGTTGTTTCCGCATCACGGTATGGATGACAGGGCGCTTCTACGTCTGCAACATCTTGGTTTGCCTTTTTAGTTGTTGTTCATGGGCCATTGTGAGCTGGGTCTCTCGATGGCAAGGGACGTGTCATATCGGAGTGCATTTCGAATTGTTTCCGTGTTGGTTTGGTCATTTGTTTGCGATTATACCAACGGGGATGGGCATCAGTTGGAGTTGGAGGCAGCTTTATGACAGTACTCTGGGATTTTACAGAGGTTCTTCGTTTACCGTAATTATCACAAATTGACTCTCTACTTTTCTATAATGCTTTGAAGGGAACATTCATGAGGGTGATACCAGAGAAAGGCGAAAAAAAAAAATAGACAAAGGACGTGTAAGTGAGCATATCAGTACCGCAGAAAGAAGGCACCCAAAAAAGAAAATCTCCGATACTGGGAATCGAACCCAGGGCTGCTCGGTGCTTCAACCGGAAGTTGAGAGCGAGCGATGTTAGCCACTACACCATATCGGATGCGAATGCGGATGCTCTTCTGGCGTCACAATTACATCCATCAAGCCATTGCTTTTGCCCGCAATAACTCGGAAAGCGTATCGCCACGATGGATGAAGCTTTGACGGACTGAGAAAGCAATCTGTATGTAGGGGCAACCGATAAGCGGCTAGGTAGAGCACTTGCATATGTATGACTTGCGCGCGCATAAGTCTGATGGGGAGAGAAGAAGAAAAAGGCTCGGAATTGCTCATTTGGCTTGGCGCGGGCTTGGTCATTGGGAATGGGAGATCGTGGAGGTGCGCGCTTTATTGGATGGATGGTGTGGTGGTGGTGGTGGTGGGGCTGGGTTTGCGAGAAGGTGATCAGCTGGACTTGGGTGTTGATCTGATGGACGTGAGACATGCGTACGAGTATGTACGAGGCGGGTTGTTGGTGGGTTGGAGGATGATGCTGTGTATGAGTCGAGATGATGATAAGGAGCGTGTGGTAGGTATGTGGTGGTTGATGTCTGATAGAAGTCGAAAGAGAGCAGCGGAAGAAGTGGTTGATGTTCGGGGGTGGTGTTGTATATTTGATGGAACTGAACGGAGAGCGGTAGAAGAGATGTTATGCATATGGTTCGATTACTGCAGGTAGCATGCATCAACGACAAGGCTCTTCATATTAAATGGAGAGTGTTGGAACCAGCTTCCATGTGAGAGAAGAGGTGGAGTAGGAGGAGGAGGGTGTGCTTCGGCTGTCATGGAGTGTGTGGAGAGTGAGCGCATCATCTTGTGACGTGCCGTTGCGGGCAGTTCGACTGGCGGCCGTGATGGAGGGCCTTTGGAAGGGGGGTTGCTGATTACAAGTATGCGTGTTATCTTTGGTTGGAAGTGCCGGGTGGGCATGGGCTGGTGGTAGAGGAGGAGGAGAATGTGTCTGCTGTGAGAGGTGAGTTGCTGGAAAGGTGAGCTGATTGATAAGGAGCTGCAATGGTAAGAATGTCAGATTTGTATGCTTCTATGGCAATCTACTTTTCTATCACGACCGCTTGCTTGTCGCTTCCTTGTGGATGTAATGTGTGTAAATGGAATCCCGCGGAAGATGAGTGCTTGGTGAGCTAGTGGGTTCTCTTATCCGGCATTGCGCATGAGAATGAAACTCGCACGCGAGCTACAGCTCGTGGAATCATTGATGGAATGATGTAAGCATACAGTAATAGAAGCAGCAGCATGCCTCATTATGTACAAGTCAAAGACGCGAGCAAAAAGTATGAGATGGTCGGTATTTGTATTAGACTGCAGGGTAGGATATACCACGGACTCGGGGAGTACAGCAGTGTGTGAATCCCGGAGCATGTCCAAGACGAGGCGCCGATCAGCAAAAATAAACAACACGACAAGGCAAGATCCGAGAAGCTGATATCGACAACACCCATGTGGTTCCAAGCTGTCGGTGATCGACCTTGCTTTGCTACGACGATTCCCTCTTTGTTGACTGCAAAACAACAACAATGCAGCGAGAGAGAGATTCGCCATGCATCCTTCATCAGCCACAGCCTTCCATTCGATAGTAGACTAGTCAGATATGGACTAGCCAACCGCGTGCATGGACAAGCCACAGACAGACGAAAATAACGTCCGCCTGTGATTGGCCACGGGTCGGGCCTTTCGGTGGCTGACCCAGCCTTCCAGCCTTCTTCCCCCCCAGTGAGTGACGCTCCAGCTGTGCTAAGATTGCAGCCAATTTCTCCAACTGTCCATCCATCCATGTTTGATTGCAGCGACCCCGCTGGTTACTGCGGCACCCGGCCGACCACAAGGACGGAGCACAAAGAAGCAGCTTGTTGAAGCTTTTGATGACAGCGGCTGTGCAGGTGCAGGTTGCAGGCACTCGGTCCTCGGAACCAGCCTTGAACCCGTCAACCCAGAATCAATAGCGGGCAGCAGCGCAATCGAACGACTTGGAAGCTCGTCTTGCACCGTACAAACAAAGTCCTCCAACGTACAACCCAGCACACTTGAGCTCGATCGATCGTCTATCGCACCCGCCATCATACACTCGCCCTAAACGTCACCATCTCTGTCCGTTCCGCCGTCGCTCGTTTCACAGTCTCAGTGTCAAATCTCAATCTTACTCTCCCTGTTCCGGCCCGCTTGGAGTCGCCCGGCTGACGTGCAATCACGACAAACGCCCTGTTTACAGTTCTCTCTTCCCTCTTCTTTTTTTCTCTCCTCTTCTCCGACGCCTCCCACAAACAGACCCGAGCTAGCGCCTTCTTTGTTGTTGTCGTTGACAGTGCGCAGCAGAGGCCGTAGCTGGCCTGGAAGCTCTCGAGCTGGGGATGTGCGACGACCAACGCGAGACTGACAGCAAACATCCCCGAATCCTCGATGCGCACAACATGCTGCTCCAATGAGGTGAGTAGCGCAGCAGAATATCCATGTCTTTTTGTTCTCGTCTCTACCCATCGCGTACGACCGGACCATCTGGACGAGCAATTGCGAATGTGCTTGAGCATTGAGGGATAGCTCGGGCAGCTGTGCTCTCCCATCGCTGCGTTCAACCGCGCTCTCGCCAATAGACTTGGCCGCACGCATTGACGTGGCCTTTGTCCTCGCGACGCGGCAATCCATCTCTTTGTGCTCGCCTTTGTGGCTGCTGAACTGACAGGCCAGCGGTAGCAGCTCCACAGACCATGACCTCGTCAAACGAAGCCCCTGGCGAAGGTAGCGCGCCGCCTAATCCCACGACGCCGACCAACCTCTCCGAACACTCCAAATCCGGCGGCTCCAAAGATGGCAGCGCGACAGACGGCAAAAAGACTCCTGGAGAGTCCCCCAAGTCTGCCCCGGCGGCAGTCACGGGAGGCCGGCCGCGGGCCAACACCAAGAAGACGGAGCCCCCGAGCCTCCTGCACGACTTTCTGCTAGGGCGGCCCTCGCCGGCGAGGCTGCAGGCGGAGCGCAAGCGGCGGCAGAGCATGGACACGGTCAAGGCGGAGGCGCGCCACGAGATGAGGCAAAACCATGTGCGCAAGCTGCAGCCGCCGAGCGGCGTCAGGGACAGGGTCAAGACGTGGCAAAAGGCCAACGCGGCCGCCATGGTGGACAGCAATCCGGACGATGCGGCCACGGAACCGACCGACGTCGCCTTTGCCGGGGAAGAGATGGAGAGCGTAACGGAGGAGGACCGGGTGCGCATCAAGATGAGGCAGAAGAGGAGGCCGCCCAAGGCCATTGTCCACAACGGCGGCCCAAAGTCCGAGGCGGACAAGAAGGACAAGGAGGTCCCGCCTCCTCCTAAAAAGAGGATCGTGAGCGACGACAACTGGGTCAAGCCCAAGGTCCGGAAGCCGTCGGTTCGAAAGGTGTCGCCACGTCCCAGGAAGACGAGCAACCCCACCCCGGCCCGCATTCCCAACGGCTTTGTCTTTCGAGCAGTGCCCAACCCGTCCTTTCAGAGCAAGGTCAAAGCGTGGGCTGAAAAGGTCGTGACGCCGCCGCCCAAGAGCCTCAAGGGTTCCCTGTCCTCAGACCTGTCAGACTCCGAGGAAGAGGAAGAGGTGGACAGCGACGACGGGGAGACGGCGACCGAAGTCACCGCGAGGAAGCCGATCAAGCCCACCATGGGTGACACTGATGGCATTCGAGTCCGGCCGATACGGAAGAAGGAAGCCGATGACGACGGTATACGGGTTGCGCCAAAAAAGGCTACAGATGACGGTATACGGGTAGCCCCGATAAAGCCTTCAGACGACGGTATCCGGTTTACGCCCAAGAAGGCCACAGATGATGGTATACGAGTTGCGCCAAAGAAGTCCACAGACGATGGTATCCGAGTTGCACCAAAGAAGTCCACAGATGACGGTATCCGCGTCACGCCTGCAAAGCCTTCACCTGCCGCTCCCCTGGATGACGGCATCAGGGTGAAGCCAGTCGAGGTCAAGGAGTCCAAGGACGGCATTCGCATCACGCGCATGAAAGTCACACCGCCTCCTCGCGATGACGGCATCAGAGTAAAGCCAGTGGCCGACTCCAGATCGGAACCGGGGACTCCACGGCCGACGCGACAGCGAAGCAAGACTGCAGGTGCCGCCTCCAAGAAGCACACGATTCACGACTTGATCAAGGCTGTCGAGGAAGCAACCCTATTGTCCATGTCTGACGGTGCGGACGACCTGGATTCGTATCTCGATGCGCCGGCTGAGGAGCCCCGGCCGAAACCTCGACCGGGCGGCGTCAAAAGGAGCGGAACGAAGCGTCCCAATACTAGAGCTAAGTCGGCAGACGTCGGCTCCCGCGCCAAGCAGCCGCCTCATATTCCAGACTCGGACCTGGGCACTACCTTGACGGACAGGTCTCTGGCTGACATTCCAGGAGAAATCCCCTTTGGGCACTCCGCCTTTAGTGAGTTGGATCTGCCCCTGAGAGGTCCTCCGAAGAGCAAGCCGAAGCAGCAGCCGCAGCAGCAGAAGAAGACGAAGCTCGACCGGGCAACGAGCTTAAAGGCCATGCCGAACGTGCTGAAGAAGGTGGTGGAGGAGGGCAAGAAGATTATCCAGGAGATCAACGAGCCCTCGAGGCATGCGACGCCCAACAACCCCCCGAGCATCGAGAAGTGGCTCAACAATACCGTTGAGCCTTATGAGAAGGGGAACCGCCAACCGTCGCTCTCGTCGACACTTTCCGATGAGGACGATGAAGATGATGATGTCACGATAGGAGAGGCTGCACCTAGAGACATTTCGCGGGAGGCTAGACGAGAAATCAGACCGAGGGAGACTACACGAGAGATCAAGCCGAAAGAAGCCGTGCGGGAGACGAAACCAAGGGAGAGCCGGGAGACTACGCCGAAAAAGACTGCGTCGAGAGAAACGGTATCGAAAGAAAGCGCACACAGGGCGTCTACATCTAGAGAGACAACACACAGAAGGAAGCCCTCGGCGGAGACAAGGAGCTCGATGGTTTCGGAGTCACGCGTTGTGTCCAACGTGACCTCGGATCTCTCGTCCAACCTTACTTCCAGTGTCGAAACAACGCACTCGGAAGAGACTACTCAGAGTGCCAATGCATCGAGTCCAAAATCAGGGTCAAGAACCAGTAGAGACTCCGGAAAGAGAAACTCGCCTTCATCATCAAGTCTCAAGAGGAGGAGCGCGACAAGAGACTCCTTGCCCTCGTCAAAATCAGGCAGCACACGCCGGCCGTTCCTCGGTGCTCTGAAGGAAGCTTTCCAGGGAGAGTCCGCAACCCTTACGAAACCTATCAAGGCCTACCAAAGCCAAGAAGAGCGCCGCTTCGCATCTGATGACGAATCTCTGGAGGATGACCGGACTGAACTCGAAGCCGATTCCCAGTACATGCAGTCCAATTCTGATTTGAGCAGCTGGGCAACGACAGAGACTCGTTCAAGCACGGATCGGGACTCGTCCGTCCGCAGCTCGTCAAGGGGCGCACCGCCGCATATCGCTGGACCGCGACTCCGGCCCCCTACAAACGGTCACGAACTCTCGACGATCCTTTCCGAGGGCTCTAGTGTCAGCCATTCGGAGACCGAGTCGGACGTGAGCCGATCTACTCTCACCCGCTCAACGACGGTTTCAAAGTCGACGGACCCGAGAACACCTCAGCGACAAGGTTCAGGCCTCAAGAGGAGGTTGACGAAGCACTCTGACCTGGTATCAGTCCTCTCACTGCCCGACGATGCCAATGTCCCCCAGCGAATCAAGAGCAACCGGTCGAGGCCGAGCCTCCGGAAGGCACGCGGCCTGTCCAACAACGTGACGGCAGATGATCTGCTGAAGGAATTTGCCGACGACGAAAACTTGTTTCGGCGAGAGCTCAGAACTCTGGTTGACGGCGTGATCCCCGTGCTTCTGTCTCATGTCGTGAGCGACACCACCCCCACCTCTGAGCTCTTTGGAGCCGCCTCCGCAAAGGGCAAGGTCGACGTCACGTCCAAATCGGTCGTCAACATGGGAGTTGTCCTGGAGAAGCTCAAGAACGCGCACGACAAGGCTCCCCTCAACGACATCCGCCGGATGGCCAACTGGGCTCACGGCGTTGTCCCCATCTACAATAACTACCTGAGCGTCTGGAGGCTGGGCTTTCAGGACCTGATTGTCAACCTTGCGCCCCGACGAGGCACGGCAGACGAGGATGACTCTCTTCTCAACGCACTCCCGAGGAACGCCAATGGCGATCTCATCAATGCCCAGGGAGAGCGGGTGGCCGTCGCCTATCTCTTGAAGAGGCCCCTTCTTCGCATCAAACAATTGGCCCGGCTAATCGTCTGCGTGGACCAAATGTATCCCTCTCCCGACTCCAACCAGCTAGTCAAGGACTTTGAGGCCTTGCAAGAAAAGGCTCGTCAGCGCCATCGAGAGGAAGTTGCTAGAATCATTGACGAAGAAGCCATCAACACGGATACCTCCAGGGCTCGAGACCTCCGCACCCTAAGTCCCATCAAGTCCGTCACCATCCCCGCCTCCCGTCAAGTCAGCGCCAAGGACATCTTCTCGCTTGATCTGAGTCACTCCAACGGCCAAAGATTGGAATGTCAGGTGGAGCTGGTGCACCGCGACAACCAGAGCCGTCCCGAGGACAAGGGGGATCTGCTCATCCGAGAGGTCGGAGACGGCCGGCGGTCGTACCTCCTCTTCCCGCCCATTTCCATGTCCCTCGTGTCTGCTCGCGCGGGAGATGGAAAGCAGGACATGATCGTCATGGTCCGGGGTAACCACAATGGCAAGGCCTGGCACGAGCTGCTCAATCTCTGCGCCGATGAGGAGGAGCAGATTTTGGACTGGCTTGATATCCTGCCTTCTTCGCCCGTTCCGCCCAGGCAAGCTGAGCCCAGTATCCTTGATGAATCTGAGCTGGGCTCGGACTCTCCAGGTAGGCTACCAGACGTGCCGGTCGGCGTCCAAAGCATGCTGAGCGTGGCCACACGCTCCGATACCACCGACCATGACGACTCTGACAGCGGTCTCGCGACACCGCCTACTCCTACACGGGCTGCTCCAGGACCTCCCGGCAGGTCAGAGCCACCTGCCACGAGACAGATCCCCATCATCTACCACAATGACGCGCCACCGCCGCGACCACCTGTTCACCGAACCCTCAGCCCCACGCCTCAGCAAGCACCCAAGTCTCAGTCATTGCTCAAGCCACCGATCGACCTCCATGCCAATGACCGGCTCAAGCGAAGAGGCTCATCTCCTCTCAAGCACGAGTACTTGCCTTCCGAGGTCTCCTCCGCCTCAGGCCTCTCTTCTTCTGCTGTGTCTTCGATTGTGGAAGAAGGCGAGGAGACGGACTCAGATGGAGAAGATGTATCTGGAACCGAGTCCGAATCCGAGTCATCCGACGAGGAAATGGAGAGTCTCGATATCCCTCAGACTGAGCTTGGCTACAGCATCAGGGAGGATGACCGGAGAAGGGGCTCGTACGCACCTTCGTTTGCTCCTTCAAACACCCCTGCATCCGAGGTCAGCCTGACGCCGTCCAACTCTGCCTCCCAGGCCGGTCTCCACGGACGAAAGCCCTCAGAGGAGGACGGGAGCATCGCCCGATCGGGACGATGCCTCGCAACCGTCTCTAGATGGTCTGACAAGGGCGCGTGGAAGGACGTTCACCCTGACCACTGTTCCATCATGGTCACCGATGGTCTCATTGAAGCATTTGCTTTCCGGGACAGCAACTACACTCAGCTCGACGACCGGCCCATTGTCGCGTTGGACCTCACGCCCCTGGTCCTGATCCGACAGAGCACCGCCGTCGATCTGGAGATCCGATCGTCAATGCAACCCCATAGCAAGCTGGCACCAGTCTACCAGGGAGGCAACTTTCGCTTCCGGTGCCTGAACGGCCCCGACTGCTACACCCTCTACACGGCCGTTCACCACGCCCGCCTCAACAACCAAAAGTTCATCCAGCTGGAGAACGAGGCGCGGTTCAGGAGCTTTGGGGAGCGGCCGGCTCCCCCCGACGAGGGCGACAAGAGCAGCCGCCGCAGCTGGTTCGGTAGGAAGAATAGCTATCGCAGCTCGGTGAGGGCGCCGCAGTCGCAGCACTTTGACGGCGCAAGCACCACGCCGTCGTCGACGCTCTCTGCCTCGAGCTTCCTCAAGAAACTCACCCTTGTCGGAAACCTGTCGTTCAACCTGGCGCGATCATCCGTCGACAAGCGTGGCGGCCGGGCTGGAAGCGGCAACAACAGCCTGTACACGACGGGCTCCTCGTCAGGATGGGGATCGCCCCGATCGCCGTCAGTCAGCGTGGACAACAGCGGCGACGTGCCGGTCAACTTTGGCACCGACAACATCCGCATCCGGCTCCACCTCCTCGTGTCGCCGGCCAAGTGGGAAGACTACGGCAACTGCAACTTGCAGATTCGGCGACCGCCTCCCGGCTGGCGGCAGGCTCTCCGGGCGGACCACGGCCTCGAGAAGCGCGTCACGGTGACGACGGCGCCCAAGAAGAGCTCCGAGAAGCCGATTGTGGTGCTGGACGCCGTGCTCGGGAGCGGCTGCTTCACGCCCATGGGCAGCCGCGGCATCGTCTGCGGCGTGTGGGAAGAGGTCAAGAGCGGGGACGGCGTCGTGGGCGGCGTTCCTGCGAACGGGGCCACGGGAGGCAACATCAAGAAGTGGTGTTTCCAGTTTGCGAGTGTGGCGGAGGCTGGGTGGGTGCTGCGGCTGGTTCATCAGGAGGTTCTTACTACGTGAGCGTGATAGGGGCAACTCTACTGCGAGATTATCATGGGGTACCGATGGTCGGATATATATACACGTTTGAAGCGAGGTAGTATTCATTCGTCGGATTGTCATTTTTTAGATGCTGTGCATACTGCATCATTTGTATTAGTTGTTTGTTTTTCAGCGTGGCCTTTGACACATTATATCCATCCCCTTTTTTGGCCATGCAGCGAGGTTTGATATTTGTACATTGGACGTTTTGTATTTAGGGAGTCATGGAAGCGATGGGGTGGGAAAGGGGGTCTAGGAGTGCTCAAGTTGTGTTTTAAAGACAGCGACAAGCGAATAGATGGGAGGATGTGTGTATATTGTTGGAGGTTGAATATAGTTATGCTACGAGATGTTTTACGTTCTATTGATGAGGTATGTTTGAATGTGTATCTGTTTGATGAGAGGCTTTAAGCCTAGAGACTGGAAAGACCTTGGAGACTTGATATTGGAGTTTGTGATAGTTTTGATTGGAGACATGGGAAAGCCGGGATGGCTGGGGAAGAGTTCGAAACTTTCAACTTTGAGGTAACACATATGATTAGGGATGACCAGTGAACGGTTTCTAGAGTGCCCTGACCCCCTTTGTAAACGTGTTGTTTGAGTAAAGTGTTCTGTGGTGGACGATCATCTTGATGAGATATGTGCCCGAGGTAAGCCGGGATATCGGTACCTTTATGGTTTAATGTCGGATTATGGTAAAATCTGCGAGTAGAGGGAGCGATCCAGTGTGCACGTTTTCCCATCTCTTTGTATGAGCTTACGGGACAGCTTCTTTGAATACTTGCTGGAGAATGGGGAAATATGAGTGTATAGTTGATGCCCAACAGGGGGGTAGGAAACACTGCCGCCCTGCCATTGGGTTTTGTATGTGATAAGCGGCCCTGTTTTCTTCCCACCCGTGATGTCTCAAGAAGATGGAACAAGTGGAAGTCTTAAAGGATGTAGAGGGTGGCAACCTAAGAAGGAGGTGGAGGAGGAGGCATGATAACCATATCAAGAAGTCTTGCTTACAGAGATGAGATATTAAATAATGTCTGTAATAAGTTACTTCTGTGGGCTGTTGTGTATTCATCAGTTGAGAAAGAGGGCTAGAAAAGGGCCAAATCAAGATGAAAGCCTCGGATAGACAAAAGACCTTTTGTTGGGATGTCAAGACTGCCTTGACTGATGGAGAGTGTAGATCAGACACGAGTCGATGGACAGTGTAGATCAAGCCAGGTCCTCGAAGGACACACACGAAAAGGGCCAAGCCCCCGAGCCCAATCTTTGTGTCCTTATGTATATCGCTAGGCAAGACGGGAGGCACAAGTGTATTCGTCTCGTTTCGTAGCTTCCGACGGATGCAGCAAGTTTTCTCCTCCGGCTAGGGGAATAATTCTCTGCTGTTTTAGCCTGGAGGTTGGGAAGGTACCTTGTGGTACACTTGTGTACATTTGGTACGACTGTTGTGTTTTTGTTTTCGAATTATGCTGTTTTGTTTGGATTTCGGGGGAGGAATAGGGGGCTTAGGCGTAGGACGACGGAGCAATGATCGCGCGGAAGAGAGTCGATGACGAGGGAGGTTCCGGTGTTTGATTTTTCGTAAAGGGAATCTAATGTCTGTTTCAAGAATACTTCGTCCTCGATGTCGTATGAGATCTTTTCGTATTGGAAAGGGGAAGAGATCAAACTCACAGCTGGAATCCAAAGCTCCCCAATCCATATGCAAAACACATGACCTGGGACACATCAAAATCACACCAGAAACAGCAGGGAAACAAAGAAGACATCATAATACAGAGAACAGCAAAGACAAAGTCTTTTTGTTTTCCTCCTTTTCTACGCATTTATCTACCTCCCAAGAAAAAGCAAGGAGTGCTCCTCGTATTTGCTACGAAAGAAGGAGCCAAAAATAACCTCGGGCCTCGTATTTGCTTCAGCTGCGAAACTCCCCTTCTTCAAACGACTCATGTCTATTCGACTGGCATTGACCAAATATCCCAGCATGGATAGAAATTGTGAGAAACTCTTGTTTGATGCTGTCGATTGGAAGATATACTGATAGTGGTGATAGTGGTGGTGATAGTTCCCCCTTCTCCTCCACATCGGGGCTCACCTGAACGGGCAGATAACCGAGGATAAAAACGAACAGCATCTTGCTTAACATCCGACACGCTACTCATCTCTCCCTCCCAGTATGAAGTCATCCATCCCCATCCACAAAGTGCAAAGAACAGATCCTCACCTACTTCATCTCCTCCTCCTCCTCCTCCTCCCGAACACTCCTTCCACTCCCCATCTCAACCATCTCCCCAAACCATGGAAAGCCTCCAGCACACACACATAGCAGAACAAAAGCCCAATCAAAACCAGTCAAAGTCCGTCAAGCCAATCACACACTCAAGGAAATCGACGCCCAAAAACCCCTGCCACCGAATTATCCCATCAACCCATCCCCCATTCCCAATTTTTTCTCGTATTCAACAGACAAGCGCCCCCGTCTTCCCCCCTTCCCCCCAACCTCCCCATGGACTAGACCTACTTTGTACAGAGAGAGAGGCAGAAGCGGGCGAATATCCGCTCACTGCTCATCGCCTCAATCGCCCCATCCCCTGGGCTCCCTCCCTGGTGGGTGTGTGTTTGAATTCACCCATTTCGGCCTTGTAGGTCCAACGACAGTGGAATCAGTATATCAAGTAGAACTACTGATTCATGGATAACAAAGACAAGGCCAGGGACAGATAGAGCAGGTCAAATCCCAGTTGAGGCAGAAAAGACAAGGCATGCCCAGCCCTTCACGAGCATCACACGCAAGGCCCCATCCTCACAACTCTCACCGTTTCCCCGATCCCAAAAGCAGGGGTTCCGCGCACCTTTTCCCTTCCCTTCCATCCGTTCCTTCAGATTCTTTCACCATCGAAAACGGTCATTCGCCCCATGCTTCGATCCATAAGAGACCTACAGGAAGAGGCGAATCGTAAACGCAGAGAGAAAGGTCCTCGTTGATTGGGCCGCCTAGTGTATGTGCATGATATGCACATATGCCCCATACTCTTGTAACACTAAATGGGGTCCCTTTCCTGGGAGAGAAACGTGCTAGTTGAAGAACATACAAGGACCCTGCGACAGGCTTAGCACACAGCCGGGCGAATCGTAAACAGTAGAGATAATGCAAGCATCAAGGAGAAGTCGTGTAACCGCCCGCGCCGCTCCCCCGAAAGGGGAGGCAATGGCCCGGCGATTGTTGGCGGACGTGTTGCTTCCGGTTCCTGATCACACTTGAGACCCTTGGAAACTCCCAGGGCATGGGGGCGGCGGTTGAGTTTGTCTGATCAAGCATGGCTTGTTGACATGTCTCCAGGGACCGGGGTTAGTCTGACGAAGACGAAGGGTGATGGAAGGCCTGGACAGAAGTAAGCTGCTTACTGCCCTGCACAAGCAGTGAGACCGCGCACGCAGTCTGTAGACAGTCACCTGGACATCATGCTTCCAAGAAGCACACCAACAACCCGAAATCATAGGCACATCGAACAGAATCGTATTAAATCCCATCAAGATGCCAAAGGCAAAGCTTGAATCATCCACAACCATCTTCTGAAGCGTCGCCCAAGTAGATGGGCGACGGCTATTCACAAACTCTCACACAGATACACACTCAGATCCCTGGCACGCTCTCGGCGTCATGGGCAATTTATGCCCACTGTCCCATGCCGGCGGCCATTTCCCTAAACAAGATTCCATTCAAATTTCAGAACAAAGACCATGTTCAAACACCAATATCCAAAACGTCCTCAACCGATTGTTCGTTTGAACGCCGGGAAAACGAAACGCCATTTTTCTATCCGCAACAATGTGCAGGAAGTAGCACAGTGATAAAAAAAAAAAAAACAGTCGCTATGCAGTGTGATGTTCAGTTCGCCCAGTTACCATTTTTGTGTATCCCAAAAGGAGTGAATCTATGTCGACCTTGATGTTCGTCATAACGTAATTTCGTAAAAGGAGTGTGTGCGTAGGTTGGGGTATCTTCGTAGAAGGAATGTCGATTAAGCTGGAGGGGGTATCGTTCAAGGAGTGTCGCGTATTAGATAATACATTAATAGTTGGTAATTATTGGTGTCGTAAAGGATTGCTTCGGTCGAGGTCAACTCGAGGATTTCAAGGAGTGTCGTTCAGGCGTTGTTGCTCCAGCAGGCTGTGCTGACGGGAGTAAGAAAAAGGAATGATCAAGGCCCGTGTATCGTAGTGTTTCATGGTAGTAGCGAGTGTGTAAAGGAGTGTCGTACATTTGCGTCTGCGTCGAAATCAAGAGAAGAAGAAAGAGGAGGAGAACAAGGCAGATCCCAGCTGCACCAAGTTGATCGCGGAGAAGGTGGAAGTAGTACGGGAAGTGACAAGGAACAGCCTTTTACCCATCACATCGCCCGCTGCTTGCCCTTGCCATCGGATTCCGAAAAGCTCGGAGTCAGTGGCACGCGCGACAGCGGTGATGGAGGGTGCGGCGCGGAAGACACGGAGCCAGTCTGACGGTGTCGGTGGTGGTGGTGAGAGTACGGCGTGCTAGACAGCGGAACCGGAGACTCGGGAAGGGGAAGCATGCCCGGCGCGTCCTGGTGGTGGTACGGAGACAGAGCTGGCGCAAGGGACGGCGCCATCGGCGAACCATCTGGAGGCGGATAAGCTGAAGTACTGGAGTTCCTGAGTGCCAACGGTCAATCCGATTGTGCTTCCTCGAGCCGGGGTTGGAGAGTCGAGTGTGTTGGGGGTCCATCTAGAGGAATCTAGATCCACACGGACTGCTGGGGAAGAACGAACCCGACGGGGTAGCCGCTGCTTTGCGCGTCCTCGAAGATGGGCGAGTGGCTGGACTGGAAACCTCGCATGTCATACCCACTGTACTCCTCCGGATCGCTGTAGGCGAGGGAGGCCTCAAAGGTCGATGACGCCGGGCTGTAGGAGATTCCATACGACGGAGACGGCACGTTCAGGTAGGGCTGGCTCAGGTACGGAGACGAGATGGCCAGCGGGCTGAGCCCGTCATGAGGGCCTGCCGGGGTAGGGCTGTTGAGCATTGGCATGCTCTCAGCGCTGTAGCTGAAGGCAGGGTTCCCATACGGCGTATAGGACTCCGACGAAGGGACCATTGGCACCTCCTCGCGCATAACGGGGAAGTTGGGAGGATGAAATGTAGGGAACGAAGGCGTCCTCTGCGGGCTCATCCAGCCCATGCGCGACCGGAACTCACTGACGGTGTCGAGCGGGTATTCCATAAGAGTGAGCGGCGTCTGATACGAGCCCTTGACGCTGCTCGCCACGTTCATGGTCATGAGCCGCCGGGCAATCTCCTCAATCGGGGCCATGGACAAGCTGCCAAAGTAGGCCGCGCCAATCTCCGGGAAGAGCCGCTCCATGAGCAGCGCCGCCGTGTACAGGTGAGCAATGGCAACCAGCGAGGCGGGGGAGCACTGGTAGGTCTGGATGAAGCCGACCGGCACCCAGAAGAGCCAGGTCCTCAGGAGCTGGAGGCGCTCGAACTGCTGGGCAATGGGAAGAGTCGGGCTGATCTTGCGGACGCCCTTGAGGAAGCCAATCAAGTGCTGCATCTGCATGAGGCATGACTCTTCCTTGAAGTGCTTCAAGTGAGCCTCCACCTTCATGACCTGGTCCAGGGTGCGCTGGTAGGCCTCCAGGTCGTCCTTCTGGGGGTGATAAGCCCGGCGTTCAGGATCCGGAGAAGGAGGCGCCGTTGGGAACGTGCTGCTCTCAGCGATGAAGTCCGTGAACTCGGACTCATGCTTCCATGCGTCCATTGCTTCGATCACCTGACGAGAAGAGTCAGTCACTGCTCAAACGGGAAGTAAGAGATCAACTACATACCGTCGCAGTGCCCTGCATGAGCTTGGTCCAGTCGCGCCTATTATGCGGAACGGAATTAGTCATTCGGCTGTTCAGTCGCGGTGAGAGCTGCTGAAAAAGTAATGCTTACCAGCTAGTGGCCTGCCACGACAGCACAAGAGATGCCGCAAGGATGGCGTCGGACGTAGAGCGAGAAAAGGAGTTCAAGGCTTCGTGCAAGCCGTTGAAGGCCCTGCCCCTGTGCTCAAAGGCCATGGAGCCGACTAGAGGGCAATCGGTCAGGAAGGCAATGTGCATGGCAGAAAAGGCCAGCAGAGCGTGCATCACAAAGGGATACTCCGCGCCAATCTGGAGCAGGCTGAAACACCATGTTAGCGTCGTGCTGAGCAGCGTGTCACCGCGAGCAGCGAGCGCGTTGCAGAAAGAACTTACGTCGGGATGTAGCGCGTCCACAAGGTCAAGTTGTTGGCCTCCTGCGTCATCAGCTGATAGTGCAGGGAGGCGACGTGGTAGATCAACCGGAGGTCCTCGAGCGAGTACTGGTGCGGCGAGGGAGCTGGGTAGATGCCGAGCGACGGGAAGGGGAACATGCCAGTCCGCTGCCACTCGCCGATCGCAGCCTCGATCTGGGGCGTCCACATGAGATCGGGCTTGTCCGGCGTAGCGGAGCGACCTGCATCAGGAACCTGCACGTCGTTGTACGGGCAGCGGATCTTGTGCTTGGTGCAGTTGCGGCTGGTCACGCGGGTTAGCAAATGGAGAAGAGATTTAACGGAAATACGCACGACAACTTACCATTGGGGGAAGCTCTCATCGCAGCGGATGTGACGACGCTTGCTGGATTCCTGGTTAGAACAATGCTTCGGGGTCTGAATGGAGTTGCCATTTAGCAAGAGCGGGCATTGCTACGTACCACGTATCACAGCCTTTGCGAGACTTGGTGTGACTGTCATCACAAGGTCAGCTCATGCGTCACCGGGACAGGGAGGGGGGGCAGAGGTGAGCGCGAGGGTGACGGTGAGCGGGCTGCGCAAGAGAGACAAACCTGCGACGAGGAGGACCACCGCCAGGGCCAGCCATTGTAATTGGAACCGTAACGAACGAGTGCTATACGCTGGTCAGCAAATGGGACATGCACGCAAGACGTCGTCCTTCCAAGACAGCAAGATAGACGGAGCATACAAGATCCTAGAAACACAGCTGGAAATAGCTGTGCCTGAAGAGCGAGGCGGGCTTTCGTGACTATTGATGACTGGAGCCACGAACGGACACGGTTGGGATCAGGCGTCGGTTCAGTTGCAACGATGTGGGCGCAACTTGGTTCAGGGTTTCCTTTCTCCTTCAACACAAGATGTACTGGACTGATATACACACGTGCGTCCCGGTGTGTATATGATGGATGGGCCTTGAATAAACGTAGCGATCGAATATGGCGTTATGATTTCTCCTTGAGCCTCAAAATTAAAGCAAAATGTAGCTGGTCGTCAAAATAACGTCGTTCTTTTTTGTCGATTTTATGAATTTTTTCTGGTTGGTAGCGATTGTGGAAAGCGATTGTGGTGGTGGTAATGGTGGGATTTTCTTTTCAAAGAGACATTGACGGCGACTCGGTTCAGCCTTGTAGAGCCTGGATGAAGCCGCAGCAATTGCTCGTCCGTTCGAATCCTTTGCGCAATCCGAAGCCTCTCAAATGAGATCCAGCTGAGTCAAGCTAAATCGATGGGTTCCGCGCAAAGATTCGAGATTCTTGTCGTTGGGGTTTGTAGAACAAGTTTCTTTCGTCGTCCGGTGGCTTCGGGATCAGGTCCGAGTTGGTGAAGTCCGGGGAAGGGGAGGGTTGCGACGGAGGGGATGGTTGAAAGAGGAGGAAAGAAAAAAAGAGCACCGGTAAAGCGAATGACAGGAGTCAACGAGGACTTCCTAAGAGGAGTGTTTTTGGGGGAGCGAATGTGGGAGAGCGAGCGTTGAGTCGAGATGGTTGGAGTGAGACCGGGGGAGAAGGAGAGAAGGCAGAAGGTTTGGGGGGCCGGCATTGTTAAATACACAGTGAGCGAGCAGGAGCAGGAGCAGGTGGTGAGTGGCTGCTCACGCTCACTGGACTGGCCCCGGGCAGCACCCGAGAGCAACCTGCACAGCACAGCACAGCACAGCTCCAGCTGCTGGGCTAGGTACTAGCAGCGCCCTGTGCAGCACAGCCAGCCGTCGGCCTACAGCGGGTGCAAGTACAAGCAACGTCCGGGCATGTACCCGCCGGTAGCCCCAGGTAGCACCGCCCAACCGTCCGTCACCCTGCTCGCCGGACCTCTGGTGCTAGATCCTTCCAGTCTGGGTGCTAACGGGGGCCCTGCTGGTCCGCCGAGGGGGGCCGCTAGGGGTCTGGCCCAGCCCGGCAGGAGAGCAGGTACAAGGCGCCAGACCACTGCGGCTACCTGGGGCTACTTCCATTTGCAAAAGGGCCCCTCCAGCGGCCATGTCCCGCGACTGGGGGGGTGCAAGGGGGTGCCACGCTCTATGTGTGCGACTCGGCCCTCAGGTCAGTGGTCGGTGCCGTTGGCGGTCCAGTGGGGGCGCTGCGGCTGTACATATGGCTGCTGCACCTGCTGCCCATGAACTTTCCATTGGTAAAAGCGGCAGGTTGGGGACGGAGATGCGTCAGGACGGCTCGATCACAACCCAGCGGCGGCGATTGGAACCTGACAATCCCTACGTCTTACGGCCCATGTCACACGCCCTAGCGGCTGCACTCACTTAACGAGCCGACATTTGTCATCGATACCTGCTGCCCTGACTTGGGATCAACATTTGCGGATGGAGTGGTGCATGTATCGTAGCTCCGTCATGCTCCAAAACTCCAAACTCCAAACTCCCCCAGAGCTGGAGCCGCCTCGTCTTGAACTCTACCGAAACTCTGCCAGGGATCAACCTTCAACGACTCCAAGTCGCTCAGAACGAAATAAGATCCGTTGCCGAACAGGGAACAAGGGGGAGCAGGACCGAGGCTCCCGCGGCTCCTTCTTGCCACAGGCATCGAGCCAAAAGCGACGTCAAGTCGGCCAGTCGAGTCAAGAAGCAAACAGAGGCCAACTGTTGGTGGAGAGAGGGGACGGGCGAGGGATGATGGAGGATGATGCCGCATCAGAGCATGAGATGCCGACACCCCAAGTACCACTACGACAATGTATGAGTGGTGCTGCCAGTGATGCCCGCCGCTCTGCTGCCACTGTGCGTACTGCGACTGGCACCCGCTCGGCGCAACAAGCGCGAGGGGGGCGTGTGACGGACTGGGAGGCTTGGCTGTGCAGCTCCCAAGAGGCATGACGCACATGGCACGATGCCCGCGCACCATGAAGTAAAAATAACAACTGGGGCGAGCCGTCGGCTTGGTTGCGACCAGGGTCAGAGGGCTTTTGCGTGTGGGGGACGGCGCCGCGACAGAGCTACCGCAGTAGTTTCTGCTTGCTTTGTCCGTACCGCTGCCAGAGCGGAATCGTCGAGGCGGAACTTCAAAGCCCTGCTGCCGTTGTCGCTTTTTCTTACCCTTGCCCCATGGGCTTAGCTTTCTCTGCGCGGCTTTTGGGCCCACGTCTAGTCAGGGTGAAACCTTCGGAGCCATCAGGCGAGCGTCAGATGCTTGGTTGGCCGGTGGTTGTGCCAGCACATCGTGGGCATCGTCGGCCGCGGGGCTACGGAATTATCGTTTGTAGCCAGTTGGCGGGCGGGCCTGTGCTGCACTTTGGTGTTGAAGACTTTTTTCTCTTCTTTCATTCGACTCTCGAATCTCGATTACGTTTGGAAAAAGCTGAGGACATCGGCCGAGTCGTTTCTAGAAGCATATGGTATCACTGTCATCAAACAGTCAACTGCCAGAGCGGGACAACGCAGACGTACATTCGGACGGCTGGCTGAAGGGCGAAAAGGCCAAAAAGCTTCCCGCTGGGCAAAGATTTGAGTTTTGTGATATTTGCCGCCCGGTGAGCTGGGCGATGGAGCAGATGCTCTGCTAGCCCACGACGTGAAAGCATCGTGGGCGCCGTCAGCCAGCGGCACAGGAGAGACGAGGGCCGAGAGGAACAGGAGAGAGAGTTCAGGTCATCGCCAACCATGGCGCCATTGTCTCGTGGTGCTAGCTGTGTAGCGCTTAGCCGAAGAATTTTCGGGAGCTTAAGCCTGCGGTTTCCCAAGATGAGATGCACCCACCCAAAAGCGTGAGCGCCTTCCACAGAGAAGCTCCACGCAAAGTCTCCCGAGTCACATGTACTATTATAGGTGAAAAAGAGGTACTCGTGCGCTTCATCAAAGCCTCTGCATGTACTTGTATGCTGAGACCTGTCGTCACTGTGGAGGTCAGCATTTGCCCCGACAGCAGCATCAGCACAGGTCTTCTGGTTGAAGGGCTCTGAGTGCTTGTACCGAGGATGACCTTGGGTGCTTCGGGATAGAACCCCACTGTGATGCTCTACAAGCCTCCCGTCCCAATATCGTAGGTGAGAACAACGGCGAACAGGGGCCATGCCTTGCACGAAACAACTGCCGTACAAACATGAATAAGACATTAATATCGCCAAATGCTTCCCAGTACTACCTCTAGTAGGTACCTCCTGTTGCCTTCATGTTGTACCTATCCAGCTACCCCAAGGTCTAGCACATGGAACGCTTCAGGTCGGTATCCCTTTCCCATCCAGCGGCCCTGCCGTTGTCCGGCAAGAACGACTTGCATAGACGGCGACGTCACGCAGCCTTGGCCCTCGCCATTTCGGAACAGCAGTATCCGTACTGTGCGCACTGTGCTACCGCAGGTGCAAGTCGGAGCCGGTGCCGCCTGCCGCCAAGAAAGTCCAGACATCAACTCCACCAGAAAGATTCAACCTCGTTGGTCAGGACTCCGGGCTTCTCACCATGCTCTTCTGCAGCTCGACTCAAGCCGAATTTGCAGAGCACGCCGGGCATGCTTGTCGTTAGCCTGTGGATTTAGCCATCACTATCACGGACACTTTTTGCAAGCACCAGAAGCGTCACAATCACTTTCAGCAGGAGCTAGAAGACGAACTTCGACAAACTGTTAAGCGTTCGGCGAGCCTACCAGAAGACTGCTTGCAAAACGACCATCTCCAAAGAACCTGAACCTTTTGACTATCGCCAGCGCCTCATGGTTCTTCAGCCACTTGGCTGCCATGCTTTCGGTCCCGCTTGCTCGGGGCATGGCGGCGACGGAGGCTTCGGCACACTTGGTGGCTGGGCCGGCCAAACTATGTACTACGGCTTTGGTGCAAGGAGAATGGCGACGGCGAAACCGGTCGATGCAATCCCTCTGCAGATGAGTCCTCGCTGCCTTCTTTGTCCCGCCCATTTGCTGCGTTGCCTGTCGGCTTTGTTAAGCCCACGTTGGGTAACGCGGCCAAGGTAGAAGCAGGCAGACGGCATGTACTAGGCCAGGAGGCCCTGGAGGCCGGTCCCAGGATTTGCTCTGGTAACGACACACAACTGGGCTTTCACCAGGCTTGCTCATCAAACGCTCCGTCGTACGGCCTCAACCGCTGGCTTCGACGCCGGCGCGCCACGCTCGGTCTTATGCGGCCGGTCAGTCTCTGGCTCCTGCAGCGTTGAGGCGATGCCGCTCAGCTCGACCATGACACATTCCAAATGCTCCTGGTCAATGCGCCGCAAGGGTGCACTTTTTGTCTTGCCCTGCGTCCGGGTTAACGTTACGGGGAAGCGTCCAGCTCCGGCGTCATTGTACGAGTATGTCTGTGCCTATACTCGCACTAGGTATGCAAAGGACGGACTGCGGCGAGGGCATCTGCCGCCAGAGCCAGCACCGGCGATTACCAGCGGTCTCGCCTATCTCTCAAGTCAGGTTAATAGCCTGAGCCAACGGAAGTATCTCGCGATCAGCCCCTGGATCTCCAGCATCACTTCCTATTTTCGTGCTAATTTTCAAGCAGGGTCGCTGGCAGTGATTGCAAGCCCGTGCTGCTCGATGGCTTTGCACCAGCCTACTGTGCTGCTCCAG
Organism: Trichoderma sp. PF4103; assembly: GCA_023628735.1. Taxonomy (NCBI): domain Eukaryota; kingdom Fungi; phylum Ascomycota; class Sordariomycetes; order Hypocreales; family Hypocreaceae; genus Trichoderma; species Trichoderma sp. PF4103. The sequence goes on from JAMAKC010000022.1 coordinate 248,935, forward strand.
GAGTTGCTGATCTCCGGGTCCTTGGCTTCGAGAAGCCGGCCAGAACTTAGCGGCCGTCTTACAATTACTAGCACTTGTACAGGCACTTGCGAGCTGAAGCAGTGGCACTCCGATGTCCCCTCTTGATGTGCGAACAAGGACGCCTCCACGCAGATCCTACCGCGGATGTCGGCAGCCGCGCCACTTGGCACATGTACAGGTACAGCTATCGGCCGAGCAATGCGTGGAGCCTCCGTACGGAGCTCACGCACATGCTCCGTCCAGAGTAATGCTCCGTCTTGTGGAAATGGAGATCAGCACCTCACAACGTCCTTGCCTACCTCCAGTGCCTCCGGGATTTCAGCAATTAATCATCGCCAAAGCACAAGGGCCAGGCAAACAGTTGGGCAAAGCGAAATGCATCCGAATTGGCGAAGCGCATCTCATTGACAGGCGGCCTTGATCTCCAAGAAAAAAAAAAAATGATGCTATCTCGAGTCAGTCACCGGAACCCCAGCCTGTCGTCCTGAATAGGTCACTGACCCGTACGACGGCCATCGTAGCTGGCTGGCCCTGCTTGCGCTAATCATGATTGCATGACATCTCAGCCACTCCTCCTCGCCTGGCCCCGCCGTCATCAAGCGCGTTCCTGATCTGCAGGAAATGAGCGACAGCCTTGGGTTTGTTCAATCGTCTCACTATTCAAAGATACGAGGTTGCACTCTTCCTTCAGCAGTTAGGGAGCCTTCTTAGCTCGGCATCGCCCTTGGCTACGCAGAGGCTATCGCAGACCCAGTAGAAGACAACAGCCCTGAGCCCTGACAAAAAAAACTCCGAGGCGCGGCCAAAATGCAAGCAAGGCTCGGCTTCAGTCCGCAACCCACTCTGGACATAGGGCAAGCACAGTGATGGAGCTCGGACAAGAGGTTCGCGACGGAGGCAGCCAACCCGCTGATACCCCTGACGCCGTCTTCTTTCATCAGGGATCTCGAGGACGTCCTTGACCTGGCGCGGGGGACGATGTTGGCCCTCCGTGAAGACACCACGACCGCAGATCCACCGCTGGTTTGCTCCCCCCTGCATCGTCTCGATCTCGACATCGATGAACTGCCTCCGGTGCAAGGAGACTCCTGAGTCAGCACTCTATAAGCTGGAAGGGCGTCGAAGGTGCTCTTTCAATCTTCTTCCGGCAGGCTTCGGCTAGTCTCGCCCACCGAGGCATCCCAGCAGATGGCAATGCAGGTAAAGGGGCACGTGGCAATGCTATTGCTTCATCGGGCTCTGCGGACTGCTCTCTTCTTTCATGACGTCTTCTACTTCATTGCAGCCTTCGACCATCCAAAAGCAGTATCATCTCTTTACTGGGCGAGGCATGGCCGACGTACGATGCATTACGCTCTGAGACGGTTCGAGACTTTGGCCGACAAACTCGCACATCGCACATAGGCAAAAATCGCTACGCGTGCCCCATCGGCGAGGATTGTTACCTGTCGCATACAGAAGCCTTGACGCATTGTTGCTACTATGTTTAGCAATCTTCTAATTACTTGGCCTTTTGACACGTCGTTTGACAAGTCCCGAGTCTTACGACCATCTCGAAACGACAACATATCCGCGCTTCCAGTCGTTATCGAAGGCGCACCTGAGCTCAAAACAGAAGCAGAGGCACCACGTTTCATGGCCTAAGCAAGTCTCCGAACGATAGCCTAGGGAACACCCAGGGGTTGTTGTCACCTTGCTCAGGGACAGGTCTAGATCCAATTCATAGCGAAATTATCGTGGACGCGAAGCATATTCTAAAACCTCGTGTCCCAAAATGGTCTTTGGGGCTGCACCAAGCCGCTCCCCGCGCTAACAAAACGGTCACCCCTATTTAGGCCTACCATATTCGGGTATAATCAGCCACTCGAGTTCACCAGCCGCGCGGTATTCACGATCATGACGGCGGAAAGAAGCGCAGCACGGCGAAAGGCGAATGGACGAATGGATCAAGGTCCGAAAACTGACGTCGCACACCGCGCCGTTCGAAAATTGTTGCCCTATCGGACGTGTCCATTTGCTGGGGGTTCCGGCTTTGGCAATCTCCTAACCATGCGGTAGTTGGTGCGGGAACTTCAATCATCTACAAGATATGTATCTCCTTGGTTTGCCGATGCTGCTTCCCCTGCGTTGCTGACCATATCGCAATGCCATGATAAACCCTGCCCAATTGTCAAAGCCATCCGCTAGTGGGATGCCGTGACCAGTCATGATGCCATGCCGGGCAATTCTATTTTTCACCCACGAACCCTCTGCTGCGACATGTCTCACTGTGATTGGGCTTGCAATGCGAGCCGCCATTGGACTTGATCCAATGCTCGCCGTTTTCAGGGTAGCTTCCAGATGGGGCAACCAGAGAACACTGGCAAACGCGGGCTGTCCAAAATGCATACAACATCAAAGAGGTGATATACACTGGCTCATCGGGCGGCGAGACAGTTTGCCGCAACGTAGCTCATCTGACATTGAAGTGGTCGTTGGTCAAATGGCGACACAGCTTGTCAGACGACCGTGCAAGTGACGAGGTACGTTTGACTGCGTCTTCTGATAATGCGAGCTTGGCGTGTACTTCACCTCCGAGCCATCACAGGAGGTCATTCCGGGCTGCCGGGTTGTCCCGTGATTGCCTGACGAAGGCATGCCATTTGAGGAGAGAAGGGTGAGCTGCCTGAGCTTCCGTTGTTGTTACAGCTTACACAGCCTTACTATTCCACTTCGCATGAAACATCAGAGCTCACTGTGAGCCGGCCGGAGATATACTGTCACAGGTCGAGGGCCACCTGCTCAATGCGGTTTGCGGACGCCGGGACAGAAAATCATCAACGGATATCGCCCATTTCCAGGAGGAATTCACGCGCGATCTGGAAAAGCCAGTAGAGAACACCTAGAGCTCAGGAAACTGCTGGGACATTCAACTCCGCCAAGGCCTGTGACATTGTTGGAAATGACGTCGTCTTGGACTGAGATTCGCAGTTTGCGTTGTGTCACCGTCTCTCCGTGGGGAAGAAGCACTGTGGCGCTGCTGTCGCCATGCAAAACAAGCATCCGCCGACATTAGAGCTCCGTTGCGAGGGATACTGAGCAAAGAGAGTCAAACCTACTTTGCCTACCTACTGAAGCACTGCCTCCGGGGCTCCGTTCCCTAAGCTTGGAGGAGCGTGCCAAGGGCCAGTCGAGGCTAGCAAAAGATTTTCACATTCACTGCCGCCAAGGTAAGCGGGCCGAAAGATGGGCAAAAAGGGCGAAGCCAGGGCTGATCCAACGACAGCTAAGCGGGATGGACGGTTTCGACGGAAGAAAAGGAAGAGGAAGCAAAAAGGAAAACAAGGCGAGCGGTTGGAAAGCACCAGAAAAGAGGAGCACTGCAACGTTTCATGGCTCGCCACCGAGAACCGACTCGCATCATGCTTGTGTCTCGGCAATCCTCCCTTTGCATCGATACATGTGCGCTAACGGGGGAAGCAACGTCCAATGAATGGACATCTCCAGGTCTGCTGCTAAAGATATCTCGCTGCATCCTCCTGCGTACATCAGCCGCTCACACAAAATGTACGACGGCATGGCAGAGCGACGAGAGACTGGCAAGCTCTCCAGACTGGCCTGCAGCATTGGCTATCCGATATCCGGACGTACGTGCATGTATGTTGGCTTGTGCTGCTCGGATGAGAAAAGGTCTCGCCGGTAGCTACCTGTGGAGAACTTGCTGAGCATCATGCAGGGCTTTGATCGTCCAACAAGCCCAAGGTCATACCCGTGTGGTATCACACTTCGCCCTGGATCTTCACTGACGGGAGCACCTCTGCAACCAGCACTTGTTGTGATTTACCCGACCAGGGCATATGACAAGATTCCAGATCTCTGAAACAAGGCGAAGGGCTGCTATAACCCGCAAGTGCTTATTCAACGCAACATGTACACGTGCTCTCGTCGTCCTACGATCTGACCCGCGGCGGAGTGCTCATTCATTCACATGGATGGAGCAAGAAAAGACCACTGCGGACGCTGAGATTCGAGATCGGGTTGCCCGCCTGCTAGCATCGCAGTCAGGGAGATGTGCCATTACGTACCTGTGCGATAGCCGGGGAGGATTGTCTTACCATATGCTGCTTGTGCTGTATTACCCGGCTGCTGCAGCTAGATGCGCCTCCCCAATCACTGGCCTGGGCGATGCGGTCATTGTCTGACGACTGGCGGGAGAGTGCGTACTGGGCGCATTCGGAGAATCCTATCAGAAGTTGCTTCAGCTCGCTTGGCAACGGTCCACGACATGGAGCGGTGAGAATGGGAGGCTCGCGCACGCCACAGAGAAGGACGAAGTCGTTGCCGTCGCTGTTACTCCGTCCTCGCACACAGCCTTTCGATAGTCTGGTCCCTTGCGAGGCCATGTATCCTGCTGGCGTCGCTGGTTGGCCCGTCCTGCGCTGCAGGGTTGAAGAAGTAGTAGGTCGATGCAATGCATGATGGCCTACATGCGCATGCACAGTGATCTGTGTGATGTCGAGCCAAAGGCGGCATGTCAACGCGTCAGCACCCTCCGAGTCTCTCTCCCTTGCTTATAGGTCACATACCGGAGCACTGCAAGAATATGCGATGCCCGGTGGCCGGGATCAGTGCGCCGTTGCTGCCAACCAAGATTGACGGTGGTTTTCACCATGTATATCAAGCACTGATCAGTTCTGTTTCAGCAGATGCTCTAGACGACGATGGGAAGATGGATACTAACTAGTAGTGATATCTCTCTAGAGGACCACTTTTGGCCGTCTAAACCCCACGGCTGGTGTGGGGGAAGAGCAGTTGAGCAACCTCAGTCAACGGGTGATCACTTGCAGACGGTCCGATAACTCTGGTCCTGCTGTGTGGCGTGGGCATTGCAGCGAACCCTTACCGTGATGGCAGCACTGTGTATGACGGCTGGCTTCATGATGGCCTCAGAGCGGCCTAGTGCCCATGCAGCTGATGGTTTGACATCGTGTGCCGTCAATGGACGGTACCTGTTGGCATGGTACAATGCTTACTGGCTGGGCCACGGCCTGCGACGCAAGTATCTGTCCCTGATGGACAAAGGGTCGGATCGTCGATAATTGGCAGATTGGCCATTCAACGAACCGACTGAAGAGGCATTTCCAGCAGTTGCTCTCTTTTTGTAGGGGGCGGAAGCTCAAGGCCAAACGTCAAACGCCCACGACTGTGTGCAAAAAGCACGGAAGAAAAGTTGGCGACGTGGAGGAGTCACAGAGGACCACGACATTGGCTAAACGCCCCCCCTCGAGTCTTTGGAGGAGGCCAATTCGCCAGAAGGAAATGGACCGAGCATACATACAGAGGCACAACACCGCCGCGGCCCTCTGACATCTCTGCACCTCCAACAGCGAGACAAGCTGCAGTCGTCCTTCTGCCGCTACGGCGTTGCCACTGCGCCATTGGCTGAGCCTAGAGCGACAGCTTCGACGAACCCTTCCGTGGTGCGCCTAAATATAGAATTATACCCCAACGTGGTGCCGGTGCAACCATCAACATCGAAAGGGTTGTGGCACTAGCTGGGCGGGGCCGCAGACTGCTGCTTCTCCTCTTTCCTCTTGCTCTCCCTTTGTTTGTCAAGTCAGAGCCCGCTCTGGTACTGCTGAGGACGGTTGTGATGATGGTGGTGGTGGTGGTGAAGCTAGGCGAGCCACAGAGGAGACACATCGCGACGCCGTTCGCTGTGGGCTGCTCCATCTCTTCACGCAAGTCGACGCAGCCGGGAAGTCAGAGTACAGGTACGGTACGGGGACTCAACAGCAAGTACGGAGGGCTACGGAATGCAGTGCTTCGGTTCCCAGGCGTGCTGTTGGGCGACCAGAGTCAACGGGGAGGCGCTGTTTTGCTCTACTCTACTGTGCATCTAGGGTCAAGATCGGTCAACGTACAGTTACCCGGATTTCGAGGCATCGCTTATGCACCCCGGTGGACTGTCTGGGCTAGATCCTTGAGCATCGTCTCATTGCAGAGAGCGCTAGCATCATGGCCGTCCGTCACATATCAGTGGTATCACCGTCAGGTGTGCTACCTAGCTTGATTTCCCTGGTATCGAAAGACCCCGTCACGACCCTGTTATTGACCAAGCGGAACTTCTGGGCATGCAGACTGACCTAGGGCGGGCTTTGGTGCAAACAGGTCTTGTCAAATAGGTTGCCGCACCGGCTATTGGAGTCTCACCTTTCAGCCGGGTATTACTTGTTTGGCCTTGGCAAGACGACAAGACAGGCAAGAGGCAGGGGTCTATTTGGACATGACTCTTGTTTTTCAACCTGCTGGGTTTCCTTCGTTGGCAATCTAGACGTGTTGCTGCGATCTCTTCTTGGGCTAACAAGATTGCTAGCCATGCAGTTGCTCACTAACCCGGAGCCGAGCAAATCACTTGACCGTTCCTTCAAGCCGTGGCAGCAGAAGCATATCACTTCCAACCGATCTGGTCCCGTCTAAGCAGGGAGCTCTACTGCTGGACAGGGGTGTCGGTTGTCACACAAGACCCTGGTGCTTCTACTGATGCGAGCAAACCCTCTACAAAGTGCTACCTTACCCGGTATGACGATGTTGCGGTATTCAAGCCTCTTACAGAGGGCTACGACCCATGGTGGCCACACTGCAGGTGGGATGCAATCCCACGTCTTTTGGGCTTTACAAAGCAGCCAAGGTGAGAGGTTCAATCAGGACAGCAACCAGAACATGGTCAACGCGGAGCAAGCCCTCAGCAGCTATGCAGCGACAGTGTGCCGAAGCGAGAGGACATCCGAGAGCTTTGTTGCCCAAAGTTTTCAAGCCCCTGGACGGCTAGCAGCATTGCTACATGTATGTACTTTTTGGCAAACCAATGCATGATTGTGGAAGCCTGGCTCTGAAGAAGGATTTGCCCAAGAACTCTACCCGCCAAGCGTCCATGGGATCTAGAACCCCTCCCCACACGATGGTATGGGTCGATGTCTGGTCATCTCCTCGTGTGTGTTTTGCTTCCCGTTGTTCTTGTGAGCTAATCCCCTGCAGGGTCAATTGCCCAGTCCCCCTGATTTGCAGAATGATGAGGATTCATTGCTGATACGGCATGTCTTCGCCATTCTCCCACCTGTTCCGTCTTGTGTGCGGCGGTCACTCGCGGATGATGCTCTGCCATCCCCTTTTCACTGCTGTGACCGGAATCCTGGCAGGAGTAATACTCGTACATGTGCACGCATGGCTGATCTGGCTTTTACCAGCACGGTCAGGAATACGAATGTCAATCAAAAGGTGATTCCAAAACGCCCTGGACAGCAGCCGTGGCCCTTGAGCTCAACTTCATGCAGTTGGTTTGTCATCTCCGACACGTCTGGATGCTGAACATTGAATTGCCATGGACCGCAGCCACAAAGGGCGCACAAAGATCGCATATGCCAAGTACATGAAAAAGGGGTCGTCGGCAGGGACCATGTCGTCTGTCAGATGTACCTGTGCCTGTGTGCCTGTACCTGCCTGTACCTGCACGCCTGCCCGTCGGGATCATTGCTGATGCGGGCATGGATTCGGTATGCCTATGAAGAGATGAGTGATGACTGAGGGAGGGCACAACCTCAACCGGGCTGTGCTCTCCTGGCGTCTGGTCCAACCCGTGGGCAGCCAGCCGCAATCTGTGCCCGTTTTCGCGGCTTCAGCGTGAAGAGGCCAATGGGTGTCGTCGTCGCCGCCTACTTTTCTTCTCAGCTTGCATGATGCGCATGTGGCTGCCACATCCCCGAGAGATGCTAAGAATAGCAATCGGCCTGGGGAGCTGTTAGCTGTGAAGCCATGGCGCACTCTGGGTTCGGCGAATGGCTTTGGCGGCGTTGCGATGGCGCGCGTGAGCCGACGACTTGCAAGCCGTCTCTTTGGCCGCTTGGGTATTTGCGTCTGGCCATCTCACCATCTTTGCATCACGCCTGGGTTATGCGCCCGAGATGGTTACGAGTGCTTTGTATGTACGCGTGCATGAGGATTCATCAGGCTTGTAGCGGCGGATGGAAGGCGTGGACGGATGATGAGGTCCTGAAGGATGCTGTGGTGGCCTGATGGAGGTTTTGGTGATTGATGCTGCTCCTCCGTGAACGGATGAAGCACAAGCATACGGACAATACTCCGAAGAAGATTCTGACCAGTACGCCACACGTCGACCGGTTGAGTATTGGAGTACTTACGAGCAGCGTCTTACGGGGTGCTGTTCTCTTGTCGCTGACGCCTCAAGTCAAGTGCAGCTTAAACCGATCCATCGGTGGCGAATGGTCAGATGCATCTTAGTTGGGTCATATCGAATGTTTCGACTGTTCAGTCGACATCATCAGATGGAGGCGCCGAGATACGAAAAGAGGCAACCTGCTAATTCGTTTGTGGGTTGTGGACGGTGTTCTTTGGGTAAGTCCGTGTTTGGAACTGGATTCGTGCTGACGGACTCTGGTGCTAGGGGATCTTGACGTGATAGGGGTAGTGCCGAGCGACGACATTCCTGGACGGGAGTGTTGACATGTAGGTGAGTGACTGTTCACATGAAGAAGGTTGGGGAATGAATGAATTTTGAGAATGGGATGGGGGCGGGCATCAGAAAGCATCTGTCTGTTCTGCTTGCTCTTGTTCACTGATCCGGAATATGTATCTGTACTTATTCGCACAGGTCCTTTCCCCTTTCTTTTGTTGAGTGACATAAGGTAGTCTAAGGAGCAGTTTATTTTGCGGTTTGCTCGCAAGTCGGACGTTGTGGCGAAGCAATGACAGATAACGCTTCGAGGAGTCGCTGCATTGTACCTATACCTTTCTTGCGGTACGGATTTTCGTCGAAGAGGTAGGTAAGGAGCCTGTTGTAGGCGCTGTCAACTGCAGCTCATCCGGGTCTTTTCCCTCTTGTTCATTCTTGTTTTACAAGCTTCTTTACTGAGGATCTCCATTGTGCTGGAGGAGCCTATTGTTTGCGATATCGGGTTGGTGCTTTCGTGTGTCTTGACTGGGCCTATTCCCTACCTTACTTATTCTGTGCTCCCTATCGTGCTTCCTTGGGGCTTCCAGTGTATTCAAGTGTCCTCCAGTATTATGTGGCTGAACTCTATTCCTTTTGCAGGGCTCCTATCTCTTTATACACGTGTCGTACGTTTTCCGAAAAAAGGGGGAATAGTTGGGGATGAGTTGAAGTGATGTGTGTGTGTACATGTACGTTGCTGATGGAGGACTAGACGGAGACAAAGGGATCACCCTAGGTCTCTTCTGCTATGCCATGTTGTATATGAAAGGCCCTTCGAGTACGATGGAAAAGGTGTGAAGTAATGAGAGTTTAAGAGACGATAGGAGGCGAAGGGGATAGTACGGGGGAAGGAGAGAAAAGATACATGAAGAGCAGAAGCTTCTGACGGGATGTATTGCATGGCGGAGAGACAGGCATGGGCCCATGTTGTCTGTGCGATGAAGCACGGTCTATGCTGATTTGAGACGAGGCTTGGGGGACGGGGACGTACGAGGCATGCCGAGATGATGGATGGTGTATACTTTGAAGAGGCTTCCGGCTCTTTTTGAGTTCCTTGCACATCGCCTTGACATGTCTGGAGTGGACTGATGGTATGTTTCATGGACATTGGGATATGAAGGCAATGAGATGCTCCGTTGATACGAGCTACACGACTTTCTTTGGGCATATGCTGGCCCAGGTTTCCCTATACGTAGAGAGACTTTTTGGGGGATTCTTCCTTCTGTCCGATTAGCTATGTACCTACGTGGGTAGGTATGACTTTGTCTTTATTGTCTGTTCCTGTGCCTTGCGTCTGAGTTATGGTTTCTGTCTCCGAGAGACTTTGTTTTGTGTGCTTACGGCTTTTGAGTTTCGGAGAATATGGTACGGATAAGGAATTGACTTTTCCTCCCCCTTTTTTCTGTCTTCTTCGTTGAGTATCGCGAAAAGGGGGCTGTAGATAGGCCGCAGTCTTTAGCCTGTAGTCTATGGTTCGTAGAATGTAATACGGAGTTTCTCTTACACGTAGAATGTAGGTGTAAGATCCTTGTCGTATCGTATTGAATTGTAGGTCGAATTAGGGAGCATTATGCTTAGAGTTCTGATGGTTTACGAGTACGAGGTCTGTCGCCATGGGCTGATGTTGTCGGGGTTAGTGTGCCTTGTTGAGGGCGCCACCCCCTTTTTCTGTTGTTATCAGCTCGATTGGGGTTATTTGGCTGCTTATGGGGGAAGATTATGTCCGTAATGAGAATGTCTGGAGAGAAAAGGGGTAGGAGTTGATTGAGCAAGTTAGATGAGAAAGGTTGTGTGTGATGGGGGGTTGTTGGTGTAGGGGGGATGATGGCTTTGGGGTGGTTCGAGGGGGAAAGTGTATGAGGGGGTTTAATGTTGGGAATATTTCTTAGTTGTGAGTGTTTGACGGTTGTGATATACGTTGTGTTCGATCTGAGACGGCTGTAGATGTTCAGAGAGCGAGTGTGTTTAGTTGTCTTGTCATGTCTTGTAGCGACATGTTCAAGCCGGGACAAACTGTCTACAAGAGGATGAGACATAACGAAGGTGTAGTTTCTGTTTACGTGCAAGTAGTAGGAATCTAGGTAATTGTGATGGGGACTTGGTTCATGGAGTATAGGGGGGTTCAAGTGTGAGTGAGTCGGTGCTGGCAAGGGGGGTTATTTGGGGTGTATAGTCACAATAGGAACCCATTTACTTCTTTCTTTCTTGGAAGGTTTCGTGTTTGGCTTGTTGAGACCGTTGGGAGGTGGTGGGATGTGTAGTGATCCGTGTGAATGTCCATGAGTTGATGTTTTGCATTAGAGGTTTGGCATTGTGGTGATTCTCTTGTCTTCAGAGTGCCTTACCAACGATGACTTGTATAGCTCAAATGGGCCATTGCATTGGTGTAATGATGCGTTTGTCTGGATGGTAAAGAGCCATGTAACAGTATATCTCCGTCATCTAGATGGCTCTCATGAATCGTGAAGGAAAACAACGGGAGGAGAACAACTCCAACATCAGAGATCATCCACATCCAAACGAGTTACCCATCACCAAAAAGCTTCGTTGCCACTCAAACTCAACAGTGCCTTCATCCACAAGCATGTTCATCTCTTTTGAAACATCGTCAATCACCACCAGACAATCCCCTAACCAGCATCATCACACCTATTTCTCCGACCTTCACCATCCATACAACTCATGTAGATACTGTTTGAACTCAATCTATCTGAATTCATTCCTTGTCAAAGTCTACATACCTACCTACCTACCTACCTAATAAACTATCTCAAAAATATCCCATAAATTTCCATCCGCAACGACAGCACCCTTGACTATAAACACAACCTCCTCTCCGTTTCTTTGCTTTTCTTCCCATGAAAAAACCTCTTGTTAGCTAAAACTACCTAAAAAAGCAGAGAATGGAGCAAAAAAGCGAACAAAAAAAGGGGGACATCTCCCCTCTGTGAAAGAAGGAGTTCAAAAAGACAAGAAGATCTATCTATAAATTTGTTTTGGGTTTGCATCCCTTCCCCTCGTCTCCCCCCATCTTGGCAGAACCTCCCCAAAGCGAAAAAAGACACATCATGACACCTTGTTTCCCATATTTCCTCCGCCATGCATAAATTTTAATTTTCCTCCCCTTTGTTCATGTTTCTTTTCTCGTCACCATATTCCTTTCCCAGGTATCTCATATCGTCTTGCCTGAGTCGCGCTTCGCAGAGCATCCTCAGCATCTTTCCCCCTAATGTCCCGTGAGCAAATCGAATCCAATACAAGCCCCTCACCCCCCCTGAATGGACTCGCTGGGCAGCCAAAGATCGCTATAGCTTTGTTTCCTTTTCCCGTTTTTCTTGATTTCTTGATTCCTTTCTTAAAACATGTCCATTACAGTCGTCCCGCTGAGCCAGTGTTACATACAAGTAACCTCTGCACATCAGCTTCGTCAGAATTCAGCGCTCTCAAGCTGTCCCAACCTGCGTCCAGCGCTGACTTGGCCCTTCATCTTCTCCAGCACGTCTTGTGTTCATGCAAAATCGCGCGCAAGGTTTCTCCGCTCTCATATCGCGTAGATGGTCTTCAGCGCCTGCTGGTCTTGCGGCTGCAGCCGGTTGACGAAGTCGTCAAACTGTGGGATGAGTTGCTTGTAGACGTTGAGAACCTGCAAAGTCTGTCAGCATCTGTATAAATCACAAGTATCAGAGGAGCCAGGGACTTACGTTTTGGAACACTTCGTGGAGCTCTTGCTTGATCGGGTTCCTCAAGTTCATGTCCTGATACCGGGCAATGGAGACGAAGAATTCCAGCAGGACCTTCTCCAGCGCCTGCGGGTTCTGCCCAACGACCATCGTGAATCCCTTAAACGCGGTGGCCTTTTCCTCCGTAGGGTCGACCTCCTGCATCGCCGCCAGGAACTCGCCTGCAAACTTGGGCAGTGCTGGTGCCAGCTGCTCGGCGTTGCCGAGGCCAAGGCGCCCAAGGGCAATGGCGGCATTCTCTACGAGACCCTTTGGCACGCCGGGGTTCGACATGATCTCGACGAGGCGCTGCAGCAGCTCTGGCACCCAGGGCTGCATCCCCTTGAGGTGCTGCATGCTAATCTCGCCGGCCGACCAGCAGGCGTTGTTGATGACGCCGAATCCGCTCTCAATCTCCTCGTCGAGGATACTATCGATGTCGAGCTGCTTCAACAGGATGGGCAGAATCGTCGGCACGTACGGCTGGAGCTCCGGGAAGACGTACTTGGCACAGTCGCCAAGCAGTGCGTACGCGGACTGCCGCACCTCGTCCGTAGGGTCCTCCATGCAGAAGCCGAGGAGCTCGAAGAAGGGATGAGGAGAGCTCTTGACGAGCTCCGCCGACTTGTCATCCTCGAGCGCCTGGATGATGGCGCTCAAGAGGTCGAGGCTCGTGATGAGGAAATCCTTGTCGGGCTGGTCCAGGGCGTGATCCGTCGTCGCCATGATGCCCTGCTCCAGGTTCGCGTGGATAATGTTGACGCAGCGCAGGAAAATCGGGGGCGCATAGGGAGTAAAGGCCTGGCCAAGCGCCAGAGCGACGTAAGACAGACATTCGAGCAACGGGAACAGTTCGCGGGACTGGTCCGAAACGGTATTGTATCGCTCCGTCAACGCCGGCATCAACTGGTTCACCAGCTCAGGCCGGGCAATAAAGGGGCCAAGGCGCTCGGCGAGCGTCTGGACGCAGTCGTAGAGAATGTACATGTTGCGGTCCTTGTACTTGGCGAAACACTTGACGAATTGCTGGATAATGGGACCGCAGTAGGGCTCCAGCTTCTTGCCGGCCTTTTCCTCCAGGTTCGCAAACGCCGAGGCGCCCGCCTCCTGGACCTTCTTGTTCTTGTCCAGCATCTTGCGCAGGATGCCGTCCATCATGGGCAGGAAGAACTGCTCCCTTTGAGCCTGATCGCTGAGGTTGGCCGCCCAAGACGAGTATCGTCCCAACGCCCAACAGGTGATTTGCCTGACAACCGGCTCTTGGTCCTCGAGGAGCGAAATCAGGTATGGCACCAGCTCGGGAAGGTGAGGCGTGACGGCGTCCATGCAGCCGTCAGCCACAGCACCGAGGGCCAGGACAGCGGCCTCCCGGTAGGGCCACTCGTCGTGCTTGAGGTTCTGCGAGAGGTACGGGAAGATGGCCTCGAACACGGGCCCGCCAAAGTCGCGGGCGAAGACGTCGAGCGCGGCTGCTGAGCACTTCCGGACAGTCCATCTCTCGTCGGGGTTTTCGTCGTCGTCTCCGTCATCGAGATCGTCAAGTTCGCCTTCCTCCAGCCCTTCATCCATGCGGGATGCACCGCCGTTCGGGTTGGCATCGGCCGAGAGGTTTCCTTCGCCGTTGGCAGTCCTCGCCGCTGATTTTTTGGCAAAAGCCGGCCGGATATCCTCCTCTCGGTCCTCCTCATCCTCGTCGTCCGAAAGCCCGCCGAGAAGGGCAATATCCTCTCCGCTGTACACCATGCAGTGCAGCAGGACGGGGATGATCTTGTTAAGATACGGACGCAGGGCGTTCCAAAGGTCGTCGTGCTCGCCAATGGCCAGCCAGAACTCGGCGGCCTCGCAGGCAAGTTCTTCGTCGTCGCTCTTCTGCTGGGTTATGAGGTAGTCGACCAAGCCGCCAATGTGCGGCTGCAGCTTGTCCGGCCGCGTCTCGACCAGGTGGACAAAAGCCCGGCACACCTGCCGGCGCACCTCGGCGTTTTCGTCTGCCGACAGGACGAAGAGGTGCTGAAGAAGGTCGTCGATGCTGTTCATCATGGCCTGCGATGCCCTCGGGGTGAAGACGTTGATGGCCGTCAGCGCTCCGAGTCGGACTCTCCACAGGGGGCTCTTGGTCGCGGCAATGAGCTGGGGAAGGACATGGTTCAGCGGTCGCTGGCCATTGACCTCCTTGGTCAACATCTTAAAGTTGTCCTCGCAAATCTTGGTCATGGCCGACATGGCGCCTTCTTGCGCTTCGTTGGAGAACTGGCCGCTCGAGTTGTCAATCATTTCGAGGAGCTGAGGGAGCAGATCGGGCCAGCCCATCAGGCCGCCTCTCCTGATGACCTCGGTGGCGATGTTTCCGGCCAAATTTCGAATCTGCGAGTTCTTGTCTTGCAAGCCCATGGGGACGGCGAGCTTGATGAGCTGCAGGCTCGCCTCCGGGATGGACTTCCAATCTGACTTGACATTGTTCTTTAGCATGACTCCGGCAGCCGACCTGACGAGGTGATAGTCCTTTTCGTTGACTTGCAGGCCCTCGGGGGGCTCCGAGCTGGAAAGGATGTAGGCTAGATAGTTATTGATGTCAGGCGAGGCTTTCGCTTGTTGAAGCATCTACTTGCTCGATACTCGGTCAGTGTCAATCCCCGGCACACATGTATGTAATGACGTCGCTCGATGGAAACTGACCAGTTCAGCCTGTTTCTGGGCGGCTTTGTCAAACCCGCTGAGGGAGTCCTTGAGACATGCCGCAAGCTGGTTCAAGGACTCTGGGTTGGGTTGCCAGGCCATGGTGGGCGGTAGTGGCAGCGGTTGGCCACGCGCGAGAGGAGCAATGCGATGCGCTTCGGTGGTTTACTTGCTGAGTGCAAGATGCCCCTAGGGCATGAAGCAGCGGCTGTAGTCTTGCAGAAACAACGGCGTTAGCGATCCCGGCGTGTTCCTCTGGCGCGGCAGCGGAGCGTACAGGAAGCAAAAGAACCAGCTCAAAGGGCCCCTGGATGTCGAGACTCCCGGGACGAGCTTGTGGGGGTGGTTCCTCTGGCGGCGAGGCCCGAGACTCGAGATGCTGCCGAGGCGACGTCACGGGGTATCGAGGCTGTGAATCGGCGAGCAGGGCGCTCAAGAGACGTGAGAGGCGGGTGGAAATGGCTTGCAGCAGGGCAGAGCAGGCAAACTGGGCGGATGCTCGTCGAAGCCGGAAGAGAGACGAAACGATGCGCCAAACCTTGTGCGCCCTCGATTGAACTTGGTTTGATTTGGCGGGGAGCAAGCCCACCTGTTTTTTTTGGCGGCCAAATTGCGTAGCGGGGTGCGATAACGATAACCCGTGGCAGGATGGAGCAATGCCGCCCGGGAAGAGGTACCTGATTGCCTAGGGGGGGAAAGGCTTGAAAATTTGTTTGGGGGAGATGCACATTGGCACAGTACATGTACCTATCAAGAGTCAGGTGATGGAACTCTGATCAATTGTCAACGCAATGGTTTATTGAGGCAACCTTGTTTGCTCAGACTCTCAGTAGGCATAATAGTGAAGAAGAGGTGAGATAAAATTAGTAGCCACGGCCAGTTGTTATTTGTTTGTCCTTATTAGAAGAACACACAAATACAGTCAATGCAAACTGGCATCGCCACTGATAGCAGAGGGCCAAAGGAGGGGTGAGGCCACTGCCAAAGTCGTCCGACGCCAATCAACTGCTCCATCCTCAAGTGCCGCCGTTGTGATGTGATGAGCGGTACCTCGGTACTTGCAGCCACTACTGCAGCCGCCTGGACGCACCGGTAGCTGTACATACAAGCTGGAAGGCTTGTTTGCACATGTGCCGCCATCGTCAGCGTGATGAGATGAGCATCGTCTCACGATGAGATTCCAGTTCCAGAGAGCTCTCCACTTGCTTTTCATCTATTTCTGGTGAACAAGTGCGATTCAAAGCCTTTAAGCCGGAATCCCTAGCGATACCCCTTGGGAGGATCAATATTCTCCGATGTGCCTTGTCCAACGAAACCGACGTCAACCTCTCATACGTGGCTAGTTGACGCGCCGATGCAGATCCCTTCTTCTGGAAGGCTTCCTCGAGCCCGTCAGCAGGGATGCACAAAGCATGCGATGATGCTGCAAGCTCTGGATAGGCAGACATGCTGTCCCTTCATGAAGTCTGCTTTCCCATCATAAGGCATGCAAGGAGATGGACCGTGGCGATGTAGAGGCCTTCATACACTATCATTCATTTCTCAGGCTGCTCAGCTGGGCACTTGCTTCTTGGGGAGGATGCTCAGAACTGCCTCGGCCACGCCCTTGAACGCCTCCATCTCCTCCTCGACGGTGCCGCCCATGCCCATGCTCTCGAGGCTGATGGAGTTTGTCACATACACGGGCAGCTGCGTCTTGCGGGCGACCAGCTTCGCAACGCGCGTCGTAAACTCCAGAGATGACTCTGCGGAGAAGAGCGTAGTGGCGATGGCTTGCTGCTGGTTGAATCTCTGCTTTTTGGGTCAGCCGATGGGCTCTCGATTCTCAAGCTTGACACACTCGGGAATAGCGACTTGAGACGTACGTCGGGGAGCGCATAGACAAAGGAGCCCATGGGCCGCAGTGAAGAAGACTCCTCGTGAGACGCCGTGGTGAGAGAGAGGAGAATCGCCTTGGCCTGGGTGGCTACGCGGATGAAGACGCGGGTGTCCAGAGACCGCGGCAGCGGGATGGAGACTTGCACCACGTCGCTTGATTGTGTTGCCATTGCGAGTGAGATGTAGTAGAGAACAAAAGTATTCCAAAGAGACGCTTAATGAAGTGTATCTCGAGAGCAGTTCTGACGAGAGTCAAATCACATGATTCGCTGCCGGAGAAAGTGATGAACTGAATGGAAAGCTCACTGCTAGCGCAGCTCCGAAAAAAAGATGGAGATGTAGATAATCGCTAACAGACGCGGCCGCAAATCTCCAGAAAAAAAGGACGGGGACCCGAATGCGGCGGCCCGGAAAAAATAAAAAGCATAAAAAGAGACTCTTGCGTGATAAGACAACTATCTAACTGCTGATATCACGGCCTGTTCCCCCCCTCCTCTCCCTCTCTTCCTTCCTTCCCCTTCTCTCAGCAAAACTTCTCACCACCATGGTCGCAGAATCTCGTCGCCGTTAGAAAAGCAAAAGGGCTGGAAATTTGATGGATCACGACGGCGGGGCTTCTTTGGCTGTGGCCGAGGAGAGCGCATGGGCCAGTGTAGATGGCGGCATGGACGACCCTGAAGAGATCCGGGTCATCTTTTGCGCGCTGGATTCGTTTGCGTGAGTGTGTCTGCGTATCGCTTTGTTGTCTTGCTGTCTTGTGTTGTTGCCGGTTCCATTGCCCTTAAGAGACGAGTCTCGAGGGTTTTCCTCATGAAGAGCTACCTTACATATTCGCCATGTGTCATCTCATCTCATCTCATCTCATCTCACTATCCTCACCATCTCTGCAGACGGCATGACATCACCTCGACTGACACCTCCCCAGACAATACGCCAAAGTCGCCCACTTCAACGTCACGCATCTTCGTCGCCGGTCCTTCTATGCCCTTCCCCAGGCCCATTGGAAGCTCCTCGCCGCGCCGCCCTTCAACTTCCTTGAGACGCTGGACAAGGTCGACGAGGCCATCGACACAAACGCCACTCTGGCTCGCGCCATTCTCAAGTCAGGACTGGCGTCGTTCAATGCCCTGGATCCTGCTGCCTCATCAGATCACGGCCAGCCGGTCATGCCGCATGAATGGGCCGGGGTAGCCAAGCATGCAGACATTGACAAGGCGAGGAGCACCCTCCGCCAGTTCTACCGCGACTGGACGGCCGCCGGCGCAGAGGAACGGGCCGCGTCCTACGGCCCCGTGATGAAGGCTCTCGAGCAGGAGAGGACAAAGAACCCCGACGAGGGCAGGCGCTTGAAAGTGCTGGTCCCCGGCGCAGGGCTGGGACGGCTGGTCTTTGAACTGTGCCGGAACGGCTACGAGGCGGAGGGCAACGAAATCTCCTACCACCAGCTGCTGGCGTCGTCACACATCCTCAACGAGTGCGAGAGCGCCGAGCAGTACACCATCTACCCCTGGATCCACACCTTCTCCAACCACAAGACGCGGGCGAACCACCTCCGGAGCTACGCCGTGCCCGACATCCACCCGGGCACCGCCCTGCTCGAGGCCCCCGACGCGGGCTCCATGTCCATGTGCGCCGCCGACTTCCTCTGCCTCTACGGCGACGACGAGCACAGGGAGGCGTACGACGCCGTCGCCAGCGTCTTCTTCCTCGACACGGCGCCCAACCTCATCCGGTACCTCGAGGTCATCTTCCACTGCCTCCGGCCCGGCGGCGTGCTCATCAACGTCGGGCCCCTGCTGTGGCATTTCGAGAACAACGCGCCGGGCAACCACGGGCATGACGATGACGGCGACGGGGAGCATGACTTTAACAACTCGTCGGGCATTGCCGACCCTGGGAGCTTTGAGCTGAGCAACGACGAGGTCATGGCGCTGGTGGAGAAGTTGGGCTTCGTGGTCGAGTCGATGGAGATGGGCGTCAGGGCGCCGTACATTCAGGACATGGAGAGCATGTTGCAGACGGTGTACAATGTCACGACGTGGGTGGCTCGCAAGCCGTGGGCGGACAAGCAAGCGAGCGATTCTACAAGCGAAGTATGACGAGAGAATACAAGATGAAATGAGTCTGTCAGTGCTCTGTGTGAAATATGCCGAGGTGAATCAGGGGATAGTAACAAAGAGGGAGCGAGATAACACAACGCAGTCAGTCTACTCCTGCGGTATCATGCGGCACCATGTATAGCCAACCATTCTATCATACAGACCTCTCTGGTATAGTTCCCGCCTCTCGCCTCTTCCTCAGCCATCAACCCTCCCCTACAGCTTCGACTGCTCCTCAACCATCATCTCCCCACGCGACCACAGCGCACCGCCATCAATCGCAATCGCCTCCCCATTGACATGCGACCCAGCCCGACTCGTCAAATACACCACCGCGCCCGCAATGTCCTCCGGCCTCCCCAACCTCCGCATCGGGTTCGCCTTTGCAATCTTGTCCGCGCCCCCCGACATGGCCAGCAGTCCGTTGGCCATCTTGCTCGGGAAGAAGCCCGGGCAGATGGAATTCACCGTGATGCCGCGCGGGCCCAGCTCGAGCGCCAGGTTCCGCCCCAGGTGCAGCACGGCGGCCTTGCTGGCCGAGTAGCCGTACGTGCCCTGCCTGCCCAGCGTGCCGACGCCCAGCCCGGCCACGCTCGACGTGATGAGCACGCGGCTCGGGTCCTCGAGCGACGCCCTCTTCTGCAGCAGCGGCGCGAACTCGCGGATCGTGTTGAAGACGGCCTTTACGTTGAGGTCCATGACCTTGGCGAACGCCTGGTCCGGGTGCGTGTCAAAGGCCTCGCCCCACGTGGCGCCCGCGTTGGCGAAGAGGATGTCGACGGCGTCGGTGTGCCGCTTCACCTGCGCCAGGAGGCTCCGCACGCCGTCCATCGTGGCCGAGTCGGCGGGCGCGGGGATGGCGACGGCGCCGGGGGAGAGGTTGGGCAGCGCGTTGAGCGCCTTGCATGCTTCTTCGCAGGCGGCTGCCTTGCGGGAGGAGATGAAGACTTTGGAGCAGCCGGCTTGCATGAATCTTATGGATGGTCAGCTTGGGGGAAGTTGGAGGGGGTGGGAATTCTTTTGGTTTTTCTTACGCTGAGGCTGCGTGGAGGCCGAGGCCGCGTGAGCCGCCTGTCACGACGGCGATTTTGCCTTTGAGGGAGAAGAGGGAGGGGAAGTCGTGGAGGGTGGCTTCGACTTGGGCGGACATGTTGGCGATGGTGATGAATGCCGAGGTCAGTTGAGATGGCAAGATTTGAAATGGAGATTAGGTGGTGTGCGCTATCACGGGTCGAAGACAGCAGAAGTGCTATGTTCCAAGAGATAGAAACAAAGTCACAGGCAAATGACGTAGAAGATGGTAGATGCAAGGGAATCTTTTATATGACCTCAAGGTAGTACGTTGTGGACAATGAGGAATCACGGCCCTTTTGAATCCGCGTCAATCCCCAAGATCCTCGGTGTAGATGGACCCAGAAAAAGTCGGGGTGGACGCACCATTTCTCAAACCAGGGGGGGTTTCAAGTACCTTTGCCGCCAGTATGGGTAGAGGAAGTACTTGCACTTGGCGCCGATGGAGACTTTTTGCGGGGGAGAGATGCCGAGGCACGGACATTGGGGGCGTTTTGGTACCACTGCGAATTTGTCAACGGAGGGTCTGCCGGGGTTCGGGGTTGTTGAAGTTTTGCAGATTCTGGGGTTGCGCAAGAAATTGGTGATGCTTTTGTTTGGATTATAAGGCAAGTTGAATAGATTGGAATGATTTGATAGAGGGACGGGAGTGATGACTTTGGTGACGCCACATTGAAGATCTGTCAGCACTTTCTCGTGCTTTAGGTGCTTGAGAAGGACGAGTCAGCTCATGAACTGAGATTGAGTTGGTGTGACAAGCTCTGAGCCGTGGGGAGCAAGCTGGAATTGAGCATGTCGATGTCGTGCTGTATTAAACAACTCATTCACTTCGTCAACACACATTTCTACCAATATCACGGTACTTACGGCACAGTTACCGAGTGGATGTTGGTCTATGAGACGGTGACTGAAGTGCTGCCATACCATTACATCCAACTACCTTACCTACATATAACAGCGCAGGTGGCTCAGTTTTAGATCAATGATCCACGTACCTACATAGATAGTAGCCTTCTAGGAGAAATACTGCTACCCTCCTCATGTCCTCATGGACCGTGGTGCCTAGGTCGTGCTGCCGATCCTCCTCATTTGTAGTTCTAGCCCGGATCGTCTTCCGTTGTGTGGTAGCATGATCGTCTCTCATCCTGTCCGCTACCTATGTGACAGGCAGATCCCCAGTACACGTTTTGCTCATGGGATAAGGATAGTCCTTTCGAATAATGCTATAGTATCATGATCCGACTACGTCAACTCAACGAAGACACATCCTCTTGCACACCACAGTAGCACCCTGATAATGAAGGCATGCATCGAGTCTAAACTGCCCACATGCTATGAAGATAGCACACAACTTGCCGTATCATCAGCATACCCACGATAAGCAAGATAGAGTGATTATGCATTCTGATGAGCCATCGCCGAGCAATAATGTGTACTGTTTCCACCACATAGGCCAGTTGCAAATGTACATGTACGCAATCTGACTCTCGTAACGCGGCTGAAACGCTACGCTCCTACTTGAGCCTCTATGGCTCAGACGGAAAGCTGGTAGACACCCCGAGCAACAAGCCAGATAATGCTCGCCAACTGTAGCTGCACATAATATGCCCAGAGGTTACCAGGATGCCGTCCTCTTTCAGCTCAATAGACGCCAAACACAGTTTTCGCAAGAACCATGGCATCGTGGGATCCATTCCCGAGGAACGTATTTTGTGGATGGGCGCGTTGCTATAGCAAGGCGGCCCCATCGAATGCGACGCGCTCGTATGCGCGGCCGCGTGTGAAATGATATAAAACGTGTCTGTGCGGGCCGTATGCCATTCCTCCCCGGTCCTACCGATGCCTCTGCTTCTGGTGGTTCTTCTTGTTCCAGCAGTGGTTGACGGCATCGCTCACCAGGTCCCAGTCATTGTACACAATCGACCCAATGAAAAACACCTTGACGTTGTGTTCGACCGTGACCAGCTTGGAGTAATTGACGCGGGACTCTTTGGACAGCTTCTCGCCCTCCTCCTTCATCTCGACTCTCACGGGAGGAAATCCCAGCTTTGGCTCCTTGTCAAGCAGTCGCGGCTTGCTGCCGCGCTCATAAATGATGCCATGTTTGTCAGCCTTGACACCTTTCTTCTTGCAGCCCTTGCCGCCGTACGTTAATATCGGCCTGTTGTCAGTTAGAAGGTATCTTCTGCAGCATGAAATTCGGTCTCAATGCACTTACACGCAAGTGCAATGGCCCTGATCGTTTGCTATCACAATAAAGCGTCGGAAACCAACAAAGAATTTGGTTCCGAATCGGTTCTGGATCTCATGCTTGCCTGACACGCTTGGCGCACTTTCAGAACTGGCCCCTTGCGGCTCTGACCAATGAACTTTGAATATCTTCCGGATCGGTGTCAGCACGTTCATTGCCTCAAAACGTCGGCTCTAGACTGGATCGATACACACCTCGCCTGGCTGAAACTTGCTGGACGGCTCAACCTTGTAACCTGTTTCTAAGCATCAGCTCCACTGGCTTCGCAAGAATGGCTCACAGCGACCTACGGGGATCCAGCTCTTCCAATGGCTCCTCGAGAGCCGTGATATGGTAGCTCCCTGCACCTGACTGCGCCTTTGGCGTCGGTGGACCTTCGTCTTCGTCCTCGTCATATTGAGCTGCCATTGCGTTAGTTTCGGGCCGCACCAAGCTTGAAGGATGAGCGCCGAACCGTAAGCCGAAGCTGACGACTCCCCAGGGTTTGCGTATGCGTTGTAATTGTACTGTTGGCTTGCCGCGATGGTGTCTGCCAACTCGTCGTCTTCGGGGTCTTGGTCAGGACTGCGTTTCCGCTCGTCGTAGTGTTTCCGCTCGTCGTACCCGCGTATTGGTCGGTCTGGTTCCGGGGTTTAGCATTGAACAATGCATTCTTCCTCAAGATGATGAAAGCAAAGGGCAACAACGGCGATAATGATCGAGTTATCAAGCTACTCACCAGCTGACCGATCCCCTCTTCCGTACGAAGGAGCCGACTGGGATTCTACCCCGCCAACAAAATCTCGTCAGTCATTCTCACGATCCTCAACACCTCCAGAATGCGAGCCATTGGCCAAGTACCTGATGCCGACCGCTGGTAATACTGCGCTTCGGATGATCCGTGGACGTCTATTCATGAGATTGCTGTAAACGACTGAGACGGTGATTCGGCGCAGCTGCAGCTTACATTGACTCGCCATGTACTCGTACTGCCCCGCCTGAGGCCCATGCAAAGACTCTGCCGTCGAGGTTCTGTAGGCCTGTTGGGCCGAGTCCTCGTCGCGAGAGCCTGTCCGGTGCCTGTGCTTGCTCTTGGGCCGGCCAGATTTCGAGCTCGGTAGATGCTCTTCGGAGACTACGAAGCCCTCTAGCGTCAGTTACCGTTTATGCCATGAGTCTGCCGATCGCGGCCGCCACCGTCCAGGGCAGCCGTCCCTCGCGCAACGGGCGGGTTAGCGGGTAAAACGCACTTGAGCCATCATAGTCGGTAGTGAGGCCCTTGAGGTCCTCCGTTATGTCGTTGATCGTGGTGTCTCGCGGCGTCTGGGCATGAGCGGCAGCGGCCGAATCGCGCTGGTCCCAGTCATAGTCGTAGTTCCCTAGCAAGCAGCACGCTCAGGTGTTGGCGGTGATGAGAAAATATCAAGCGCGGGGAGGATCTTCACACCTTCGGCATCCTGGCGAAAGCGATAGTAGCGGCGGTGCTGCTCGTCCAGAACCCAGTCGGACCAGCTGCCCCATTGATGCGATTTTGACTTGGAGCCGTGGTACATTGTGGCATTTTGCGCCCAGAGCAGCGCGGAAGAAGCTACAGGATCATCCGGCGACTGGTGCTGGACGGCGCAAAGGACCGGGGGACGCCCGAATCGTCTTGAGCACCGGCGCAAAGGCACCTCTTACCCGGGGGGACAGGCTGGGCGAGAGAAGGGAGACGAGTTTGCAGGCCGGACGCAATGAGGACTGCAAGTTCTCTCAAGGAAGATTGCGAGCAGGAGAAGTAGCGGCGGCGACGACGGCAGCGGGCAGAGGAAAAGCAGCTCTCCAACCAGCTCCAGCGCGAGAGATGATAAACAGCGACGGGCGGGAGGGGAACGTCTGGGCCTGTTCCTATGGCCCCAGATTGGCGCGAGCCTCCGTGGGTCGTCCGCTTGCTTCCTGGCCCGAATGCTCCCCGGGCCTGCTGGCTTGCTGCACATGTATTGGGTGGTGCCGCACGGTTGAGTGAGTGGATTGCTGCGAGCTGCTGCTAGCAAAGCAGCGGATTAGCATTATGGAGACATCTGGCATGCATCGCTGGGCGCTTGTTTAGCTACAGCTCCATTGCCTCAAGCTGCCGCCGCCGGGCAGATCAAGGCCATGGCCGTGTGGCGTGGCGTCGCTGCAGCTGTTGCACATGTAGCTGTTGTAGGTAAGCCTTCTGTAGGAGCGGAACGAAAGTGAATGAACAATGCCGCATGCCGGCCGTCCAGTGCGCGCAGACCAGGGCCTCTCCGGCTAATGGGCTGCTCCTCTGCGCGCAATCCACATCCTGACGTTGTCTAGTGGTTGCATTGCGCTATGGGATGATCGCTGAGACCCGTCGAGACGGCCCCGATTCGGAGGTGGTGTGCGGCCTTGTGCTGTGCACCTGCGAGGAGCCTGATAGAGCTGTATCCCTCTATCTCTGTCTCTGTCTCGTCCTGCGTCTCCAGCTGGGCCGAGCCGACGCCATGTGTCAGCCCGCTGCTTCAATATGTGACCTGCCATGCCTTAGTTCATACCGCGCTCGCACTTGGTGCAAGCCCAGCACATCGATAGCTTCGGCGCTGGTGAGTAGCCATGCAGGACAGGTCGAGTCAATCGCGGCAGCTGGTCGAATCCAGGCGCAAGCAGCCCTTGCCACCATCGACACATCTCCGCCATGCACCTCGTCCTGCACCTCGTCCTGCACCTCGTCCTGCATCTCCTCCTGCAGCCCTTCGGCTCCAGGCCCCGCCAGGTGGCTCGGCCGCAGGAGCCCCAGCGCCGAGTGATGACCAGCTGCTTTGCTGCCCCTCGTATCTGGCTGCGTCGCCAGCTGGGCGGGCGTGCTGTGAGAGAGAAGGGACTGGTCGTTTTTTCCCGCATGGCGGCTCGAGGGTGATGTGATGATGTCGAGGTAGAGTGACAAAAGTGACATCCATGCCCACCTGGGGCTGGTGCAGGCCGCTTGACGCCGCTAGGGACGGAAGGCCCCGCCCAACCGCTCTTACCCTGGCGTCAACCGTCCCGAGCGGTGGAGCTCTGGCTAGGCCTGTAGCGCTGCGAACGCCGTCGTTAGTGGCCGCACGGCGCTGTGGCGCTGTAGGGCTAGCGGAACAGCGGGCTGGTGCGACGCCGCGGGCGGTGCGCTGATACGCTGCAGCGCCTCCAGCGGTCCGGGGAGGCGTCGACGACAGTGCTGGCTCCAGCGGCCACAGGGGCTTGACCCAACTGCTGCCGCGCTGTGGCCATGTGGCTGGCTGGCGCTATGGGCACTGGACCCGACATCACCCAGCTGGCACTTGCACACGGACACAGACGGAACGCAGTGGAGGCCCACGTTTTGTCTCGCCTCACGACAAAGACACCCGACATCAGACGCACTCGTCTGTCTGTCTCACTCATTCGCTCCTCAATGACGGCAAGGCGACAAGTTGGTCTGGACCGTCCCGCGCGCCGTCTCCAGCAACTGCACTCGCTCCGTCGCCATTCGCACGCAGATTCTCGCTGGAAACTCGGACCGGAGCCGCGCCCGACCCGCTGTCTCTCGTCTCCAGATCTGCAGAGCCCTCGTCTGGCATCGATCCGGCACCCCTCGCATCTGCACTGCTTCCCGCTACCCGCTGTCAAACCGTCACGCCTCCCGACTCTGGATGACATCAACCCGGAAGGATGATCAGCGACGGGCAATGCTGAGCGTTGAGCCACTGCCAGCTTCCTCGAACCGCCTCCATGGACGCCGCCGAAGGCCCGGGACGCATCAGCCCACGCATCCCATCGGTGGGCGAAGCCATCAGCGGCAATGTGGACGGCCTTACGGACGTGCCGCCCGTCACGTTCGTTACCGCCGCGCCGTCCTCGCACGAGGACGAGGACTTGAGGGAGAGCGATCGCTGGCGGCTCCATAGCGACACGTCGACGACATCCAGCAGGGTCACCACGCCTGATCCCGTCGTTTCCAGCCCACCGCTGACCCCCTTTGCCTCGGCAGGCAGTCGTACGCCTCTTCCCGGCAGGGCCTCCGGTGTCTTCTTTCCTCTTCCTCTGCTTCCTCCGGCCCTCCCTCTACCTTCTCGGCGAGGCGCGGAATGGGGCCGTGGAAGAGGTCGTGGCGGAGCGAGGGGAGCAAGTCGACTTGTGCCGAGGAGCCTGAACGGCGCTGCCCGATACCATCACCCGAGCCCGGCAGATTCATCTCAGCACAACCCAGCTCAACTCCCCTTGTCTCCTCCCGTTACAGGCATGGCCCAGACATTCCCGTCTTATTCATTACTCCACGGACTGGACAGGATTGATGATGGCCACGGAGCTCGACATCGTGGTGTCCCTCCTCATCCGCCGCCTCCGCCTCCACCACCCCTCAACTCGCCGCCTCTAACATCCTCGTCCTACTTTTCTAGTCTCCCAACGACAAGCGGACCGGACCTCAGCCTAGCCGATCAGGTACACCCATCTCCATCTTCCCTTGGTTCACGATCGTCGCTCGGCACGCAACATTTGGTCCAGTCTGCTTCCGGCAATCCAACCAGCAGTTACATACGGCCGCGGCCCTCCCGAGGTAGACGGGACTCGGGACGACCGGGCCGCCGGCGGAGCAATTGCTCTGAGGAGGAAGCACTGACGTTTTCCCTGACTAGACCTGAGGATGACGAGACACGGAGCTCTTCTTCCTCGTCCTCGTCCTCGTCCAATGAGGACCCAATCGCCTACCGCAATGCTCGGCAGTTTCCGCCCCAGCTGCCTGCTGGTCGGGGGCTTGGGCCGTCAGCGCCCCAAAGCAGATCGTCGGCAGCCAATCAGATTACAGCATGGGTTTCGCAATACGAAAAGTCCAGGAGTCCAACGAGATCTCGATCGAGATTGGGTGACATTTCTGCAGTTCTGCATCCCACCGACACCGAGTCCCACCTAGACGGTTCCGTGCAGTCCAACGACTCATCGCATGGCGAAATAGAGACGCTATGGCAGCAGTTGAAAGAAAAGCGGGCAAAATTGAGCGGCACGAGGGTCGAGATGCGGTCGAGGAGAAAAGAGCTACGGGAAAAGAGGCGCGAGAAGGACGCCGCTGACAACGCCTTCATGAGTGTCGTCAGACCTGTGCTGATCAGTCAGGGAGAGCCCTTCAATGCCCCGACGGAACTTTTGCAATCGCGCTTGGAGAAGATGCAACAGTTGAGAGATGATTATCAGGTTCTAGAGTCCACCTATGAGGCCCTAGAGGCCATGCTGGACGAGGAAGAACGAGATCTAAGCATCCTCGAGACTCGCTTCTTCAGCATCTTGGCGGCTGAGCAAACCAGAGAGGAGCGCCAGCCAGACATTTCCAGCGACTCTGGTGCTGCCAAATTCAGCATTCATCAAGCAGAGATACCGTATGAGCTCAGGGGCATCTCTCCATACGGCCCTGTCGAAGACCCCCATCCGCTCTATGTCGACTTGACATCAGCGGTAGGCTATCTAGGGAACGCCCGCGACGAATATGCAGACCTACTCTCTACTCGGGAACAGTACGAGGAAGAATTGCAGTTGAGGAAGACGACCAATCAGAAGGCGTCGGACGAACTGGACGTGAAGGAATTCCTTGACGAGTTTCCGTCCGAAGAGCTGCGGATGCACGGCGTGGTAGTCAACCTAGAAGCTCGGGTCAGTCAGCTCCGCAAGATGTGCGAAGACAGGGGCGTCATGAAGAAGCACATGTCCATCAAGATGGAATATGCGCTAGATCCGCAGGTCAGGTATGAGGATCTGGATTTGGACGACGAGCATACCATTCTGAGCAGCCGCAAGACACTGGGTCATGCCGAGTTCAACGAACTGCTTTCCCAGCCGGACCATGTGCTCGCTGATGAGCCCCTCACACCGCTGGGCGCGCTCAAGGCAGCCATCCGACTCCCAAATCACCATCCCGAGAAGGGTGTGCGGAAGAGGCTGGCCTCCAAGGAGTATGCCATTGACAACCTCATGCGGGAGTGTGACGGCGGGAAGAAGGCTGATTATGTGAACCGGTGGCTTCTTCACCAGCTGCGACTGTCTCCCCTCAACGCCGTGCTGCTACGATCCACCTTCCAGGCCAGCCGGTCTTTGAAGATTCGGGATATGTGGCGCTGGCAATGCGACGTGATGCATTACTGGTGGCGTGACAGCACCATGTCGCTAACGGATGGCTTCTTCAAGCCCATCACCAGCGACAATTCGGACTATTCATCTCGCCAAGGATCGCCGCAGCTGTCGCGGGCTGCGTCCGACGGTGGCCCCCGGCACGTCTATCAACACCGTGAGCCCGTTGACAATAGCGATGCCATGACGGAATACGGCTGAAGCTGATGGGAGCTTGTGGCCAGTTATCCTTTCGTCTTTGACTCATTGCTCGACTTTTTCATCTTTCGAACCCACGGCGGTATTGTCGTTCAGATTTCTTTGTTCAACAGCGGCGGTCAAGCTGATTTGCAGATTATGTTTGGGAGTGGCCTTTTGGATTTCCTTTGCGATTTGGTGTTTGGTCAAGATTTTCAAGATACGGTGAAGCAATTTCCCCCTTTTTTTGGTTTCTGGATTGGATAGATGGAAAACACACCTTGGGTCGGCCTTTTGCACGCTTCGGCGCTTTTTGCTCGGAGCTCTAGATGGAGGCAATAAAGTGATACCCCCTTTTCCCCTTTGTCTTTCTCCCCCCTTGTTTTTCTATTTGCTTTCTTTGTCTACCTGTCCACTGAGGATTGTCAGTTTATACTGTTTTTTGCTCGCTCCTCTTGCTTTTTTCTGCTTCTTTTTATTTTCTGAAAAGGTGTGCTCTGTGTTGGGCGTAAAATGCGGTTTCTTTCTCGTTTTCTCTTTCACCACTTCACTTTTCTTTCCATGCGTCAACAGCCAGGTATTCAGTGAGCGGGCTGTGTTGCTCTGCGCTTCTCAGTACCAACAGCTTGTCCATCTTCTTCTCCAAACAATCTTTTGCCCCTTATTCTTTCCATATGACCCTGACTGAAATCCGGGTGGCCGGGCAACCAGGTGGCTATTTGCTTTTACAGAATAATGACCCCGGTGATGCTCCTTTGATTCATCATCTCGTCTTCTCGCCCACTATTCATGATTCATCCCATCATCGCCAACCTTGTGACTCCAGCGAGAAGCAGCTCCTGGGAGGCCCAGCCGGACCGATCCTCGTCCTGCAGAAGATGGAGCCCCTTCTTCCCCACCCCTTGACGACAGGCTTCCCATCTTGACGCGCAGCTGTGGAGCAGAATATGGCGCAAAGTACAGGTACTCCAGGGCCAGCATGGTGTTGAAGCTAGTCGGGTGGCCGCAGAAGGTCGCATCATGTTTATTCACGGGATATGCAGACGCTCTTTTGGTCCTCGGGCTGTTGGTGCGTCACGGCTCGCATCGAGTTAGGGGCACATGCAATCTTGTCCGGAAGCCGCATAGTCGCCATGCATGTGATGCGTTTCTGCGACGCTACATGATCTTTTGAGCCGTGCATGAGAGCTGCATGCAAGAGTGCTGAGACGGGAAGTCTTTCTTTTCACATCCTCTGCCTACTGTTGCGGCGACAGGTATTCATACACTGCTGGGCGGCGGGAGGGCTTACGCTGCTGCGACCACTTACATATACATGTGCCTGTCACGAATAGCCTTGTGCAGACTCGAGGGGCGAGATGGCGCCTTGCTTGCGCGCCCGTTTGCCTCTTCATGTCACGACGTCGCTGGCCTCCTAGAGCTCTATTGGGTCCCGACGGCCGTTTGACTCATGCGGCTGCCCAAGAGTCAAATGCGAGGATTTATCACCTCGATGTGATCTGTCACATTGATGCCACAATGGAGTCATTGCCCGTGAGGAAGAGACTTGTGACAAAGCAAGTAAGCAGGCGGCTGCGTTACGTGCTTTTTCTCACGTCACACGGGGGCCGAACGTCTCCGACAGGCGACGGATTTCTTGATGAATGCTCTCAAAGCTATTAGCGCCTCGCCCATTGTGTCTGTTCCAAGGCGGATGAGGTGCAGAGATGGGCTGACGTGCATATGGAGAGGGCTGGACTACTTTGTTGCTCCGTGCAGCCAGTGTTGAAAGGTGGTCAGATCTAGGATCCGGCGTTGCATAAGTGAGTCGACACGTATGGCCACCACGCAGCCAGCGCATTTATTCAGCGGGCTTAGTTCATGGGCGAGAGGTGATGCCAGCTGTCGAGTGGTGAGTGAGGCATGTGGCTGCTGGCGTAGGATCTGGCGTACGAATGGCCGTGTGGATGCGCTTTGTGGTATGGCTGATAAGGATGAGATGATGGTTGGCCTGAGAGTGTTGCTGTTGCTATGCTTTGAGGTTGTTGTTTGCTATTGGTGTTACTGGGGCTTTGATAGAGGGTAACGCTGAGATGGGGAGAGTTGGGGAACTACCCATTTGAAGATGTCTTGCAAAATGGACAAGGCAAGCTGATCTTGTGACGGGAAAGCAGAGGATTGACGGTGAAGTGATCAAAATAGATCTTTGCAAGCTTGGAGAGGATGCGAAAGTCAGCTTGATGCCCGGAATCTTGTAGATTGCTGTGAGATTATGAGTTCCATCTTGACTGGTGTCTGTACGAGATTCGATTGGCTGATGATGCGCTCAATCCGCCAATTGAGCCCATTACAACATGACGAAGACTATACGCATTGAGGATGAGGCTGTAGATGTGTTACGTTTGTTATTTGGTTTGTCGAGAAGTAGGCATGCATGCATACCTGTGTGAGACACGATGACTGGATGGTGACTTGAGGTGAAGAGTATGGGTAGACGCTTATTTGTTATACAGGGCCGTGATGTAAGTTCATTTGTGATCCCTCTATCCTGCCTCTGTCCGTTTGGATGAGTTTGGGCACCTTTCCCGCGTCCCATGAGTGAGCAAATATCGATGAACTGGCCAAGACCCTTGGAAAGCAACGATGCGGACGGGGTGTCGAAAGACTCGACCTGTCATCATATCCACAACGCTCTCCTCCAGAATCCATCAAAAGTGCCAATGCATTTACAAGATATACAAACTCAAAAGCAGCGTGGACTGTATTTTTCTCGTGGGAAAGGACGATATTGCTTGAGTTTACATCTTGTGGCGTAGATGTAGTGTGATGCTCTGGGGTAGATCCAAGTGTTGACGAGGCTGGATATATATCTGCCTCGATATAACTCCTATTTACTCCACTCAATAGGTGCGGATTACGAAAGTAACTGTGAAGGAATAGATATGAATAATCTGGCTTTACTTAGGGTTATATGAGATGTGAGCTTGGCGGATGTGCCTACGTAGTGAGCGTGAGCGCAAAGGCGTCATATCACACGAGCATCAGGGCTCGGGTGGGACTTTTTCAACGGTACCCAGTGGTGGTTCTGGATTATCTCACTCCTTCATAGCCATATCCAGCTTGAAAAAGGATGAGAGGACATGGTCTGTTTACATACAAGAGTACGTCCACAGAGTGGACATGAGTCGGTAAGATGAAGTCAAAGAGTGAAACGAGATGCTTGTGTTGGAGGAGTTTGCCCTATTGGATATGACTCACGTTCTGCCTTTTATCCTCAGTCAGAATGGCAGAGACTACAATCCAGGCCATCAACTTTGAGAACCATCTTATGCTGGTGAGTTCCATCGCTCCTTGACTCTCGAGCTTGATATCCAAGGATTTGCTGAAGCGATTTGATGCTCTTTGAAGAAGTAGTGATTCAGAATTCCAAGTCTGCAATGAAACGTCAATATAGTCTTCCGACTCACCAATTCAGGCCATGCAGGGATTGTGAGAACTTCTTGTCATTGTTCATCAACGGGGTAAGTAGATGTCGACTGGAGCGTCTCAACCGGGCTGGAGCTTCCTCACGAGATGTGCATGTGGTTTCAGAAGAAAAACCTGCTGATACGCATGCCCATTTGCAAAGGGAGTTCTTTGATCTTGGTAAGGTTCGTCGACGTATAATCTTTGTGCACTCATAGTACACATCTGTCGTCTATTGGAACTGTCCGTGAATGCATTCCTATCTGGAATAAAGAAGAGCTGGGACACTGCCTGATCAGTCTCGGCGGTTTGACCTAGACTCCTCGAGCGTAAAGGGCGAGGCTTCACTGTCTGGTACACTCCAGGTGATAAGCCGAAAGAGTAAGAGAGTCAAAGAAACACACTCATGGACATCGGGCTTGTCAAGCCATTGGGGGCAAGCATATCATACTACCACCCATTGCTGAGCAGCAAAGCAGAAGCAGTTCGCGAGGACCACAAACATTTGTCACTATGGGCGTTCGCCTTGCTTCTCCAGTAGGGACACTGGTTGCATGTTTTGGGCACAGGACATCAGCAGAACCAATAGACGAGGCATATTGACCTCACATCTCACCTCTACGACCCCCCACTGCTTGTCTCTTGCCCTCGAAGTTCAAGCTCATTCAGGTCTCGCCTTCTCCTGAGGAATGTCTCCATTTGCTTTGATCATTTCTCGCTTCAACCGGGAGTCAATTGCAATCACGGCGAGCGAGATCCGGGGTAGCAGTCAATGCCATGCCTCTACCCCTGAGGCAGGGATGCAAATGATGTGAGAGCACAGACTGCAAACTCTGACCAGCAAGAGCTTGCACTTGCCAGCTTTCATTTGCAGAAAATGTCTTCGCAGACTGTTGCAATCTTCGTCGTCGTCCACATCGTCGTCGAAGCAGATTGGCAGGCGGACGAGCGGATGGTCTACTGAGGGGCCAACTATCGACTTGCTTATTTTAGCAGTAGCCATAGCTGCCGTCCGCCCGTTTGGATCGTGATAGACTCCTCATGAGCTCTCTAGATTTGACCTCTTCCAGCGTGCCTGAGTCGTGTCAGCATCTTTGGTGTCGGAAACTCGTCCGCCGTGTCTAGCCGTCAAGATAATGGGACAGTGCCTCCAAGACTCCGTGTTACTCGGCGTTCATGAACTCCGGCGTATCGTCAGTGGCATCGAGGGGCGCTCGGGCTAACTGTTACTACCGCGTCGCTGCAGCTCGTAGGCTCAAGTCATTTCGCTGAGCATGCGGCATTGCGGCGCGGTGTCATCAACGACTCGCCGAGAACCCCCTCTTTGATCTCAGCAAGGTCTTGAAACTCCAAAGACCAGGCATGTTCAACAGGAGATGACCGTGTGCACGGGTTTCGACTTGCCGGGACCAGCCTTTCTTGAAGAAGCAAGAGTGTCCGCGATGCCCGCGTTCGACAATCAGGTTCAGCTTCTCAAGAGATCGAAGAGCTCAATGCGCAGCAGCCTTGCAAAACGACGATTGTCGAAGATAGCGTCCAGAAACGATCAGCGAGACGCAACGTGCTTTCGCACACCGACACCATGTCGTCGAATCAAACGCGGCCGAGTCTGAAACCTGGAGCTATGGTTGTCTAACGATACGATAGCTTCGGAGCATTTCAAGGCTAAAGCTGCCCTAAGGAGTCGAGAAGCGTGTATCCACAGATGCATGCACACTGCTCCATATCAACAGGAGTTGATCTAGGGTGACCAAGAGAGATCGAAGTGTCTCCGAGAAAAGACCGTCTTGAAACGGATGCTGGGCTCTCCTTTTTAAGGGTCGGTTGCGAGAGGTAATATGCAAGATGCCAGGCAAGGCTGACATGGGAGTGTTTTGAAGAGCCGCGACAGGATCGACAGCAATTCCTGCAGCCATCGACGTGGACTCGATTGCCGCCAACTGAACTACCGAGTCGTCGTCTGATGGCACCTCGCGCTCGCCTAGCAATCCACCGTGGCAGCATGATTCTGGGGACCTTGTCTGTCCGCAGCATGGCCGTGCTCTGGCACCCGTGCTCCAGCCTCGCGAGGCCACATGTTGATACGGTGTTCCCGCCGCGTAAGACGGAAGCGGGCAAGGAGAGGAGCCCGTTGAATATTTTTGTGCGGCCGCCGGCCGGTGATACAAAACAGCACTCGCGGCGCTGCAGAGTCCCACCGAGCATGACTCTGACGCTTTCGCGGAGGGGGAAGCATGACTCGCTGCTTGTGCTCCCATATCAAAGTCAATGCAAATCTGTATGGACTGAGAGCATCAGTGGCGAACCCGTGGCAAACCCCCGTACCTCAGCTGCCTCGAGGGACCTGCAGCAGTCCGTTTGAAGCCGTCAACTGGCGGTATGGACGCAGCGGCCTGGTCTGTCAAACGGCGAGCCCCCTTTTGTCGCCCTCTTTTTTCGAAGATTCCCTGACGATGCTGGCATCAAAAGGGAAATGCGTCTGTGGGGCAGTCCGTTTGTTGTTCGCTTCATCAACGGCTTGCTATGCCATGGATTACGGTTCAGACGGTTCGAAGCTCGCATCCTTGGGAGATGCATCGATCCTGGACGGCCGTGGCTGCAAGGATCTCGCGCGGGCTAGCATCAACGACGCTGCCTCGTTTGGCTGGTGAGGCGCTGATCGGGGGCAGCGAATCTCCCAAACGGCGTCGGCTGGCGTTATTGCGCTCGCCTGATTTGCTGGGCCTGGAGGATTTGGATCGTCGGCAATTTAGTCGATGGCGGGCTCGAGCTGTTGCGGCACTGATTGTCGCCCGGCCGGCACTGGCCTCTCCGGACGGCGCTGGGCATAGCTGGGCATAGCTGGGGGCCTGGAGGAGGCGAAGATGCAGCCTTTGATGATGGACTGCAGGCCGCAAACATGGCGAGCATGGATCATGACGACGTGCGGGTACAGGGGTCGTGTTAGTGCAGAGCCCGTGCAGAGGGTCTGGGGGCTATCGCACCGCAGGTACCGCTCAAGCCACTGAAGATGCAGGTACTGGCTGGAGAGGCGCCCGGTGAAGAAAGGGGAGCAGCCACCAGACCCGAGCTGGGGGAAAGCACGGGGACACTGACGGTCCGAGAGCCAGGAACAGCAACCACAACAGGATTGGTCATCGACGCCAGACCGCAGCCCAACCTGTCCAGCTGCAGTAAGTAGTACGTTCAGCCAAGCAGCATCTCTCCTCAATCTCCTCCTCTCTCTCCTCTCCTCACCACGCTATTGCTTCGCGCCAGATCCCCCAACCAAGACACGCAATCTTGCTCCTCCTCCCGCTAGCCGCACTGACAGCTTCTAGCTCAGCCAGCGGCAGATGTCGCCGGAATTTACAGATTTCTTAGGCTGAATTCACCCGCGCCAGCCCAGTCCAAGTCCAAGTCCTTTTGCTCCGACCCGCTGCGGGCGGCCACCTGCGCTCACCGCGAGAGCCCAACAGCAAGCTTGTCTTACAGCGCAAGATTGTCTTACAGCAGGAAATGCAGAGATGGGAAAAGAAAATTTCAGAGAACAAGGACAAGCAAAGACGCAAAAGGAGCCGCCTCTGGCGCTCCATCATTGGACGGGTCTGCAGCTAGTTCTGTAGTGCTGACATGCAGGTGCAGATAGACGACAGGAGGCAAACGGTCAACAATGGCTGCCGCACATGGCATGATATATCACTGTACATGTACTATTTCCTGCAGGTACAAAGGCCTGGCCCGCCGTCACTCGTCAGAGTTCCGAAGCAAACACAGATTGCATCTCGATGTTGGCCAGCTTCTCCAAGAGCTGCCTCTCTTGGCAAGATTCGATCGCACTCGAGATGAGCATCTGGTGGCGATTTCAATAGTCTTGGCCGCTCCTTACCCCGCGGCTTGGTATCGTGGAGCCCATGTCCAAATGATCATTTGGCCTCGTTAAGGACGGATCGATCCTTTGCACATGATGACCAAAGCGTCCGTCTAGTCGCCTCAACATGTCGGGGTTGGCTTGCGGCTCCCACGGCGTTATCTTGAAACTACTAGTCCAGAACTTCTGCTGTCGCTGTCTAGCTGCATTCGATGAACCATTCACTTGCACCTCCGCATCGCTTCGCAGATCAAACACCAAACGGGGGGACTCTGATATCGTCACTCACGGGATGCCCTCGTCGACTAGGCACCAGCTAGCCCTACACGAAACTGCTCGTACCTCGAGCCTGTGGAGTCGAATCCCGGATGCTTTTTCCCTTGCATTCAGGGTTCATGACTCTGCAGCAGCCACGCTAGCCCAAGCCCCGGCCGTTGGGTAGTACAGTATGGGGGGGCTTTCCGTTCGAGGACACCTTGACCCAGCACGGCTTCTGTCCAGAGTTGCAGTCCGCACTCCGTACGAGTACGCAGCCAGTCAACAAACGAAATGCTCTTCCGCTTGGGCCAACCTTCTAGTTGGCTCCCTGGACATGAGGCGAAAGCCCGAGAAGGCGGTACTCTGGCGTTTTCCTTCGCCGATCGTTGCTTACGGCTTCGACAAAACATTATTCAAGCGCTCCAGTGCCGTGCTACATGCCGTGTCATTCTCTGGCCACAGCAAGTAGTAGACGGCTTCCGTCATACTTCGGTATTGACTGCTGCTGTCACGAATTCCCCAGATGTCGGACACACGAGGACGTCCCCGAAACACTTGGTGGCGGGGCCAAGTTGTCATTTGTTCAATGCCAAGGACAGACTGCCCCTGACAAGACAAGTCTTCAACAAGGGCTCAAGCACACAACGAACGTCTAGTAATGTTCCATGTCGGTCCAAGGTCAAACGCCTTGCCACGTTTGCAGGTATATTTTGCAGGTTCGCCGACCAACGGGACATGGTTCACGGGCTAAACGATACCGCCTGAGTTGGTATCAAATCCGGTCGACGGCCCTGCATGTACCTCGCTTCTGCATGGCTATAAGGCATCTCCACCAGACGCCCACCGACCCAGTCCACCCACACTATGCATGATACTGGACTCAATCTCCGGCCCTTCAGCGACGCTCCCCCATACGGCTGCTGTTGATTCGGTTCCGTGTCGTCTCGTCCTTTCCCCGGTCCCTAGTCTAGCCGCGATGTCGTTAGGCTTCCAACCGTGGGCTTGCCATGCCCACCACCAAGAGCTGCTTGGACCTGTTCGCCGCGTCGTATCACAGCGGTATGTAGAGACGGCTTGCGGCCATGTACAGTTGCCCCGTTGTACTCGACGTTCCAACCGTTCAAACGCCCTCAAGCACCCTGGCGACAAGGCAACCTGAGACATGGGCACCTGGCTGTTTCTTTCGACATTGCTACGGAGTACATACTGCTCGCAAGCCATTTTCGAACAGTCGCCCGTGCCTCAGCCTCCGGAACACGGTCCGTGTGGTTGCGGGCGAACAAGCAGGTTTACTGCGTCGATCAGATACTACATTAAGAGGGCCGGCCTGCTAGCATTAGGACGGAAGTTCACTGCCATGCTGCTCCATATGGATGTTGACCCTTCCCTTCAAGTCCTGCCCTGTTATGAATCGCAAATTGGAAATTCGGCACTACTGGTAGTGCTGCCGCTCTCTTGCGCACCCTCCTCCTCGACCCCTGCCCTCTTCTGCTAGACGTGCTGGTGCGCTCCATCAGCAGAAACCCTGATTCAGTTTTCCCCCCCCATCGTTACAGCACATATAACACTATCAGGTTTCCCCTCTGGAGAGCCTTGCTAGGGACGGGCCGTATTCTTTTTCACTGTGAATCAACAGTCCTCCTAGCTCGACGACGACGAGGACCGGAGCTGCCGGCACGTCTTCCCATTCCTCGACTCGAGGCCTCAGTTTTCCCCTCACAACGTCGATGATACACACCTGAATACTCGAATCGCCGGACAACATCGACGGCCCAAGATGGGTGCTCTCACCGCAGGCGAGCTGGAGACCATCAGCAACATCGAGCGAGGCTGCTCGGTGGTCTCGCTGATAGGATGTGTCTTTATCATTATCACCTTTTGCGCCTCGAGCTCGTTCCACAAGCCCATCAACAGACTGGTGTTTTATGCTTCTTTCGGTAACATGATGACGAATGTTGGCACGCTCATGTCCAGAAGCTTCATCAGCCAGCCACACTCCCCCGCCTGCCAGCTGCAGGGGTTCCTTATTCAGATGTAGGCACTCTTTCACACACGACACTCGCAATTTGATGGAGACGCAGCTGACCGTTTACAGGTTCATGCCTGCAGATGCATTCTGGACACTGGCCATGGCGTTCAACGTCTATCTGACATTTTATCACAAGTATGACGCGAGAAAGTTACGGCG
The DNA here is from genome assembly GCA_023628735.1 of Trichoderma sp. PF4103. Taxonomy (NCBI): domain Eukaryota; kingdom Fungi; phylum Ascomycota; class Sordariomycetes; order Hypocreales; family Hypocreaceae; genus Trichoderma; species Trichoderma sp. PF4103. The sequence goes on from JAMAKC010000022.1 coordinate 287,151, forward strand.
GATGGAGATTCCATACTTGTTATGCTGCTACGGCATTCCCTTCATTCCTGCTTTTGTCTACATTTTCCTCAAGAACAAAGACGGCGCTCGAGCTTACGGCGATGCCACCCTTTGGTGCTGGATCACAACCGAATGGGATGTTTTCCGTATCGCCACCTTCTACGGCCCTGTCTGGTGAGTTTCGGTCTGACGCAACGGTGATCAAGGGGCAGGATCAGTGTGTTAATGCAAGTCTAGGGTCGTCATCTTCGCCACCTTTTTCATCTACATCCGAGCCGGACGAACAATCTATGAGAAGCACAAGCAGCTCAACGACTTTCACTCGTCCGAAGGTCTTTCATCCATCGACGTCATCACCACCCTCAGGACGACCGAGGTGACGGTGACGACGTCGGAGGCTATGCCCCCGAACCCCGCAGACTTCCGCCCGCATGCCGACCCGGATGCCAACTACTCGGTTCATATCTCAGCCAGTGCTCCCGCAGGCGACAAGATCGAGCCCGTTAGACCAGTTGTCACGGAGGCCGCCAAGAAGTCGAGAGTGGGGAGGAAGAAGGACCCAGCACGACGACGAAACTACGAAATCAACAACGCAGCATGGGCATACGCAAAGTGTTCCCTCCTGTTCTTCACGGCGCTGCTCGTGACGTGGATCCCGTCGAGCGCCAACCGAGTCTACTCCGTCGTCAAGGCCCAAGAGATCAACGCACCGCTTGAGACGATGAGTGCCTTTGTGCTTCCGCTCCAGGGATTCTGGAACGCCGCCATTTACGCCGTCACATCATGGGAAGCATGCAAGAGCTTTTGGGATGATATCAAGACTGGCAAACGGCCGGAGGTCATGGAGCTGGTGGGAGGAGCGGATCCGCAAGACGACAGCAACAAACGCCACAGCCGCGGCATCACCAACTTCCGACCAGGAAACAGGTCAAAGGGAATGGACTCGGAGAGTATGACGGAGCTCAACACCCGAACTCCCTCTGCAGACGCCCATTCATCGGTGGAGACCAATTCAGCGTATGGACGATCAAGCACATGATGACGACAAGGGGGAATGGGTTGTATTGCTTCTATTCGGGTATATTATTTAATCGTCGCTCCGAGCGTGCTGCTCCGGAGGGGCTTGACTCGTTCGATTCTTTTTCAATGATGCACCTTCTCTCGTTCGTTCTTGTTTCACTTTCTCTCAACTTTTTCTCACGACGGCAAGGATGAATGAGTTCTTGGGCACTCAGGGACGGCGGCGCCTCTCGCCACTAGGAATCAAGGAGGCAGGAAAGATACCCAGGACTTTAAACTATGATGATCTACCACTGATTTTTCTATCGACGCTGAAGTGCACTGCACTCGCCACTGCTTCCGAATTCGCTGGTCCCTCTTGTCTCTTGCTCACATGAATTCGTTGCATTATGTTGGTTCACTCTCGTCAAAAGGAATTGTCAGACGTAGCTTTTGCTTGACTTTCAAGAGCCATGATGTCCATACCTGCCAGACACCCCGTATACAATTCTACGGACAGCTAGCGGCAATCACTGGCGAGGTTCTGTCTTGGCCTCTAGCAAATCTAGATCCGGGCCAGCCTTCCCCCCTCTTCTTCCCATCCAAGCCATGGCGTCTTTCAGGGGTTCGTCCGAGCGGCCACGTTCAGGAACCAAGCCCCCAGGGCCCTTCCCACCATCTCCGCAACCGGGCAGGTGGGATTCGTCTTTGTCTGGGGGTGTGGTGTGGAGGGCAGAACTAGCGCTGGTAGTATTATTTTTCCCGCGAAATCCTTTGGCTTTTTTGGCCTTTGTGCGTTTACGGATGGTGATGCGAGCGTGAGGGGGGTGGATGGTTTAGGTAGGTGGTTCTTGGTTTCTAGGCTGCCTTTTGGCATGATTTATTTATTCTTCTGGTTTCGTGCATTGTGATGCTATTTGGGGTGGCGGGTTGGTGATGCTCTTTATTACACCTGCAAGAACGGGAGCTTAGGTACGTTACTTAATCCCCATGGTTCATTTCTTTGCTCTTTGTTTAGGCGGACTGGGAGGTGGAATCGGGAACACAAACTCGCTTCGAGGGTGATTTATCATGCGGGAGAGACGGGAATGGCGGGAACGGGACGGGATGTCGAGAGGTTCCAACGAGGGGGGAGCCAACACCTAACAAACGAGTTGAACAGAACAAGGGGGAAGAAAGGAAAGGGAGCCAACTTTCTACATTCGGCCGCAACTTTTTCCCACCATTGTGTCGATTCAGATGTATTTCTGCGCTATGAGTGACTTTTTTTGTTGTTGTATCGAGACTTTTGGAGTTCCATCTACAATGACCGAGGGCAGATCTTGGGGTTTAGGGGGGCTGGGACTGGGATGAATAGGCTATTCGCAAGTCAGGTATGTATTGAGACTAGTTTGTTTGTATGTATGTTGAGCGGCAGGCATCAATTGATACAAATGAGTTTACGAGTGTTTGAGTCCCCGGTGAGCTTGATGGGGTAGGTGATGGTGCAGTGCCTCTTGATGTAGGGCTGAGGAGAGGAGGACGGTTTGTGCTTCGTTATGCTGATGGAGTGACGGGGCTGTTGGCGTTTCTGGGGTTTGTTTGCGAGGCAGAGGGTGAAACTACTTTGTTCAGTTCAGGGTGGTGACCAAGAGACTCTTTCTCACTGCACAGCGTAGTATTGACCCCTACCTTTTTTTTTCCACTCACAATGAATCTCCTTCCGAGAGACGCTTCACTTATCGTAGGTATTGCTTCGGATTGGTGGTCTTTTTTCTTCCCTCCGGCACTCCAGGGTCTGGCCAACAGAATGTTTCCGGAAACGGGAAGCTGCAGAAACGAGGCAAAATTCGTAGTTTGCAGGACGGAATAAGCAAGAAAGGATGACACCTACCGTTGGGCCAGATGCAAAGAACAGGAAAAATGTGCCACTGCGACGTTGATGGTGACGCTGGCCCCGGAAGTGATTGATACCACTCTTTGTTGTTCCTGAATCCCCGTAATGGACAGACGGACCTGGGACCTGCATAGCCGGGCGTCGAGGATGTTGAGTTCCAACGTCTATTGTCCGATTAGGCAAGCCATTTGCGGGCTTTCATATAACACGACGGCAATTCGATTACGAGTGATAATACAAACTTGGATGCATGTGTGTACGGAAGTCTCGGCCAATGGCCTGGGAATGGTTTAGACGGACGAAAAAGCACGAAACAACGGCGCTGAGAATCTACACAACGGGAGAAGCAGAATCGGGTTTTAGGATTTAGGCACAATTGCCGGGTGAAACAAAACCTTTTGTTCTTTAGATGTTGAAAGTTTTACTCGCAAAACCTCCTCCCAGAGAACGAGCCATGCAACCAAAATCGTATCAAGTCACTCATAAAAAAGCACTGAGCGACAATTTGAGGTGTCAGGCCCTTTGCCTTAAACAGGGAACAAGACATCCTTGCTCATCCAAAAACTCTGAAACGTCGTCAAGGAACTGCATGGAACGAAACTCGGAAAAGTCGCATAGGGGGGGACAAGGATAAGAATCGCTTGTGCTAAGGGAACTGGGATTGTTTGACACGAACGAGTTGCAAACGGGGGTATTTCTTTTGACAAGGCAGGGGGAATGTGAGGGGGAGCAATATATGGATATTCATGCCAGTTACTAGATTTGATGCCGCTTGTATGTATGTATGCTCCAGGGTCTTTTTCGTTTCCCTTTTTATTTTCTTTCCTTTTTGTGTAATTCTCCGAGGGAGAGGAACGCGTGGGAAAGCATGGTTATGGTCTGTCTGTCTGTTTGTCTGCTCGCTTAGACGGCGATGATATGCATACATATATAGAGCAGGATAATTCAACAGTGAAGGCAATCATTTGCCTTGTTGTCCGCGAGGGGAAAACCCCATGCTGATTTGCTTGCAGAAGGAAGAATACAGAGAAGAAACCCGGTCGCCTCAAAAGGGGAGGTTCTATCGCATACTCACACATTGTGGTTGCATACGGGCAAGCACGCACGCATTCAGTTCAAAGCATGTCAGAGTAAATAACTACCCACGACCCAACAAAGTGGCGTGGTTTTTCTTCTTACCCCAGCCGTTGGTTCGTATGGATTGCTTTCCATGCAAATTCCTTTTAAAGGAATCAGTTGGAGACTGCCCTTTCACGCGATGCTACACAACTCCATCGAGAACCGCCCCCCCTGGTCAGGGTAGCATCCAAGATCATTTTTTTCTTCTTCTTCTTCTTCCGGGCCTCTTTTTACGGTGCTTACATATTCATACTTGTATCTGTCATAGTTCCCCTTATCGCACACACACACACATAATACGGGCCGGCTTCCGGGACACACATGAATCACAATCCCATCACATCGTCGACAGGGGGTAAGAGGAGGCAAGAGAAAAGAAGAGGGACTCGTTCGCCCCTCGTTTTGTTCGACTTGTTCGTTCCGAGCTCTCTTCCTCCACATGTACTGTAACCTTGGATCGTCCAACAACTGCTACTGTACTGCTACTGCTACTGCTGCTGCTACTGTACCCAGGGCCAGCAACAGCCTCGAGGTTGCAGTACGGAGTACGGAGTCATACCCGTATGTGTAGTATTGGCCCTCAACAGAGGGTATTCCACCGAGGGCTTTCGCTACCGACCGTGTCCGATGGTACTCTGCGGAGGCAGGGGTAAAGGAGTAGTGCTACCTGCTTACCACAGCATGTTGCACAGTTGTCTGAGCGTCTGAATCTGATAAGCAGACCTTTGTGAAGTGGATTTCTTAAATCCAAGGCCTGATCTCTATTCCGTCGGTGAATGCTCGATTAAGCCGGTCTTGAATGCTCCTCACCATGCAATACGCGACATCACCCCGTGCTGCATGCATCCATGGTACGGAGTAGTATGAATGCACGTACCGAGCTGGAAGGGACTTGTAACCAGTGCCGCAAGTTATTGTGAAATGAGAAAGAAAAGGAGCAACTTAATTGAAAGGGGGAGCAAGGAGAATCTCTCGCAACTTATCCATCTGATGAAAACGAAGAAAGGGATGAAAACGAAAAAGAGACGCCTCTTCACCCAACTTGCAAATAAGTCAGAAACCCAAAGCAGCAAATGCAGATACTCCTCTTCTCCAGGCCCAAACCTGGCATGAGAAAGAACGGCTCGCCATGTCAAATCATGCGGCTCTGTTGGCTTCGTCAACCTCCTTGACCCCTTTCATGGTGTGGTATTCCCAGAACGTGCCCATCTCAAGACACTCATCGACGCAGGCTGGGTCATCCCACCACCATTTGTTACCAACGACATGTGAGCCCCATGCTTCGACCCAGAGCATCCGTCCTATCAGACTTCTAACCTGGGCCTTTTCTTCATTCTCTGCTTGTATCGCATCCTTGACCTTATCCAAGTACTCGGTTGCGCTCTCGGGCACCGCGTAAAATTTTGTCGTCGTGAGAGTGCTTCCGTCTCCGCGCAGACGAGCGTCGGCGAGTAGAGAGGGAAAGGCTGTGCTGGGACTCAGGCATTTGCCCTGCTTTGCCAGGTTCCGAAGAAGATGTTCCTCGATCCACGCCTTCATATTCTTACCCATGGTGCCCGCGCGCGGAAGCGGGTCGATAATCACCAGCCGCAGGAAGCCCTTCTTTTTGAGACACTTGTAGACGTTGCTGAGGATTCCAGGTAGCTGTTTGGATGGACACAGAGATGGCAGCGTCAGAGAGTGAACCGATTCGTATATTCGAGGCGCTACTGGAAAGTCTGTAGGCGACACTTGGGAGACCGAAATCACCCGAACGTTGGCAAACAGCTCGTCTCGCGGTATGGAGAGCTGCGATACGTGATATATCTGCTTGGTAGGTTCAAGTGCAGCCAGATAAGCGACAGTGGCTGCATCAAACCAACCTCGAGTATGATTAGCATGACTGATTTCCTTTCTTCAACAGGACAGAGACACATTACCTGCAGAGTCGTAGAGGGAGATGGTCATGCGAGCCGTCAGGGGAGACACTCCACGAGGCAGCCATTGTCCGTCTTTCGTCGGGATTTTGTCCATGTGAATCATGGTTGAGAGCATCCACCTCCGCAGCTCCTCAACCTCTGGGCTGTCACCCAGGAGGAAAGGAACGTCTTTCTTTGCAACGCCCTTCCATATTGTCTCCAGCCGGGAGAGGATGTCGGACACATTCGTCTCTGCCATCTCGACGACGGCGGCGCGGAGCCAGAAAAAGTTCTTGTTGATACTGATGCCATCCTTGGGTAGCTGGTTGGGGTCTCCGGGCTCAAAGGTTGGTTCGGGCGATTCCTCCAGAAGAGGCCGCGGCTCCCAGTCATCGAGAGGCTTCCACGCCTCGGGATTGTTGGGCGTAATGGGCATTTCGGTGCCGAGTTCGGCCATCGCGAGTGAGTTGATGGAGGGAATGGCAGTGGCCCGAGAGCTGGATGGTGGTTTGGCCGTTGGTGACGATCGTGATGTTGATGAATGCGAGGGAGAGCTGTGATGAAGATAGATGTCAGCTTCAGATTGATTCAGATAAGGTACTGATGCTTTGCTTTCTATCAAACGGAAGAGGAGAGGGCAGAATGTCGAGAGGATAGACTGACGGCTTATCAGCTGGCAAAGGCGGTGGCGGCGGCCTGTTGACAAAAGCGTCAGGAGCGACGGCGGCCTTCCTCGACGGAATCTGGCAGTCGTCGGCAGCTGGTTTGGCCGTCTGTGGGCTTTGGCCGAATATCTGCATCAGGCTCTTCATCTTCTCCGACTCGGTCAAGTCATCACGCGCCGAGCCAGCATTCGAGACGCGCTCAACCGGCACGAGTGAATCTGCAGCCACAACAAGAACGTCGTGAGCCTCCAGTTACAAACGGGGAGCAGGGCAGCCGCATATGCTTACCGTCACTCGCTAGATGCAGAGGCAGCTTTGCTCGACCATCGAGACTCGTCTTCGGAATCAGCGGGCTGGTGTTCAGGGGGCTGTCGATGCTGGCGAGCCGGTCGAGGAAGCTGGTGGATATGCGGCTGGAACTCCGACGGCTCCCCTGGTCAAACATCTTGGCTATGGGCGAGCGCTCGGGGGACAGCAGAGCCGGTGACTCGAGCCCCGACGACGCAGGCGACATTGTGTGCGCATTCGACGACGATGTGTTTGCCTTCTTTGCGCCCCTATTACGGAAGATGGCAAACGGGGAGTCAGTTGACCAGCGCGAGCTGGCTGTGGATGCCGAGCGTCGTCTCGGCTGGCTCTTTGGCTCCTTTTGAGGCGTCTCCTTTCTCTCCTTTCGAGCTCTGTGTTCTCCCACCAGTTCTTTATCAGGGTCTGTCCAGATGACATCCCACATAGTGGCGGCGGCCCGCTGAGCAGCCAGAACGAGAGGGCAGGGAGATGGCAGGGAAGCCCTTTTGCTGTCGCCAACAATACCAAACTCAGCGTGAGGCAGATTCCTGCCCAAACGGGCGGATGAAGCGTCCAGCTGGTCTTGATCTGATGCAGCGACAGTAACGCAAGCAAGAGGATTCGGTGTCACAGCAGCAAACGAGGTGCAAGGGATAGTGAAAGAGGCTGCCTGCCTGAACTGTCAGATTGCTGCTTGAAGGACGTCGAGAATGGGCACAAGCTCAACGGCAACCAGGCAGCTCCGGTGTGGTTCAGAGGGCTGGAGAGTGGTAGGCGCTCGGAAACACTTGAGGTTTTGAGTCGCGAAGGGCGACGAAGAAGATAAAGCGAGAGGCTATGGCAGGATCAGTCGGAAGCCGTTGCTACGGCCTTCACACTATGGATCAAGAGCCGAGGGAAGCGAGAGCGCACAAGAGACTTGGCACCAAAAGCAAGAGAGGTCCGAGAAGACAAGGGGAGTGCGCAACAATCTCAGGCCAAAAGTGCCAAATTTCAGTCGGTGCTTCTATGGAGAGACTGCGCACGCTTTCGCCCCAAGAAGCCAGAGAGAATAGGATCCACGTCAGCAGATGTCCTCGATATTCTTTCCACCATCTAGACGTCCTCGAGCGTCCGCAAGGCCAGCTGCAGGAACTGTGGACACAGCAATGCAGGTTCCCGCATCGTGGCGATGAGGCACTGGACAAGGCGGCTGAGGGCAAGTGTTTGCTGGCAGTTGGTTGCACGTCATGCCTCCCACGAGTGCAGGACAGTTGAGCTGAATCCAGAACTCGGAATGACCTCGTTGGCTAGCAGAGGTCCTACGCCACTGCCATGCTTAGACCAAGAGAGTCATATGTTGGGTCTGCTAGCATCAGCAACCCATCGTTCTGTGCGACTCTCCTACGACGCTACATTAGGGTGCGATGTTTCCAGTGCTCGAGAATTGAAGCTGGCCTATGAGTGACCAATCTCCATCCGAGCATGAGGACTTGCTCAACTGGTTGTGAGCGGGAGCTGTCGCCATTTAACCTCCCCTTTATATCCAACACGAAAGAAAAGCTAGATGACACAGCGCTGTCATCATCTTCTCCCTCTTCTTCTCCTTCTCCTTACGGACTGAAAGGTCGGGTTGCGTATGTTGATCCCCCTGAAACAACGTGCTACTCATCTACTCTCTGGTCCAAGCTGACTTTCTGAATTCTCGTTCTATCGAAGGCCGACTGCTCTGCCATTTTCGGTAGAATCGTCACCCAGCCATGTCTGAAGCGCAACATTCAGCATCCTGGGAGACCGTACCTGCAGTGCCAGGCTTGCCACAGGAAGACTACTGAGACATCGGTAACAGCTGCCGATAGTGTGCGTCCCAGTCTCTCTCCATTACAATCTGAGTCAAAAGTTGAGTCAGCTGAAATGAATCCTCTCGTCTCACCAATAGTTCGTTGTGCTCGGAACCAAAGCCCCTCGTGCAGCCTCTGGAGCTCGCCACGGATATGAACCGCCTTGGACACCAATGTCTCTGTCTTCAGCAACCAAGCTGCATCTGTCTGCCTCTTTGACCTGCAGGCAGCACGTTTGACATTCAGCCACCCTTGCCCCTTCATCTCGTCGATCCGCCCAACATGTCTGTACGAGTGCCACCACGCGCTATCAATTTCCTGAGCGACGAGCTTTGACGACCTCCCTCCCAATTCGGACTTCTCCTGTACAACATCGGCCCTCTCGGCTACCAGCCAGATCAGAGATAGATTGGCCAAGACGTGAGATGCCGAGCCGGCACAACCTCGTCATCCCCAGCATCTGAGGACTTTTCGCCTTGTTCATTGGTACCGTTGCTTGAGAACGTGCAACCACTGCAAGACATGGTTACACGGCAATGCGGCTCGGCCGGTAGTCAGCAGCAAGGTAACATCTGCACGACGCAGAGAGAGATGGCATACAACAGCAGAACCACTGCTTCTCGACTCCGGCTTTCCTTTCAGACTGGCACAGGCACGGCGCGGGTATGTGGATTGGGAACGCTAATAGAGGTCCTTATGGTAACATGAGATGGGGATGGCCCGTACGGAAGGCCTGGAGATAATTTCGCAGCTCTCCGTGCAGGCCAAGGCGGCTTGACTGGGCCTCTGTAGGCTTTCTTTTTCGGAACAGGCCATCGTTGTCCCTGGCCTTTGTGACTGATACCCTGCCAGCTGCGTGCCAGCTGCCGTGTTCTCAACCAACGCCAGACGGGCCGTACGGCTTCCCTGCCAGTCCGCCTCACTTTAGGTTCACCTGGCAGAGGGCCGGCGGTTGTTGATTCTTTTCTTTCCAGTCATCTAGATTGGCGCGCTTTGGGTCCTGGGAGAGTCCCCATGACAACCGTCCTTCTATCTTCACCTTTGTCCAACTTCCTACAAGAACCATAATCATTCAACTGCCGCGTCGTCTCACGGCATAACCATTCGAGCTGCACCTATAACAATTATTCGCTTTTGAATCCGCATCTGTACCATAACAAACTCGTCGCCTTCAGGACAGGCTGGAAACCCCTTGGTCTTGACCTCCGCGACATCATGGAATCTCCCACCGTTCAGCCCAAGGAAGGCCGAGAGCGTGACGGAGCCGATCCAAGAATCCTGTCTCCAAGGCTCCCCTCAGCCCCCATGGTGGGCAGATCCAGATTCTGCGGATTTCGAGACTTTGCCGACCTCGTGGACAAGTGGCTGAGCAGCTCTCTCTTCGGGAGGGTGTTTCGCCTTGCTGACTCGGGACATGTAAGCTTCATCACAATCTCCTTTTCCGAGGCGGAATAGGGGGAGAGAGAGGACTCTTACTGCATGAGGAACTGACCGTTTGTGGTAGCCCAATGCGATGGAAGGTACCAGCGTTTTCAAGGAGATACGCGCTGGTTTGACCACGTTTGCGACAATGGCGTACATCATCGCTGTCAATGTATGTTTGTGCTGTCAAGACGCAGTATTGAACATACTTGGCTGGTACATGTTGACTGATTGATATAACGAACCGTAGGCCTCTATCCTCTCTCAGACTGGCGGAACTTGCGAGTGCGCTCTGGCGGACAAGTTCCAATGCGATACTATTCCTGAATACGTGGACTGCAAAGAAGGTAAGAATCTTGGTCAATATCATTAGGCTTCGTTTCTCATACGATGGGTATCTGACTCGGTATAGAGGTCCGCAGAGACTTGATTACGGCTACCGCAGCCTTGGCCGGCATCTCTTCTTTGTTCTTTGGACTGTTTACAAATCTTCCTGTTGCCCTTGCGTAAGTCATTGATGATATATCCAATAACTCACGGGTTACTGACCTAGGTCTTCAGTCCGGGCATGGGCCTCAACGCCTACTTTGCTTACCAGGTACGTGCATCAAACCATCCATGACTCTTCCAGAGCTACTCACTGAACATTCGATAAGGTCGTTGGCACCAATGGCAGTGGCTCCATCTCCTATCGCACCGCTCTGACTGCCGTCTTCTTCGAAGGCATCATCTTCATGTTCCTAGCCCTCACAGGCATGCGCCAGTGGCTCGTGAGGCTCATTCCTGCCACCATCAAAACGGCCACCGGGGTTGGTATTGGCTTCTTCCTCACGGAAATTGGACTCTCTTACTCGTCCGGCATTGGCGCCATCACCGGGGGCGGCGTATCGACTCCGCTGAGCTTGGGCGGCTGCCCTCCCGGTATGCTTAATGAGACGACGGGAGCCTGCAACGGAGGCCAGATGACAAACCCAACTGTGAGATTCCCCTAAACAGCTCTCTTCAAAGATGAGAAAGAGGGCACTGACACATTCCCAGATGTGGCTGGCCATCTTCTGTGGCGGCATCCTGACGGCTTTCCTCATGGCGTTCAGGGTCAAGTACGCCCTCGTCATTGGCATCGCCCTTGTCTCCATCATCTCGTGGCCGTAAGTCGCCCCTCATGTTCACCTACAACAGACGGTTGCCTGACTGAACTCATCATACATAGCCGCAACACGCCTGTCACTTACTTCCCCTACACCCCCGAGGGCGACTCTCGCTTCGCCTTCTTCCGCCAAATCATCACATGGCATCCCCTATCCAAGATTCTGAATCAGCTCGACTGGAACCTTGACTCGACCAGCACCACGCACTTCATCCTCGCTCTCTTTACCTTTCTGTACGTCGACATCATCGACGCGACCGCCACCCTCTACTCCATGGTCCGCTTCTGCGGCGTCGTCAACCCAAAGGACGGCGACTTCCCCCGCTCCACCATTGCATACTGCACCGACGCGCTGTTCATCTCCATCGGGGCCCTCTTCGGATGCTCGCCCGTGACGGCGTTCATCGAGAGCGGCGCGGGCATCGCGGAGGGTGGCCGGACCGGGCTCACGGCAGCGGTTGCCGGACTGTGCTTCATCGGCTCCATCTTCTTTGCTCCCATCTTTGCTTCGATCCCGCCGTGGGCGACGGGGTGCACGCTCATCTTGGTCGGGTGCATGATGATAAGGCAGATTACGCAGGTCAATTGGCGGTATATTGGCGATGTGCTGCCGTCTTTTGTGGTCATGACGTTTATTCCTTTTAGCTACAGCGTTGCCTATGGGCTCATTGCGTAAGATATCTTCCCTCCTTTCGACTTTCAAGCCCGCCGTTTTTCTTAACTCGTATCGGATGCTAACCGTCTTTTGCTGAAAAAGAGGCCTCTTCGTCTACACCACCCTCAACACGCTCATCGCCCTCGTCGTCTTCTTCTCCAACAACCGCATCGAGCCCCGCGAATACGATCTCAAAGAGTACTGGACCTGGCGAGGTTCCGGCCGCGCACCGTGGTTCGTCCGGGCCATGCGAAGAGACCGCCACCATGATAATCATCATCAGCCAAACGAATCGCCCTCTATGAACGAGAGTCACGACCACGACGATGTGATGATGAACAACAACAGCAACAATAACCGCAACGACAATAACACTTCTTCGTCTGGGCGTGACGACGAGGAGAGTCAGCGGGCGTTTCATCTCCATCAAGATCCTGAGACGCCGCGGGCTAAGAATGGCGACGTGAGGGAGCACGAGCGTGAGCATGCTAGGGTTCATTTTGTGGGTGATGAGTATGATTATGAGGGGGGTTCTCCTGTGAGGGGGCTTGCTCGTTGACTAAGGGGTTTTCTTCCGTCATGAAATTCCTGGACTTGATGGAGAGGTTGTATGCGTATGCGTTGAATGCGGTCATGACATGGAAGGGATTATGGCAATGGACAAATGTACAGTGAGGGCCGTTATGACGAAGGCATGGTGTTGCCTATATGATTTGCCGAGTTGCGTTGATTCGAGGCAGTATGCCCGTTGTCAACATGTCCGTATACAAGAAGTTTGACATGTTCCTTTTCGTTCCGTTGCGTCTCCTATATCGCATCCCATCACGTATGTATATCATGCTCATCAAAGCCAGCAGAAAACACGCAGACAACGCAGCATCGTTTGACTCTCAAGAAAAAAAGCCCAAGGGTATATTGCATCCTTGCTCCCGCATCTCTCTATAAACCAAACCCTCACCAACATCCCCCCCCTTTTCACCCACTCATATCGACATCCCCTCCACCACCCCTCGCCTTCTCCGCCGCCCTCCTCCTCTCAAGACTCTCACCCACCCACCTATCAACCGCCTCATCGCCCCCCTGCTCAAGCTTCTTCTCCACCACCTTCTTCAGCACCTCCCCCGCGAAACCCACAAAGTTATGCCTCCGCAGCGCATTCTCAAACGCCCAGTCAGCACGCTTCCGGTTCTCCCTCTCAAGCAGCTCCACATCGCCAAACTCCCTCGCGCGAATCCTCAAATCCCGACACACGGCCAGAAGGTTGAACCTAATCTCCGCCTCGTCATACCGCGCGACGCGCCGCCGCAGCACATCAACGACCTTTGTCGGGAACTCGTCGGGCGCGCACGGCCCGTGCGAAATGGGCGCCGGCTGCAGGCCGTCGAGCTCGTACAGCGTCCCGTGGATGGGCGTGTAGGCGATGAAGTGGAAGACGTCCTCGGAGGGCTCCCCGCCGTGCTGCCGCGCCGTCTCGTCGGCAAAGGGGCTGCTGCGCGCGAAGCCGTTGTGCACCTCCCGGATGAGGTCCGAGTTGCTCAGCGCCTCGCCCCGGAATTCAGGGGGCAGCACCATGGTGAAGTCGCGGAAGTCCTTGAGCTGCGGGCCGATTTCTACATCGCTTCCGTCGCCGTCCTTGTTGAGGAGCACGCTGAGGAGGGCTTGGGTGGCGCATGCGTTCTGGATCGTCTGCGCGGCGAAGAAGATGCGCTCCGAGGCGTCGTGGTCAAAGGTGCCATCTTGGGGACCCTCGATGCTGGCGTAGGGCTGGTCGGTCGGGTACTTGAAGAGGAAGATTACGCCGTAGAGGGGCTGCAGGGCGAGCAGCTCCGAGGGGTCGAGGGTGAGGAGTTCTTCGAACTGGACGTTTTTGACGCCGAGGTTTTCGATGAGGGATGTGAAGACGCCCTTTTATGTTGAGTGTCGTGTTAGTTGAATGGAGTTATTCTTGGGGCCAAAGTGAATGATCACATACCGCATCGGACTCGACTGCAGCGAAGGAAGAGGAAGATATCGTCAGTTTCCGAGGGGCTCCATGTCCAAGTGCCAAGGCGATGGCTTACTCGTGTTCCAACCACCGCTCATGATGTCAATCTATGCGCGTCCAGAGTCCTACGCAGCTCAAGATGAATGTGTATTATGAGGAAGATCAAGAGAGATCAGGTTCTGGGCGAGAAATGTCGAGACGACAGAGGTGCGTATGGAGCTTGTACTTGGACAAGGCAGGTTTGTGACGACAGCTCGGCTGGTCTTGGGCCATGTTGAAGCCCCGATAAGATAAGAGGTCCGCGCAGGCAGCCCACATGTACGTACCTTCACATCAACTGGCTCGAGTTGGTCGAAGCTGTCAGGCCATGGATACTTAGGTACCTCAGTAATATCTTGAAGCTTCGACTCCGAAAGATCGACTTTGTAAGAGACCTCGCTCCGTCACGATTACAGCGTCTCTTCTACCGAGTGTACTGTTATTTGTCGTTATAGATACAAACAAAGGCCTGTGCCTGCACGCCTTTTCTGGTCTTGATTTCTTTCGCATTGCTTCTCAGAATCATGTCGTTCTTTTTCTCGTCTCTACTATCCGCATTCCTGGGCTTCAAATGGGAACCCCTGGCTTCAACGCCCTACTCCTAGCAAATTCCTACAATCGCTAAATTCATCTCAAAACAAAACTGTCGTGTGATTTTTACTTCCTTCGTGCTTCTCTTTCTTGGTACAATGTGTAGACTGGCGCCGCCCACATACTTTTATGCTGCGGCGACTTCTTCTCGAGTAAGCCCACCCCTCTCCATGTTGTGGTGATTGTCCTGCACATCTTGGTTTCCAGTTTGCTGCTGCGGTGCCTCATTGGCCTGAGGCACAGCTTCGCTCTCCTGATTGGCATCGCTCTCGGCAGCGGCCGCCGCAGCTGCTGCCGCGGCGGCTTCAGCCTCTCGGCGCCGAGTTTCTTGAGCCCTGGCCTCTGCTTCCAGATTGGCAATGTGGCGCTCTGCAACTCCAGGCGCGATGCTGGCAAGAAAGAGGAGACCGGCTCGCTCCAGCCGCCTCAGCTGCCCGGTGATCCAAGATTCCTGACCTTGACGCTCCGCGACCAGCCGAGCCGCCATCTGGGCAGGGTCGGGCGTCCCGTTCTGGTCCGCTCCGGGAGCGCCATCACGTCCTGCAGCTGCTCCTTGCCTCCCAAGATGCCCAGGGTCCATGGCGGGAAACACGTGCTCGAGATGCCGTCCCAGCGGCCGCCATGCCTGCTCAGCAACGCCGGCCAACAATCCGGTGCTGAGGATGAAGACAAAGAGTGCAAGAGCAACTATCATCAACCATCTCGACCAGCTAGAATTGGGGGATGTAAAGAACCATACAAACAGCGCAAGGCGTATCAGGAGCCAAAGGTGAGGGGCCAGCTGCATCACCAGCTGCGGCAGCCCAATTGCAGCAGGGTTGCCAGCGTGTAGAGGAACTATCCTTGGTTGTTGGTCTTGCTGTTGTTGCTGTGGCTGCTGGCGTTGTCGTGGCGCCTGTTGCTGCTGCTGCTGCTGCTGCTGCTGCGACTGCTGCTGTTCGGCTGGGCCGTAGTGGCTGTGGGCGGACTGCCTCATGGTGCGAGTGGAAAGGAGATTGTCTCTGATATGCACCGGCATTCCATGGACCAGGTTTGGAAAACTTGCCCTGTTTCGGAGCTGATGATGATGATGAGCGGGTGGCATATACACCCTAGGGGTATAATAGGCTTCCGCCACGGCACCGTTAAACAGCAGGGCACGCGGTCCCTCGGGAGACGATAGAATGTACACCTCGACGCCTTGCCGCGACTGAGACGGGGCGAGGGAAGGCGCCGACGCAGCGGCGGGATTCATCGAGCCGGACACAGATCGCAGCCCCAGATCCGGCGTGACTCGACCACTGCTTGCTCGTGAGCCGCTGTTGGCAAAAACTGAGGTGGTCATCCCCGGCTGGTTGAGCGCACGGCTGTGGAGCGAGGCGCTAGAGGCGCTTCGGCGCAAGCCGCCCTGATGGAGTGCGTTTGCCACAGACATGGGCGTCTGGTTCGCATCCGCCCCTCGCAGAATGTTGTGGACTTCGGTAGGAGTCAATCCGCCATGCTGCGGCGCAGATGTCGCCGGGGAGACGCCTGCGCCGTTGCGAACAATGGTCTCGACGTGATAGCTATGACCGTTGGGTCCAACAGTCTCGCGGTAGATTGTATGCGTCGGCGCCGGGCTAGCCCTCCCGCTGTTGTCGGAGCCATATCCCCCGTGATTCGCAGGCGCAGTGTCGCCAACGCCACGCATGCCCATGTGAGCTCTGCCGCGCTGGTTTTGATTCACCATGCGAGCCATGGCTTCCCTCTGGATCTGCGTCAACCATTGTGTCATGCTCTGATGCTGCTGCTGGAAAGCTGCCGCCTGCTCAGGGGTATGAGCTGGCGAGTGGGAACGGGCCGGCGATGACATGCGAGGTTGATTCAGATTCGCAGTTGGCGTCGGCTGCAGAACCGATCTCCTTGCCATGCCCGGCGGTGGAGGAGGTCCCATGAAGGGGGCATGCGTTGGCGTCTGTCGCTGGGCGTTGGTAGACTGGGCTCCCAGGGCCGGGCTCTGGGTGCCGGACAAGAACGGCGGAGTCGAGGAGGACACGTTATCGGAAGCATCTCTTAGGACGAGATGGATCGTTTGCTGGTCGGGGCTACGTATCTGTAGGAGCGAGCGAGGTGTTAGTGCTCCTCCCTCCCATCTGAGTCGGCAACAGTATCTCGGGTGATACAACTCACAGCTTCGGCGCCGAATACATCTTGCAGGCTGTCGGCATCGCGCACAAGCGCTCGACCGCGGTAGATGAGTCGCTGGTGCTCATCAGACGGCCGCAGGGGGAGCGACTGTCGGATCCTCTCCTTGAGCTGCTTGATGGTGGTGGCGGCCGGAAGGCCAGGGAACAGCAAAGGGCGGCTGACGCCTACTGACGGCGACACGACCTGGAGGTTGACGACGGGCTGGTCAGAGAGTGCCGCGTCTGCCTCGTGGGCGGCGTGGTTGAGTAGCTCCGAAGCCATGTTCGGGAGACAGCTTGCATGCTACAGGGCGATCAAGGCGGTCTATATGTGGCGGAGAAGCGCTGGCGAGGTGTCGCGTCGCTGATAGTGGAGCAGCAGATGACGGCGCCGGTTACGACGAGCGGTGCGCTTGTGTCATGCGCGATCGTGCTCGACGGCGACTATCGGTGACTCGATGCGAACGAAGCGCACACGCAGCAATCTGGCGAGATGGCAAGCCGTGCCAGATGCTGGATACCGCCTGTCACAGACGAGGCCGAGTACGCGACCAATACTTTAGCAGGTGGGCACAGAGGCCGACAGGACGCAGAAGGTGGAAGGACGAAGCCAAACGGCGGGAAAGGGAGAGAAGGGGGGGGAAAGGAGTGGAAGGCCGAAAGGCTTCAGGTCCAAGGGAGATGCACAAGAAGAGAGACAAGAGAGACAGGATGGAACCGAGTTGATGGCTTCTAGAAGTCGGACTGAGCTGACAGATTGCCAATCGAGTCGGTCGGCAGGGTACGTACCTTACCATCACCGCACCTGCCAGTTGCGCGAGCACTTTCAATCGGGACCTGAGGAATTGCCGTATGTGGTTTAGCGCCATGCGGGCTTGAAGGGTGTCACTTTTGGGGACCTTTTCTGAATGCGCGCAAGGTGCCACATGTTGTCCTCGGAGGCACTTAAATAGGTAGGTATGTGTTAGTGGTACTTTGCATGTACTTGTTGCTTGTGGTGCTGACTTGCGCGGGCTCTTATGTCAATACCGGCCATATTGCTGGTTTCGGGGCTCTTCAAGTGCTCGAATGTCCCCCGGGAGCCGACTCCCAACACCAAGATTCCGTCACCTCGCAGGATAAATGGTTGTAAGCTGGTGTCATTGCTCGTGAACTGCTTGACCGCCGCCATGTTCTTGATTATTGTGACGTCGTTTTTCGATTTGCCGTCTTCTCCTGAGGGTTCTTTCATGTGGTCCCGTATCTGTCAAATGTGATGGGTCTGAGTCCATGTTCTCAAGATCAAGCTCTCCTGCCACTGCATGATTAGCCGCTTGACTGTGTTATCTTGCGACCAGAAGGCATGAAGCATGCAATTATATTCTTCTAACACTACTATATGTGCTTCAATGTTTGGCAGGACAATGCGAGGCATATCATGTTATGGCCGTCTGAAGGCACAAAGTGTAACCCTTCTCGCTGTTACTGTACTTGGGTATAAGTCTTGACCCCTGAAGCTCTTCCGGATGCCGACAGAACATAAGTACATTCGTACAAAGTAGACATGATCTGTCTGTTACTCTTCATCCTCTTTCTGCACATCATCATCCATCCTAATTGACTGCAGCCTGTCCGCTGATCGTTGTCCACCGCCAGCCAACTGCCTTCACGCTGTCACACATCAGCTCCCGATCAGTGGATCAAAAACCCGCCCACTTCCACTTCCACTTCCAGTCCATCTCGGCCCCGGCAATTGTTTCCGCCGGCCACTTGCTCACAACGTCCTGCACTGCACGCCCATGCTCCTCCATACGTCATTTTGCAACCGCCCAGAGCCTCCCATCACGAACCCTCCAGGCGCCTCATCCCCCTCGCTTGCGCCACGAACCCGAAATCCGATCAATGTCTGTCGCAACCGCCTAATTGAGCCTCGTCGCCAAGTGTACACGCTTCGGTCACAGGCGCATCGCATCGTTCCAACATGCCGGCGCTGGGAATCGGCTCCGGCCGCGCGCTGTATGGCCGCGGGGGAGCAAGAGCCTGCCAGCATCCATTGACGACGGCTTTGCGCGCGAGATGCGCTGCTCGATTCCCTGCTGGCCGGACGAGCCCAATTGCTCCTGATTCCGTGTCACTTCGACGCATCCCTTCCTCGCAGCGCTGCTTTTCGTCGCAAAACTCGGGCAAACGGCCCAAGTTTTCTCAGCGACTCGGCGAAGCGCTGCGCAACAGCAAGATCACATGGTATCAGATTCCCGTTGGCCTGGGCATAGGCTTCCTGGGGCTGGTGCAGTTCTACAAGGTCTCATCCAGGGAGAGGGAAAGGCAGCGACAGGAGGAGGAGGGGACTGCATCACCAAAGCCTCGCCCAAAGGTGCGTCCCGATGGACCATGGTAAGTCTCTCGTCTCCCAATTGATAGAAAACCCAGAGCCTTTTTACCTGTTGAAGCTCTGGCCTAATGAAACATATCCAGGCAAGTCCAGATTATGTCGACTCTGCCGCTCAAGGCCATCTCCCGACTGTGGGGCAAGTTTAACGAACTCACAATTCCATACTACCTGCGAGTCCCTGGCTTCAAGCTATACTCGTTCATCTTTGGTGTCAAGTAGGTCTTCCTCAATATGCAGTACCTGTCACTTGTCTGACTCTCGAGATCATAGTCTTGACGAAGTGTCCGAACCCGATCTACACGTGTACCCCAACCTCGCAGCCTTCTTCTATCGAACTCTCAAACCAGGTGCACGTCCACTCGACCCCGACCCTCATGTGCTCCTTTGCCCGTCGGACGGCAAGGTCCTGCAGTTTGGCCAGATCCAAAGCGGCGACATTGAACAGGTCAAAGGCATGACATACAGCATCGACGCGCTACTAGGAAAGCACACGCCGGCATCCAGCATCTACAGCGGACTATCGGACTCAGGTTCAGAGCGCCGACGGAGCCTTAGCGCACCTGCTGGCGATGAGGAAATCATCAAGCAGGAAGAAGAGTTTGCTCGGGTCAACGGCATCTCATACACGCTCCCCGATCTCATGACGGGGCCGAAGGACGCCCGCCCGACGCACCCCGTAACCGACGAATCTGTCACCCCTTCGTCTCCCCGCGCCGTCTCCGAAGTCCGCGCCGAGCTCGCTCTAGGCGAGAAGCCGTGGTACGATCTTCTGTCTCCCGACAAGACCACGGCGCTGTACTACGCCGTCATCTATCTCGCGCCCGGAGACTACCACCGCTTCCACTCGCCGACTAACTGGGTCGTCGAGAGCCGACGCCACTTCGCCGGCGAGCTGTACAGCGTCTCGCCTTACCTGCAGCGCACCCTGCCGGGCCTCTTCACCCTGAACGAGCGCGTCGTCCTGCTCGGCCGCTGGCGCTGGGGCTTCTTCAGCTACGTGCCCGTGGGCGCCACCAACGTCGGCTCCATCAAGATCAACTTTGACCGCGAGCTCCGCACCAACAGCCTGACGACGGACACGGCCGCCGACCTTGCCGCGGAGGAAGCGGCCAAGCGCGGCGAGCCGTACCTCGGCTTCGCGGAGGCGACGTACGAGGGCGCGAGCCCGGTGCTGCACGGCCACGCGCTGAGGAGGGGCGAGGAGATGGGCGGCTTCCAGCTCGGCAGCACGATTGTGCTGGTGTTTGAGGCGCCGGCCACGATCAAGACTGCCGACGGGCAGGAGAGGAAGGGGTGGGAGTGGTTGGTCCAAAAGGGGCAGAAGGTGAAGATGGGACAGGCCCTGGGACGTGTGCTTGAAGATTAGCGGTGCGGCATGAAGAAGGCGTCTCTGCTTGGGGAATAGTGTAGAGCACCATGTTTGAACAAAGCCTCGAATGTATGTAGCATAAGATATATAAGCCACGTGTAGCCAACGCAAGAGTACATCAAGTCCAGTTTACCACTTCCTTACGAGTATTTGTCAAGAAACCTTCAAATCCCAAACCCTCACCCCTTTCACCCATTCAGCAACCCCTTCACCTTTCCACCACCCCCTCGTACCTCTTCAACACCGCAACAACAAGCCACCTCTTCCTCTCCGTAATGTCGTCCTCCCGCTCAGCATCCCACTCCCTCTCCACCCCGTCGCAGTCCCGCTCCCACATCCTCTCGACCTCGACGCCGCCCTCCTCCCGCAGCGCCCCCGCGTCGAAGAAGCCCGCCATCTTGGCCCGCCCCGTGTGAAAGCCCGCGACGACCCACGCCCGCGCCGAGGCGTCGTCCCTCTTGAGGAAGTGGTCGATGGAGCGCCGCAGGTTGGCGTGCTGCCACGGCATCCAGAGGCAGTCTGCCACGAAGAGGCGGTCTGAGGCGTGCTTGTGCGAGGCCGGGAACGGTGTGGCCTTTGTCTCTGATGCTGCCGTCGTCGTCGTTGTTTCTGATTGTGTAGGCTGAGATGTCGTCGTCGTCGTCTCTTGCTCTTCTGAAGAAGTAGTGGGAGAGGCTGCCTCGAAAACACCCCATTCGTGCCCCTCGACGAGCACCTCCTTCGTCACAAGACTCTCCTTGCCCACGGGCGCAAGCTCAGGCTTGATATTCCGCGCAACATTTGCCCGCAGCGTCTTAATCACCGCCGGCGCAGGGTAATCCGTCACCACCACGCTCTTCGCGCCGAGCAAGCCCGCCATCATACTCGGCAGCGCCGTCCCCGCCCCAAGCTCCAGCGTATTCAGCCCTCTCGTATCAAAACTGATTCCCTTGCCCAAGCCCTCGTCCACCTCATTCTTCTCCTTGTCGTCGTCGTCCAGGGAATCCCTCTCGATAAGCTCGGCGAGCAGCAGCGACGCGTTCCACAGGTAATGGCTAAACAGCCTCCTGTCCGTCTCACCCTCCGGGTCGGCGAGCTCGATGAGCAGCGGCTTGGGCAGCTTTGGGGACGCGTACACGAGGGAGTGCTCCGCGTCGCCGTGCTGGTTGACGATGTCGTCGGGGAAGATTACGCCCAGGGACGTGGAGAGGTAATCTTCCGGGCCGTCGGGCTCGTCGCCTTGGAGGGAGATGCGGGATGTGAGCGTTGCCATTTTTTGGGTTTTTTTGCCTTGTGTCTTTAGAGTGAGAGCTCTTGTTGTGTTACTGAGGGTTTTTGGTGGTGGTGTGAGATGAGATGAGGTGAGAGATGTAATCGGCCTTCTGTCTGATCTTCGTCTTCTTCTTCGAAGAGATCGGTGCAATTCGTCCTAGCGTTGCTCCAGACTGTTCAACACGGAAACAGTATCTAAAAGCGTGATTCTCCCTCTCCTCTCCTCTCCCGATTGCAAATCGAGATATGCCCAGATGAAGTCTCAAGATAGACCCAGTAGAAGACGCCTCAAATTCCGGACAAACAAAAGCACACCAACTCTCTTCTTCGGACCGCGACAAGGCTACTCCGGCTCTTTCAAAACAAAGGGGATGAAGAATTCGGTTCGAAGTAGAGACCACTTGACTCTTGTTATCGGAAAGGCTTCAAAGGTCACTGTCGTATGTCCCCCTCAAATGTGGACGCTGGACTTGTGGTTAGAAAATGAGAGAGACATCAAGGTGGGGTGGAAGAATTTTGCCCATGCCCCTCCACCCACCTTCACAGAGTCACCAAGACTCACCCACTCACTCACTCACGTTCGTCTTCTGACGACACTTCTTATTGTGTGAATCCCAACATCCCACACAACTTTGTCAAAACAATTCAGACCAAATCACTCCTCATACGCAGATAATCTTGTTCATCAATGTTTTTTGAGTTGTTTCATGTCGGATGACATCAAGAGTATTACATAACAAGCCATCTTGTCATGACATGTCCATGCCTCATAACACACAAAGGAGATATCCCCCCTCCCTCCAAGCTCCTGCAACAAAGGAAACGATAACTATACATAACCGCCGTCCGAGGCGAGCAACATGAGTTGCCATCCAAAGCAAGCTTCATGCCTTGATACCTCCCAGGAGGAAGTGAGATGCATATGATATATGAGCACCTGTTCAACTCCGCCAACCCGTCTGCGCCATCGTTGCCCAACACATGTAGTAAGATCAACCAGGGTATCAAATCCAAAATAATAAAAAATTACCCGCTTCTTCCCAAGTTATAATGTTTCCCATTCAAAAATACCCAGATACCCAGACCCCCAGTAGAGATCCTATGCGCCGCTTTGCCATGCTTGAGAAAAAAGACATGTGATGGAAGTAGTATCCAGAAAATTTTCGTTTCGAGCTTCTTTACAACTCAGAAGCACCAGTGTCCAGCAGCCGCTGCATCTCCTTGAGCTGCTCCTCAGTGGGATCGTCAGACAGCCAAGGGCCCTTCTCGTCCTCCGAGGCGTTGTGGAAGCCCTCGGCGCGCTTCAGAGTCTGGACGTCGAGATCCGTCACGTACGACTTGCCATCAGACAGCTTGATGCGGACCTCGTGATCGGTCGACAGCATCATGTCATCCTTGGCAAGACGTCGGGGACCGTCAAAGACGGCCACAACGCGCTTCTTCATCGTCATCTGTCCCTTGTTGAAGCCCCAGGAGGAAGGGTAGTCGCGGCGCTTGTTGCGGCCACGCGACTTGCCAGACAGCTGAACGCCGCCTCGGGAGTGAGTGATGCCGCGGGACTTGGACACGCGGTTGAGAGTGTTGTTGTTGTTCTTCTTCATGGGGGAGTAGGTCGACTTGGAGACATCGTCGGTCTCGTCCTCGTCCATGTCCTCGTCATCGTCCTCGTCCTCGGCCATGGAGGTCTCGGTGGTGGCGGCGAGGTTGTTCTTCTCCAGAGTCTGCTGAACGTCCTTGTCTTCAGCGACCTCAGCCAGGCGCTTTGCGTTGATGGCCTCGGCGGGGTCCTCCTGCTGAACAATGCGCAGCACACAGTCGTCCAAGTGCTCGTAGAAGTCTTGGGCGTTGGTAAAGGTCTGCGAGCAGGTGCTGCACTTGCCGGTCGCGTCGGGGGCGTAGCCGGCGAGCGTCTTTGGCGCGACAGCACCGGAAGCCCTCCTTCGGCTGTTGGGAGGAGTCTGCTCAACGCCGTGGACGGCGGTCAAGTGCCTCTTGAAGACGTCCGCGCGGTTGAACGACTTCTCGGCCGCGGAGCCAGAGCCGGGACAGAAGCCGCAGACCATGGTGCCCTTGTAGTGTGTCAGGGTGTGGCGGTTCTTGTCGTACTTGCGCGCAAACCCCTTGACGTGGTATTCGCACGTCATGATGGGGCACTTCTCGGGTCGCTCAGTCTGATGGGTGAGCATGTGCGCCTTGAGGTCCTTGAACGTCTTGCCACACTCGGGGTACGTGCACATGTGCTTCTCCTTGATCTCGTCGCCGCTGGGGTAGTCGGCGGACACGGGAGAGATGAAGCTGCCGCTGCCGGTCTTGCCCATGCTCAGGCGGCGAGCTCCAATGCCAGCTCCGGGGGCCATGGCGGTCGAGGTTGCATACGGGCTGTTGGAGTAGGCGGTTGTGGCTGGCTGGAAGGCGCCGTTCTGCAGGTATGGCGAGGAGCTGCTCGTGCGAATCATGTGCGGCTGGGGAGAGGAGGAGGAGATTGCGGAGGGAGAGGCGGGATAATGAGGAGCGGCAGGCTGATAGTGATGAGTCTCATACGACGAGATCGCCATTGGCGGCCTCGAGATTTCGGGATGAATCAGAGAAGGATCTATTCGCGCAAGTCAGTCGTCAGTAAGCAGCATGATGTGCGGGCAAGCAGACGCAGACGACCCAATGACAAAGACGACGGGCGCCGTTGCAGCGAGTCAAGGGAGGTGAGGTAATAAAGAGGTTTCTGGCGATGGCTGGCTGAGCTGATTATCGGCTCGCCGTCGCTCTTAGCGGGCCAAAGTCAGCCGAGACGGTGAGCCAACCAGGTTCGTTGTCTCAGCCATACCAACCAACCAGGGGCGGGTTGCACTCGTCTGTGTATGACTTGCCAGGAAAGGCGGGAAGAGACAGATGATGTGATTGAACAGGCGGTGGATACGCGCGAGGCTGAGGAGATGCAGCGGGGGGTAACAAGCCGAGAATAAAGAGAAACATAACCAAAAGCAGACCGGCAGGGAGCACGGCAGCTCGCGGTGATGCCGAAGCCTTTGGTGTTGAGGTGACGAGCCGCGGGTCTCAGCAGAGGCCGCCGGCTGCTGCAGCAGTGAAGCGCAGTGAAGCGCAGTGCAGTGCAGCTGCATGCTTAGCGGGTTCGGGCACCGCCTGGCGGGCTATGCAGTGCGTCTGCGGTGCCTGTTGCAGCGCTGGGAGGCAGCGACTCCACCGTTCCGGGGGGGACATGGAAGCCTCTCAGCAGCCCAGCAGCCACTCGAGGGGCAATCTGGCGGGGGTGGCCATGGCTGCAGCGGGACAGGACAGCCATTGGCCGCCCAAACGGGAAATGCCCCCGGCGCGCAGGCTGCCACCTTGGAGAGAGCAGAAAAGAATGGGAAAAAAAAGAACAAGGATACACAAAGATCCACGGATTCGGTGAGGGCAGACAGAAAAGGCAGAAAAAGGCAACGAGTGGGGAGACAGGCAGAAGAGCAGAAATCGAAGAGAGAAAAAAACTTACCGACAAAGGACTTGGGGTGCGCCATATGGGCAAACTCAAAGGCCGTCATCTCGTCCAATCCGTGGGCGCCAAAGGCAAAGTCGACAAACTCTGCGTTGGCGATGCCCGGCTGGATACCGAGGCCCGGCAGATAGCAGTCTGTCGCCATGCCAATCTGGCCGTGGTTTGACAGCGGAGATCCAACTGCGGACGAAGGGGCAGATTGCGCCGAGCCTGACGAGAGGCTGGACGAGGGCAGGTATTCGTCGCCGTACCCGGGCGAGGTAGGACCGTTCATGAAGGCGGCTTCGGCAGTGTATAATGAGGGCTCGTAGCTGATGGTGCTGGGACTGGTGTAAAGCTCCTGGCTGGGCGCGCGCTGCACGTAGTGGCCGTAGGCGTCGGCTGGGATGCTGAGATCCATGGGCGCAGAGGAATAGACGGAGACGTGAGGCGGTTCGGCGAAGTGTGTGTACTCATCCTGCTGCTGTGAGAACAGGCTGAACGGCTGCTCGGCCAGGGAGGCCATTGTGAGGACTGTGAAGATTCGTTGTGGGAGGCGCTTTTGACTGATCGCTTTGCGCAGCCTTGTTCACCAGTGTGAATCGCGGCGCAAAGTAACAAGGGCCTGGGGCTCTTGCGCTGGTCCTTCAGCGAGCGACGTTGTTTGTTCTGTGTGAGCCCTTGGTTCGTGAGTGAGAGCGCAGAGGCAGCGGCTTGTTCGATGAAGCTGAAGAGAGAAGCGTTTGCGGTGCTGCCGTAATCTCTTGTAAAGGTTATCGCAAAACGTAACAAGCAGAGACTTGGAGCGTTAAGAGGCGGTTGTGGTGGGAGGTAGTCGTGGTCTTGTTACAGGAGAGGGCGACGGCGGTGGTGTAAGAGGGAGCAAACGAGGGTCCGTTGTGTGCGAGTGAGGCGTCGTTGGCGGACAATTGGATCTCCAAGAGTAAAGAAGGTCTGGAGAGTAGTGCTGGAGATGAAGCTATAAGTGTCTGCTTGTGATGGTCTGGCACCAGAAACTCGGTTGGACATGTTGGGGGCTAGGGAAGAAGATATAGGCACCGCATTGCATCGTGGTGACTGGGTCCAGTTACGGATCGTCCATCAAACCAAGATGCCAGTCCGCGGGAGCAGGTACGTCGACCTCATACTAGCGCCTCGCCCATCTGGATGTACCTACATAATAGGGCAGAGGCACGCAGCCTCATCCGAGGGGGGTGCCATCATCGACTAGGTAGCAGTGCCCCCCTCATCAACAGAGACCACCAACAGCCGCCTCTCCGAACGGTACATGTAGCGTATATTCCATGAACGGGCAGAGACAGACAAGGAGGGGGGGGTGGGAGGAGACGACGACAAGACGGACGGCATGGCAAGGACCAGGCATATGAAAGGAGGGGGGTGGTGATGGCCGGCTTGGTGGGATGGCATGGCTTGGGAGGAGAAGAAGTGGACTTGGACGTGGAAGAAGAATCGCTGCCGGTACGGGCCTGCTTGTAGCTTTGGGACCGCGGCTAGATCCACGCCTTGGGGGGGCGTGTTCTCTGCCAGCAGGGCGTGCAGTTATCTCAAAGCCCGAAACCCATGCTCGCTGCAGGCAGGTGCTGTGGAGCGCCGCGGTACGTACCAGCGCCTCGACCTGCCTGCCGTTTCCTGAGATGAGGCCTGGTGGGCCCCAAAGCGGCCTGGCGCCAAAACCTCTTGCCTGGGAATCAACCCCAAACCCCAGCCCTGCTCCTGCCTCAAGACACATTCGGGCACCTCGGCTTCGATTTGGACCGTCCTCCGGGTGCCAGCCAAGGATCGCACCCTGTCCTGTCAGAAGCTTAGGTCAAGTCGCGCTACTTTCTGTGCCCGCAGACGCTGGGCGATGTCCCTGGTATCGAGGTACGGAGTCATCCCTGGGGCCTGGTTGGGCAGCTCATCAGACGCACACTCACACACTCTCACTTGCACACACACGCACACACACGCACACACACGCACACGGCTTCTTCTTTTCTTTTTCCTTTGCAGGCATTGCGGTCTGAAGTGCATGCTGTTGTAGCATTGTGTGAGCCTGGGTATTAGAGTGTGAGCTGGCATTCCTTTTCCTCAGCCTCAGTTCCAAGTATGCGGTTTTCTGCAAACGGGGGGCTCTCGACAAGGGTATGTAGCATTATTCGCAGAGATTGGGACACAAAGCGTATCCTTGAGGACGTGGGAATGATATGATACTCGTTCTAGGTAGTTTATGGAAGCTTCTGCCTCCGTGCGAGGCTGAACCCAGTGCCCATCATCATCACCATCGCCGGGGTAGCGAGAGTGCATAGACGTCGTCTCCCGGGCTGAGCTAAGAAAGGAGTGCCGCAAGCCATCGAGGGCGCGTCTTGCAGTGCCGGACGACGGCCAGCAAAGGGAGACGGCCGCTAAGCGAAGCCATGAGGATGTGCAGCGCTCAGGCGAGAGAACAAGACCTGCTCTGCCCAGACCGGACCAGACGAGAAAGACACAGACTCCCATGGTATTGCCTTTGGCCCCCACAGAGATGCCAGAAGCCGCGAGATGGGGGACCGGTCCGCGGTTGATGCCGTGCCTGCCTGCGGTGGTCTACGCCTTGCAGAGCCCATCCCATCTGAGATGGCATGGCGTCGTCTGCTCCAGTCTCCCTGCGTGTTGAGGCTTTCCACCGCACCAGGTAGAGTCCCTCATTGATGCATGTGGCTCGTACGCCATCCCGCTCCGGGGCCCCGGCTGCAACCGCCCATTGCCAGCTTCCAGAGGAGAGGAGATGGAGAGATGGAGAGGCGGCAAACGCATGGGGGTGCTTCCAGAACAGCTACTGCTAGATCCGTCGACGAACCATCTCATCTAAGTCGAGTCATTCTGCCTTGCATGCAGTGAGCAGACACAGCGGACATTGCCATTCCCGGACCCGTCTTACACAGATCGAGGCTTCACAGAAACATACGGATTCGTATTCAAGCCTATGACAACGAGGGAATCCGATGTGCCGCTATATTGTGCGGACAGTTAGCCTGTCGACCCCAGCGGATCGACTCCGACCCTTGAACTCCTTGGATGATATAGTGCCCCCTTGGACAACATCATGATAACCCATGATACCACATGGTATCTTGCAAGGCAAGGCAGATAAGATGATGGCATGTGGAGTTGCGTTCTCACCCCATGACTGACTGACCCAGCCCGCGAGCTGCACTCGCTTTATATCATACCTGCTTGTACTTGGCACACTCCATGCGAGAAGCACTATACACCTGACAGCCGAGTGGATAAGAGCCTCCGCTTGATGTCAGGACAAGGCCCGCGGACTGTTAGTACGTTAGTTCTGTCTAATCCGGTGCGATAGTGCGCCTTCCAGTGAGAACCTGTCCTAGCATTGTCCCGGACTGTGCTCCATAGGTAGGCAGACGGAGCTCATTGCGAGCACGTCAAACATCTAAAAGCAACACACACCATGTGCAACCGGGAGGTTCGATAGTGGGTTAATGAGAAAGACCAGACCAGGGTCTGACACCACGCACCGTACCGTGTAGCGTACCGTGTAGACGCTTGTCTCACCCGCCATGCACTCATGCCGTATTCTTTGTGAAACCTATCCAATCGTGCATCGTGCCACTCAACCACCGACTCACTGCTATTTCTAGATATCTTGACTAGTAGTCTAGTAGTTTGGTAGACGAGCAGAGCAAGGACAAGGCAGCGAGCGCGGAGCAGAAACCGGGAGAAGGGGGAGAACCGGCTTGTTCTTTTTTCTTCTCTGCTCAACCCCTGCATGAGCACGCCCGCATGACGCTCTGGCCCTATAAACAGCGTTTTGGCACCGGTATTCTGGCACGTACAGTGTGTGCGCATGTCCAGTGCCGCCCATGTTAGAGCATCGTATACACACGTACGTACCTCACGTCCAGCAGCTCCGACGGGTGCGGCGCGCACGGTCCGCGATCGCTGCTCTGTCGACAATTGCCCTCCACTCGTTGTATTTTTCCGCAGCGTCGTTTCGGACTCACAGCGGCAATCAGGCCGAGCCGCGGATCAGGCAAGATGCGAATATCATGGCACCAAGAGGGATCGTAACACAGAAGCGTTGTGTGGGATATTGGACTAAGGACCGGAGCGGGACTCGAGAGGGGGACCCACGAGAGGGACCTCCAACGGAGAATGACGTGCATGCCCAATCCGGTAATTCGTCTGGTGCAGTCCCGAAACGCGGAATCTAGGGACGGAATAAGATCGTACGCACGCAGAACCGTATGTTTATAGTACGCTAAGTATCATGACGGAGCACGCAGAACTGTGTTTTGATGAGCTCAACGCGCGCTCAGCCAGGGCTCACAAGGCGGTTTACGTCAACTTGGCGGGTTTGTGGGAGAAGCATGGGACTCACGAGAGCCTTTTCGCTGTTGTCCAGTATCCGCGGTTTGCGCTCATCATTCCGTGATGCGACAAGGACTCATTCATCATCTACACCACATTTGCGCCCAAGTAGATTTCACATTTACCCGCGAGACATGCATCAATGGACCTACAATAGATGTCACCAAGGCAAATGATGCGATGCCACTATTCCGGCTGTATTACCTGCCATTGTAGCAATCATGCTTCTTGTAAGTCGATGCTACGTCTTAACGGCCGTCTCGTGTAAGGCGATGTGAACCCTTTTCGGTAACAAGCGGTGGTTGAACCAACAGCGCAAAACCACCCATGGCCGAGGCTCATAGGAGGGGGTCATTAAACTGTTCGGCGACCTCAATCACCGCAACTCCTAACAGCATCAAGAATCACGATTTGCTGTTATGCTCATTCTTTTATTTTAACAAGGGGATATCAAAAGATTTGATTGCAGATAACATTCGGAGAAAAGGGAGCATGGCTCTTCCGTCGTGTGCTGTGTACCGCGGTTCGATGTACCGCTGCTAAGCCCCCACGGCAAAGCGGTACCTTCACAACGGTGACGTTTTGGCAAGGGCCATGTACCTCCACATAAGGCAGATGGCAACACGACGAAATACGACGAAACCCGGAAGAGGATTGAGATCCATCGGTTGGCAATTCCGCTCCAGGCATGCCAAAGTTTCCGCACTAGCATCGACGGTAGATGGGACTTGGCTAAATTAAAGGGGACAGGGATGCTGGGGGTGGACGCGATTGGGTTAGGATGGGGAACATCCTTGAGCGCCAACACCACTGGCCGAATTGTGACTGATTTCTTTGACTGCCCTGTGGCTGTGGCCGTGGCCAGGTACGTACACTCCGGCGCACACATGTTCTGTTGGCAAGCAACATCACAAGCCAAGGTTGTAGATTCCGGCGAGCAGAACAAGCTCCTTGAAGACACAGAATCCTTGCAGCAAAGGCAAAAAGGGACAAAACAAACTCACTGGCTGGTGCTGCCAACAACCTGCCTTGCCCCCTCCCCTCCCCCCTCTCCTCGAAACTATCGACGGACATCGAATCTATTCCTGTCTGCCTTCCCGTGCCTCGTCCATCCTCCCCCCAGGCAGCAGACCAGGTCATCGGCTCTTGGCAATCAACGAAAGGCAAAACGTTCTGAACCAGGGAAGAGAGAGAGAATTGGAATCAATCATGCCGGGCTTACGAGGGTGTGTATCTATGCAAGCTCCCAGGACTCCAGGTTGTGCTGAGTTGTACTCGTATCATGGCACTCTGATCTGCCAGTCTGCTCCACGCTCTCCTGGATCGCGAGGGCGAGGGGGGGCCATGTAAGAAGTAGTACTCGTACATGGCTCTCGAAAACCCAGAAATCCAAGGAAGAAGGCAAAAGGCAAAAGGCAAAATTCCCCACAGACAAGAAATGCCAAAACGAGAAGAAGAACTGGACGAGGCTCTGCGGCCGATAAATTATACACCCACGTTTCTGTTTCCCTGCCATCATAAGCCCCCTCATCAAGGAGGAGGAGGAGGAGGAGGAGGAGCCGAACAGCAACCCCTCCCCAATTTTCACAAGGGTTCTCGACTGCTCGTTGGCTACCTGGTTGTCCACAGTGTGATTCTATGGCGTCAATTAGCGGCCCCCTCGTCCGTGTCTCTGCTCTTCCTTTTCCTGATTCTGCCTTCTCCTCGTCCAACATGGGACCGTGTGAAGAAGATAGACCAAGTAAGAATCCATATCAACGAACAGAGCAAATATAGAACAAGAAACCAAGTGGACCCCCCAGCTCAAAGTGGGTCACAAAACGTGACGCCGGATAGGGCAGGGATGCGGCGCGAATTCGAGCCCAATCGGGCAAGGCGCAAATCGACAATCCCCAACTCCCGCCGGGATCCGAAAGCGGAATGGCCGGTTGGTGCTCCGTCTGAACCTTGTCAGAATGTTTTCGAGAGCGAAGGAAGGAAAGCTTGGCACCGTGAATCCTGGCAGGCACGAAGAGTGGCAGCCAGGGAAGGCGCAGAATGATACATGTAAGATTCTTCTTTTGAGCTTGTGCAGCTCGCGCTCCAGGGCTGCCTCGGACGGTACTGTACGTGTACACCCTGACATTGACTCTCCCATGAAAGCTCAAGAGTACCGTACCCAGTTACTGTTGGCTCCGAAACAGGAAGGGCAAGACACACTGAAGCACAAGACGAGACTCCGACCGACTGCACAAGTCAGCCTCGTGCATGGTCCAGCTATCCCAATTCTAGCAACTTCACCCCCAACAATGCCAATATATTTTCATCTCGCAGCAACGTTGGTAGTTCCCTAGGGGAGCAAGGTAGTACTGCCACCGTAATTGTTGCCTCCGAGCGCGCGAAATGGGCCGGGAAACAGAAGGAGTTCCGAGCCCTGGTTCCTGATTGCGATGCAAGTCGATTTGCGAATGCCGATGCGACGGGAGGCTCGACTGCTCTCCAGTCCCCGTGATCACGATGATACCACTGGCAAGATGGGCACAGGCAATTCGATAATACTACCTACCCTACGTATGGGCGCGAGATTCTGCCAGCATTCTTTGTTTGTCAGTTCTCTACCTCTTCTCTCCATCTTTTTCCCACATCACACCCCCTCCCCCCTCCCCCCCGCCTGCGTTGTTATGGCATGGCAGATCAAGTATCCATGTGCATCGCTCCTTAAAAAGATAACCGGTATTTCGTCAGGCCTCGTAACGAGCTTTCTTGGGCAGATGACATGATCCCACGTCTTCCCCCCGGTTTCGACTTACACATGGCGGGGGCCGTTCAAAGCGAACCATTCAATCACAAGTCAACACTCTGCCCACCCTCCCCCTCCGGATGTCTCAGTAGCCACCGCCATCTGATGCCCTCCATTCCCGTCTCCTTTGCGTCTTGCATCTAGACTCTAGATCCAAGTGGCGCAACGGCTGTGGGTTTTCTCTAGCTCTCTGCTCGGCTAGGAATGCAAAAGCACGATTATCATTTGGGGTCTCGTCTTGATTCCCACGCGGGATCGTAAGGCGGCGAGAACCGGGTGACCCGAGACTGCGGGCAGTGGCGCGTGTCAAAAGAATGCGGTAACGCCATATTGAGTTTGTGTCTTCCTATGTCTACTCCCCTTTATTCTTTGAGCCATGGGCCATGGGGGAAATGAGATGAGCCGAGCTTATTCGCATGGGTGAATATGTCAAGACGATCTGGTTCTCCTATTTCTTCCTCTCGTCGGAGTAAGCTGTTCTGTTGGTTGGCACTAATATGAGGCGTTCGGGGACCATACAAGCTTGAGTGTTGCTGACGTGCATGCATTACGGGTTAGAGCTCCAACGCCCCTCTCCCGATACATGTGAGGAGCGACGAGCCGGCAGGATGGTACGGTACGTAGCACATGTACGCAGGTGTCTTGCTGCGGACATTTGATCCTTTGGAATCATGTGCTTTAGTAGTCGCCTGCATTCGCTTCTTCTTTGACGATTCAAGCGGTTGTACGTTCCCCCAAGCTGACCATTTCGTCGTTTGGCCGTATTACTGGAGATACATGCCGCTATCGTGAACAGCAGACGTAATGCTGTTTGTCTCTGTCGATCACGCCTCTCCTGGGTAATGCCTCTTTGGGACGAAAATGCGGGATCCGGCCTGCTGATTGGTCAGAAACCTCCGCCACCGCATGACTCGCTCCTTCACTCTAGCGGTGCAGCTGCACATCTTCAACTTATGCACGTTGAAGTCGACAGAATGCACAGCAGAAGAAGCAATCATCACCAACGGGAGGTCTTGCTTTCTTGGTATCACTTTCAAAGGATGCGTGCTGCAAAGCGGTGAACCAATACCTTACCTATGAATGGCAGTCTTAGTAACGTGCATGGTTACGAGTCCTTCCCCCCGGTCCCCGGCGCCCACGTCTGCTTCTTCTTCTTCCTCTTCTTCTTCTTCCCCTCCCTCTCTTATTACTCATCCATCACATCTTCTTTGCCGCGACAACCCCCAGCTCCCGTTCGCTCTCCCATCTTGGCGACACATGGCTCGAGTGGAGCGGTCAACGGGCTGCTGCCAGAGCCAGCGCCAGCGCGCAGTCCATCCTAGAGCGCACAGGGCCCCCAAACCTCGTCTGTGCAACACCGGATTGCTGGGTAAATCATCCGCGCCTCCGTGCGAAGCCACAGCGCAGGCATACCTCGCGCCAGGTCGGAAAGGGCAACGGGCGCAGCTCTAGCAGCATCCAGCGACAGCCGGTCGGCATGGCTTGGGCATGGGTTTGGAGGTGGTCGATGGATGCTGCAGCCTCCGAAACTATTGTCGCATCCCGCACCCCCCCTCGACAGACTCCTGAGGTCTGAGACACAAGGGGGAAAAGACGTTGGCTCTCCTGCCGCTGAAGGATTTTTTTCCTTTTTCCCTGATGGTGATAAGACACATTCGAGCGTTTACGAACTGCCTCTTTTTGTTCTCAAACGCTGTTGGGTTGCTTCACCCGTGGCCGTCATCATCTTATTCAAGCGCCTGTCAGCTTGGCGCGTGGTTCCTCGGAGATCAACCATCTGGTCGGGACCGACGGGCTCGCATCATTGTTGTTCCAGTTGCGAGGGCGCGAGAGGGTGTGCAACTTGCGCTGTGCTAACACAAAGCGAGCGCAACTCAATCCTCCAAGAGCGGATGTACATTGTTGCTGGCGTCAAGGATTCAAAACGAAGCACCAGGACGAAGTACCTGCAAGCTGGCCTTTTCAGAAGTGACAGACTCACAGACTCCGCGCCCCTCGTTGGCTGGAATGGCAGCTCGCAGTTGAGCAGCGCGGATTGCGCAGCTCATCCGCCAAGCAGATCCTACCGTCCTTACGCCTTGCCGCCCCATCACCTTCTTGGGAGAACTCCCAACTCTCTCTTTGTCTCTTGGTGGTCACTTCGGTGAGCAAAACGACCCCTATTCTGATTTCTTCCCTTGGAATGCGCAGTGTCGAACTGGCTGCTCGGTGTCAAGGTTTCCGCAAGCGCCAGTGGCGCAGCAGTGGGAAGGCTGCTCGCATCCGCCCCCATGGACTCCCTTTAGCGGCGACTATCGAGCGAGAACCGAAATGCTAGCAGCCTCAGGACGGGGGCCCAAGGAATGCCTTTGCACACGCTCAGCCCTACGAAATCTGGAATGCAGTGCACGAGGAGGACCCTACATTCCGGCGTACAAGATGCACATGGCATCAGTTCCAGCAGGGCGGAAGGGGGTGTTGAGCCTGAAGCCTTTGCGCCATCCTTTCCACACAATGATGAAGCATTTCGAAGCAGAAATGCAACAAAGTCAATATAGAAGAGAGCCAGGACTGAAGACACAGCCAGTTTCTCAACCAACCAGACAAGCCCACGCTCCTCCAGGACATGGAAAACCGTCCATCAACCACTAGTCGAGACTCCCCTGCGGCTCTGGAGGATTCCCACGGGCAAAGTCTATCAATCATGGTTATTCGAAGGCTTCAACATCCCTGCTGCATGGACGGGCGCTTCGCATGAGAGCTCGCCTGGTTTCTCGTTCAGACTCGGGGACCTGCAAATGTTTGCCAACCTCCCTCCCGTCGCATATGGGCGCCCCCTCCTCGAGCCCTCGACCCCTCGACCCATCGGGCTGGCTTTAGCGCTGTCTTCGATGGGCTCTCCGGTGCACAATTCGAGGCAGATTTGAGACACTAGTCTAATTATATCAACGCCAAAAGATGGAGCTGCTGTTCTTCTCCATAGGAAAACAAAGTGAGGCTCCGAGAAGGCGTTCGTCTCCTCAGAGCACGAACAAGTCGGTATGGGTTGTTGGCATTGAGTGCCCGTTCTGGTGGATACGAGTGCCTTACTCGGGTGTGGGTTTTATGTAAGCAGGAGCAGCTTGGGACGTGGGTGTTTATCCGACCTCCGACCCAACCTGGAGACGGTTCTCCTCTTTCTCTTCCCCATGCCAGTCAGCACGGGAGCGCGAAACAGAAACCTTGTCATCTTGCGTCCGAGAACATACGATGCAGCCAATCGAGGCCCGCGGCTGGTTGAGAGGAAGGAATAAGCGCACATCATGCCGGACAGGGGTGGCCACGCCCGCTGATTGCAATACAGGAGTCTGTATTACCTACATATGGCACTGCACCATTACTGATTGTTCCCAAGTGAACCTGGCCCAGGGTCGCGAACTCGACTCAAATCAACAGTCACCCCTCCGACCATTCTCCTGGGCCTCCGAGGGGCAGATGACGATTGCTCACTAATCTTAAACACCCTATAATTGACACTGCTGTGGGAATGTCTCTCAGGGGCCAAAAGGCGCACACACGGAATGCAGCGCAGCGCACGGCCTCGGTTTCGGGCGTTCGTTGTGTCTGGTCTTGGGTCTTGGGTTAGGTCTTGGATAGCATTCGGGAGCCCCAGCAGACGGCGAGCGCCTCCCCCGCCAGTCGTGCAATCACCATTCGGCGACCACCGGGGACGGCTTGCGAAACTGAATCTCGGCCTGCGTCGCCTCGCCCTCAAATCGGTATTGTGGCTGCGTCAAACACGGCACTTGGTCTTGAAGCCCTCACCGGCGCCGCCGCCAGACAGGCCTATTCGGGAAGTGGCTTGGGCACATTGGCTGCGTTGTGCTTGGATGGGCGACCGACTGAGCGCTGGGCAGCCCGGAAGAAGCGTGCTCTGTAGGGCTGAGCAGAAGCCAGGCCAAGCACGCTTGCTTGGTGCTGTCAAATTTCCGCTCACCCTCTCCACAAGGTCCAAAAGCACATTAGCCCGGCAGCGCGGGAGGGGCGTGGGCCAGGGAGCTCTCGCTGGGCGTGAGGCTATTCGTGGCTACAGATACCGGCACCCCCTCACCATCTTCCTGCCCATTCTGCGCCAAATCCCTGACGTTCATCCTCAGTCCCGTCCAAGGGCCATCTTGCCGGCACGCCAATCTCGTCAGGGTCCTGGCCACACAGCGTCCCATCCGCAATCTCTGCCCACGAGGCCTCGCCCTGGTCCATCATGTTCATCCCAACCCAAGGATTTGAATCCCCCTGCTGCTTTGCGCTTATTGGCGTTTCCATCCTTTCGACGCGGCTCAAAGGATACGTATCCTACCGCGTCTGATCCAATGCGGTAATCTGTGCGATCTCCTGCTCTCCCAAATTCTATCGGAAGCGCCCCACCATTGCCTACCTGCCAGTTTGCCTGCCTGGGTAATGGACCATCTCAACACATCACCGGCCAAGCCAGGTCCTCCGTTCCCCTGGCTTCACCCAGACAGTCGACATTGCCAGGACAAGAGCATGCTCCTCATGGCAGCCGGATATTACTGCACCTGAACTGTATTACAAGTGGTACTGCCTGGATGCGGCCAGACATGGATATGTCTTCAATACCCCTTGCCCGTTCATGTTGGACACACAGTTTGCTGTGCTTCGCTGTCCGGCGCGACCTATGTTTTCTTGACCGCGAAGCTTACATACAAGGGTTGCTTCCGCATTGGGCTCTGCGCTGCGTGCCTGCGCACGAGGCCTAAAATACACACATACGTCAGAGTTGCAGTTACAGTCGCGTTGGTTTTGCTGCAGGCAATCTACGTGTAATCCATTGATCAGCAACATGTATTTGCTTTCATTTGCTGTTCCCCTCCCCCTTTTTTCCCCAAAGAGGCCGCGCGACCTGTGGCTTTCTGCGGCCTCTGTTGTGTCACCGCGTTTTCGCTCAAGTTGATGAGATGCACAGGTGTCTGCGTACTTCATACCGAAAGATACAGTGTCTCGCTTGTCTTCCACAGACGGCGTGTGTTCCCCGAGGGCGACCAAGTATTTACCCAGCCAAGCTGCCATGCATTGAGTTGATAGGCTGCTACAGCTTCTCAATAAGGTTTGTCGCAGCAGCCGGGAGGCCCGAACAGTACGACATGCGCAGTACGACGAGGATTTGTGTGGCCACGGCTCATGAGATAGGCTAGCCTGTGCTGTGTTGTGTTGTCGACACCCGTGCCTCTCAACTCACATGGCTCTGTAGCACAGTTTCCATCACCGCTGCCCTTTGCGGCCCGTCGTCCTACAGGCCTGACGGCTTCACAGGTTCTTGCCTGCAACTCTCACCCCTGCGCGATCTGATCTTGCTCATACTCGGAGTACATACTCAAACCACACATACTACATAAATACTGCCTTACAATACCAGCACCATGCGGAGTACCGAGGAGCCCGCTGTCGAACCCCGCCGGAATACGGGCCTTGAGCGAAGTACGAGTGCAAACTTTGCGCTGTCCAGATTCGGACTCGATCTCGAGCGACGCCTGACACAACACTGGATATTTACATCGCAGACCGTTCTCCATGGCAAAGCCATGTGACACACCTCGGCCAGCGTGCTCCGTATCATCTTCATTCTTCCTCTGCCTTCTGCAGAAGAATCGACATCACCTCGAACTGTTCCACATTTCCGGGCTTCTACATGTCCTGGCCAAGTCTTGTAGTCTGTTGACCGCTTATAAGGCTTCCGCAACAGGTATCAACAGTGCTCATCGCAGTCGGACCCAATAGTGACGATGTCTTCCAAGGAAGGTTCTGACCCGAATTCCTTGACTCCACGCATCACGTTCGCAGTATGTTTGTTTACGGCAGATAGTCTACGACTCATACGATACGGTGAAATCTCCGAAGCATCAGAGGCTGGAGTATGGCCGCTAGAGGAATAAGCAGCTCCATCCCCGTCCTCACCTCGTCATCGGGCCTTGTGCGAGTACTACTAGTATGACGAACTGCTTCAACACGTTTTCACCATCCGGGGCAGGGCAAAAGGCCACTGACGATGCGGGATCTGAGCATCTTGCTGCTGATCTGTCACCGTCTGGCCAATGGAGACGGGTTTCGCAAGGCATCCCCATTTGGAGTAATGATCACAGCAATCGCTTCACTTTTGAGTGGGCTATACGAGTATTCTCGCGACAATTGATCGCTGCCAGCGCTCTGATGCTCGTACACTAGAATATCCTTGGTTAGAGAGGGCCTCTTTTCTGCTCTTTACAAGGTGAACTGAGACATGCTTCTCTGTTATGTGATTGGCCGGAGAGGAGGAGCGTCCTACAGAACGACCTGCTCGGAGACTCGTAATCGTTGCAGTCCACAGTAAGAATAGGTACGGTGTCTCTTGATGTTCGTACAGTACTGACGCAGGCAATACTCAGGACAACGGCCAGATTGGCTTGTGCGCTTGCAGCCCTTGAAAGCTCGGACTCTGGGCCAATCGCAGCTCGTCTTTACAGCCCCGGTCACATGTCTGGACGTTCGGCTAGCTTCGCCACTCTCAGTTAGCATTTCTGGGCTGCCATTCCGAGCACTTCCCCATCGCCCACTTGCCAGCAAGCCCTGTCACATCCTCTGGGCGTGCCGCCGACCGTCTTCGATCTCGGGGCGCCGCAACATCGCGCTCTTTCTCCACGCGGGTGGCTCACTAGTAATGGCCCTGGCAGCGTCCCTTTCCGGGAGACGCCATTTCCGAGGCTCCAGTGGCACAGGCTGCAACTGCTCCTCCTGCTGTGCAGCGCTGTTCTGTGCTGTACGGACTCTGCGAGTTGCCGTCGGTGGTGGTGGCACAGCGGCAGCGCTGGCAACCAAGGGGAATGTCCAGTGCATGCAGCGCCGCCTTCTGGAGATCTGACGAGTCTTGCAGCGGCAGAGGGCCGATGCTGTGCGAGCCGACCATCGCCTACGCACACGAAGCCCCAGAAGCCTCTGCGTCTTGAATGGGCAATTCGAATGGGGTTCTGGCCAAAGCGCTGTATTACCGAGGCGGGCGTCACCAAATGGAAGAAAAGAGAGAGCTCGCCCTACTTGATGATGGAGCGAGGCGGACTTGGATCTGTCGCAGGTGGTAAAAATAGACCTCCCGCGCTTTGAGGCTCGCAGTCGCGAGTTGTACCGTCCTATTAGTTCGTGTTCTTCGAGAACAAAACTACGAACTACCCGTTATGGCACTTACAAGCAGCTTCCTCCGATGCCTCGCAGACGAAACGGGGCCAGACGCAGTGCAACGCCACACTCAGAGGACGGACTCGGCTTGTTTCTCTGTCTCGACAACATCCAAGAGTCCAGTGCACATGGCAAATCTGATGCAACTCTTGCCCCCCTTCTCGTCGGCAAAACGTGCCCTCACCCACCCTCTTGCGCTGCTTCTCGATCCTTCATAACGTGCCCGTCGGATTTCGAGTTGCGCTGCCTTCTTGTCTCAGTCCAGAAGTGGGAGGGGGAGGAAAACGTGGCCCCCTTCCGAGACTGCATCGTTGTCTGGAAAGTGCGGCTTTAGCGATGTCTGTGGCAATACCAAATCTGTCAAGACAGACACTTCGCACGTCTTCCCACGCTATGCTTGTGCCCCGACATGTGGCCACCTACGCCTTGCAATTTGGACGTGACCAGGGGACGCGGAAGTTGGCAGCCTGTGAGAAGAGGCTCGTTATTTGGTCTGATACCTACCCTGAAAAGCGGGAGCCACCGTCTGCCGCGGAACCGTTGGCCCCGAAAAGCCACTGTTTTCTTCAGTTTGCCTCTGTCGACGTGTGGTGAAACCGGCAGAGCAATCTGGTTCTTCAGAAACAAGCCGGCGTGCAGGGGCTTTGAAGATCATGCCTGCTGCGATTTGTAGGATCAGGGCCAACAAGGAGCTGTCGGGCCACGCACGGCGGCAGGAGGACATCCCATCACGCCCTCCAACCCCTGACCAAGCGACAACAAGGCTCAACTGATGAGCGCGGCCAAGAGTAGTCATTTAATATCTGAATATCGATAGCGTTCCACGTTGGACGGCGGCTGGCGAATTCACCAAGAAGCTATCAACACTCACCATGGCCGAATGAGGCGTCATGGCGCGATATATTGAAGGGCTTCGGCAGCATCACTGGTGGACATCCGATACCAACTGGCAGCGGACCCCATTAAGCATGTCGCATAAGGATACACCGGCCAGGGATACAAGGGAAGTGGGAGGCGGTCGGGACGCTACAGAGCAGACAGGCAGGGGGGGCGTGTTGACGGTCTGCAGCGCTGGGATGAGGGAAGCTCCCAGTAGCCGGGGTGGTCGAGGTGGTGTATGGCGTCTCGAAGCTGCCCCTTGCTGAACCCACAATTCCTTGTTCTCACACACCCCTGACAGCCCCGGCAATTCGGTAGCCCAAGCTCTCGGTTTGCCGTGTGACTCGCACGGACTAACTGCAACCAGAAGCGACAAGATGAGAGGGCCGGGACGACAGGATCGACGACACTGTCACCGGCGATTGCCAGGCTCAGGGCACGAAACTGATATTTGATTACCGGCACAGGCCTTGCTCGTCCAGGCTCGCGTACCGGCGTCGATGATAGCATCACCTAGAGACGCTGATGCGCAACAAGCCACACCGCCAGTACCGCTTGACTTGCCTCTCTTCGGCGTCTGCGATAGATTGCATGGCCACGTTTGGATCGTGATCATGATCGTCGACTAGCAGCGCACACACGTTCATGCCGACATTAAGCTAACACCACTGGCCGATCAAACCTTCGCACCGCGTCGCGCCCCTTTTGCCGGCCCAGCACTTGGATCCCCGGGGGAGCGAAACTAACCTTTCCAACCTTTTCGGATATCGGGCCAGCCGAATGATTTCGCTTCCGATTATGGCTATCGCTGGGTTGAGGAGATGCTGCGACCGAATACAGTCGCATCGCATGAATGAGACGAGATGGATTTCAAGTCGATTTCAAGTTGCTTGCCTGGGGTGTTCGGTGCGTTACGAATAAACAACTCGGCGCCTCATTGGCTGGGCCGTATTTCTTCTCTTCCAAACCCCACGATGTCCTTGCAGGGTTGCTTGTGGCAGGCATGCGAAGAGTGGAGAAGGCCGGCAATGGGGCTTGCGCCTCGACTTACATGGACACGGACAAGTCTGGCTCTCGTCGAGTCAACGACTGCAGAGG
Organism: Trichoderma sp. PF4103; assembly: GCA_023628735.1. Taxonomy (NCBI): domain Eukaryota; kingdom Fungi; phylum Ascomycota; class Sordariomycetes; order Hypocreales; family Hypocreaceae; genus Trichoderma; species Trichoderma sp. PF4103. The sequence continues at coordinate 328,573 of JAMAKC010000022.1, forward strand.
CGAACAAAGTCCACATGGTCTGGAACCGCAGCGCTGGAACCTTCAATGATGCCACACGCCTGATTTCTCCTCACGTGTTGTTGGTGCGCCAGCATTGGCCAGTGGCTGGTCAGATGGCACGACGATGCTCCCGAAGGCTACGCCAACGAGTGGTGTGTGTGCGCGCGTGTGTGTGCAGACAGGAAGCAAGGTTTGAGCCACAACGGGAGAGCTCCCAAGGCTAATCCGCATCCACTCTGAGGTTTCAAGCCCAGAGACCCAAAGCCACCACCAGACTTCGATGCAGGGCCACGTAAACCGGCAGGAATGAATATCACGACCCGGCAATCTGGGGGACCCGCGATCCCTGCTTCATTCCAGGCGTCTCCGAGAAGCTGGGAAGGAAAAAGCAAAGAGAGAAAGGGCTTCCGACTAGTCACAACAACGGCACATGGCAAGCCAGCAATAGACAGACACCGCGGGGCTGGGAATGACGCCAGCATCGACGTCCACAACTGCGAAGCTGTGATGAGGAATGTCTGGCGTTGATCAGATGAGCTCTGATGAAAAGCTTACCAGGACGTCCCATAGAGACGACAATTGGAGGCCGAGATCGACACTGTGATGTGACATCAAGACCTCGTTGGAAAACGAGGATGGGCAGCGTCACCGGTCATTCCACTAGCACAGGAGTGCATCATTTCCCATGCAGCGGCAGTCAGGAACGTCACTCCAGGCAGATCCCTCCGGCTGGGTGTGGCCTCGAGGGAAGAATATCGTCTTCACCCCGGTATCCATCCTGATAAGGTGCTCACTGCAGCCGATTCAGGAGGTGGCCTGGGATGTGATGAGATGGAGATGAACGCTGCCAAGCAAGCATTGCGCAGGAGGAGCTACCTAGTACTGGGTAATGGCCACTTGTTTGTCGAGCGCCTTCTGCATGCGCTGGCTACCCAGTCAAGCCCTGGTAAGGCTGGAACTGGCTAACCATGTTGCAGCATAGTACGCCCTCTAGTCGTGGCACTGCAAGACGCTGTCATGGGGCGGCCTGCTTCAGGACAAGTGAGTGCCCCAAGGAGGACGAGGAAAAACGAGGCGTAACTCTCCCTTCACCGTTTATTTCAACATCTAGACCAAGATCCAAAGCGCCCCTTACCGCCGTTCGAGACCGGTCCAGCATGGCGAGGCGTCCAATCTGCCGGGAGGCCACGATCAGAGAAACTCATGTCTGGCTAGTGGCGCCTATCCGTCCCAGTCCGCTGGGAAAGCTTAGCTTCGTAGGGCTTGTGGCGGAGAGCCGAAGACCCCAAGACTCACCTCGACTTTAGCAAGCTCTTGGTGTGTGCATTAGGCCTGACGAGCTTTGAGGGGTCGCTTGAGGGACATGTCAACCAATGACTTCCCTTGGGACTCCCCTTGGCGGCTGGAGGTGAGTTATCCCTGCGAAAATGGTCGCCATGGCAGATCGAGACTCACGAAGTGCGAGTATTAGTGCTTTCACCCTGAGAGTTGACCGGCTGCACCATGGATTCATGCTCGAGACCGTTCAAAGTACGAGAAAAACGACGGTAGAGTCATTCGCTGCTACCATGCGCCAATGCCCCTACTCGTATGCTCGCCGTACCCCTCTTTCTTGGACCCCTGAAATCCGATACCCTTGACTCGAGGTAATCGCTGCTTGAATGTTGTGAGGTGGGCTCGATGTAACCCAACATCCGCGCTTTGAATCGCAGTCTTTCAGCTCTGGCAGCTTGCTTATTGATGATATTCATGCAGGCGTGCATACCAATTAACGGGATACGAGAGGAGGCAATACTTACAGCAAAACTATCGAGGGGGGCTCTCAAACAGATTGAATCTGATGTCAGGTGGTCTTGCGAGGACACAGGCAAAATCTGACGTACAAATGACAGGTGACTGCGGAGAAATACCGCCAGTAATCTGGCTAAACAAAGCCAAGTCATCTCCCTACTTGGCGAACTTGTGGGCAAGACGGGTGATCGCTGTCCCCTTGGCTCCATCGTCCAGGGCAGTGGGCATTTCGCAGCATTGACTGGAGTCGATTTGGCGAACACCTTGTCGAGGTTGGTTTGGTGGCTGCTTTGTCGAGGGGAGAGCGAAAGAGGAGGGGGGTGCGTTTCAGTGCAAAACAATTTCATTTTCATGCAGCCTACTTCTGGACTCGGTACCGCGCACCGCCCTGCCTAGCACTCTCGACGGCCATCTATTTTCGCCAACTCGGCTTGGGGGCCATCTGGCTTAGCGCGGCAGCGGGAGCATAATATGAGACGGCTATCGGGTTGATATCTGGCCAGGGATGCGCTTCTGACATTCTCTAGCCTGGCCCTCGACGACTCGGGTCCGTCTCCCGGCTAGGCCCAACGCTTAACTACGGGGAATTGTGGCGTTCGCTTGTTTTAGTGGTCGCCGACCACTTTCCTTGGCGTGGAGATTGTTGGCAGTTTCGACGTCTGTGATGGGAGGGGACCCCTCATAGGGCAGGCGAATTGCCTGCGAGAACGAGACCGTCCCCCTTGGGCCCCCTTGTCGGCCAGCGGTGGTCGAGACGGGTTCGTGCGCGCAGAGGACCGCCTTGGACGCCAGCACACGCCCATTTGCGGGACACAGAAGAGAGAGAGGGAGCACAAAACCACGGGATGCAGAGGAAAAGGGGGCGGACCTGGAAGCTAAGGCAGCAGAGCCCAGGAAATTTGCTGCGGTACCTGCTGCTTAGGCAGGGAAAACCGCAGGTCCCGATGCTCTGGATAGCCTCATGGGTTTGCGTGGCGTCGACGCCTCCCCGAAATCTTACGTTTGTGCGGCAAGAGGCCTCTCCCAGATCACCCAACTCCATGTCTCCATACTCCGTCTAGGGGGAGGTTTGAAACCTTAAGGCTCTCGTCATTGTCGCATGGGTAAAAAGCTTTCTGTCTTTCCCCAGAAAAGGGGAGGAGGGGGGGGTCCCGCCGTCATTATGAGTTGACTTGAAGCATTGGTATGTATGTCTCCTCATCTGCCTTTTCTGGTCCCCAGTTCTTATTTTCCCATCAGTGGGTATCATCTCTCTGGGGCAAAGTAAGAAAGAGCAAAAAGACAAAAACGCACAGGCAGGGGGTGGGGGGTAGAGGCTGTGGCGCTCTGGGCAGGAGATGCTGGCCGCATCTTGGGGATAAGCAAGGCCACGTGTAACCGTCCAGCCGGTCAGCAGCAAGGTGAACCCCAGCCCAGCATTGCGCGCCTCGTCGAGATTCACACAACTCTACCTGCTTCAGTCATAGACGCTCGCTTCCGCCCGCGGTTCTTTTGGGGGGCAGACGGTAACAAGTTGCAGAAGGGCGCTTGACCTAACTGGGCTTGAATTCGCGATATGACACGGGCGGCTGGCCGAATCGAGACATCTGATGGGATGCCATGGTGAGGGGGCCAGGGCTGCGATATAGGGGAGAATTTGTAAGTGAGGTGAGAGCCTGGAGCGCAGAGAGGCATGCCTATCTGCCAATGGTCTGAATGCGCTGTGCATTCGCCCTTTGGGCTACATGCTTACCGAAACATTTTGATAGACGAGGCAGAGCGGAGAGAGTGAGGGCGAGAGGGCGCGAATTCGCCAAATGCATGGGGGATGCAGTTGCGGCTCTGAGACATACATAGATGGCCTGCTGCTTACGGTACCCGTCTGCAGTCTACGGCTCATCACAGGCTGCCGGACAGGGCTTTAACCTTGGAAATCGAGGCGACAACAAGTGGGATGATGCCTCTTCGGTCGGCAAAGGGCTCTTGGAGGGGAGAAGAGAAGGATCGGCCTGGGCCTTGCCTGGGCCTTCTTCTGGAGGCCACCGTCGTACGAGGATTCGTCAACGAGCCCTGTCTTTCAGGTTTGGTGATCTGGTGGAGGCGGCCATGTTCGATTTCCTATTTGGATCGAATATGCACAACGTGCAGCTCATCGCCATCCGATGCAACAGCAGCGCCCGATGAGGTCCCACCGGGCCTTTCACCAGTCATAGGGCGACAACCACCACTTTTGTCGACGCACACTCTCATACACACACACACGCTTGCGATTCGACGGTCAGACGCTCGATGAGGATGCGACGCTGATCAAACTATTGCAATACTCCGGCGGCTGCATGATGGGCACATCGACATACACGTACGACTACATGGATGGCTCTCTGTGAATTAGCCCACATTGAGCAGCAGCAGCAGCAGCAGCAGCATGCGAGATGTATGTACGAGGGACGCAGTCCAGGCGGCATGAGTGGTCCAGGAATCTTCACGCAGGCGCACCGGTCGACGCTTTTGGCACCTTATTGCTACGGAGCACGATACACACATGCAGACACGGTTTGTCGAGGGGAGATGCCGCGGCTCGCAGTCGCCTTGTCTCCATCCGTCGCGGTCTCTGCGGACTTGTAAGCTCCGTCTCCATCCTTTTTTTTTCAGCAGGTCAAGGGTTCAGGCTGGGCCACCGGAGCCCCGGCCAATCGAACGGCCCAACGGGACTGCTTCTTCCCTTTTTCCCGGGCCTCCGGACGGACTTGGGGATTCGGTGTGCTGGTGCGCTCCCAACTCCAGTTGCCAGTTCCAATTCCCTCTTTCCAGCCCACATTGCCCGAGATTTGAAAGCGACGATCGGTGGTTTTGTCGTTGAGGTTGTGCCCTGAGAGGAGAGACGAGTGATTCGCTGCCGAGGGTGCCTTTGCCCTGCCGGTATCTTCACTAGCCGATGGATCAAGCTCTTCTTTTGCTTGAAGGGGGAATTCGGCCAACGGGTGGGATCTGGAGCATCTCGACTCGGGAACCCGGTCCCCCGTCCCCGTCCCATTTCTGCATCGCCAAAACTTCCTGGTCCACCGTACCGTACCGTACATGCGCGGTGCATGTACCTCCTACATGCAGCATGCAAGCAGCAATGCAGCAGCTTGGGGCTCCACATCTAGGCGTTTTTCTTGCCCTCTCTCCGGCACACGAATCTCGCCCTTTACGTACCAAGCAAGTGGTATGTATCCCTTTGGTTTATTGCTCAGGCTCAAAGGCCCTTTCCCCGTCTGCCGCGGGGGTGAGGATGATACGTGGTGTACCTATTCGTCCATCTGATCGACAGGGGATCGCCTACCCGGATGATTCCTTCACTTCTCGGCAAACGTTGCTGCCTTTTTCTCGCTCTCTTATCTTAGGTAGGGAGAGAGAAGCGGTTGGTCGTAACGTCGTTTGTGTACCAATCACTGGCCTCTGTTGGAGAAATTTGCTTTCCGCCATACGTTGCCAGGAGACACCAGATCCTATGAACTAGCAGCAGGCTGGCACAATCCCTGCTGGTGGCCGACCCCTTGCCCATGCCTTATTCTGTGGAATCGAGATGGCAGATGCGAGGGGAGTCTGTGAAGCAATGTACGTACGTGTGTATGTACTGCACGTCCTTGCGAAGTCGGGGTGAACGAACGAATGGACACCCAGGCCAGGTAGTCAAGATGCTAGCTTCTCCAGTTTGCATCATCTTCTCTCGAAGAAGCCTCCCCCTTGTCAAAGGATGATCCATATTGGATGATCCGTGCCATCACACACACGTAGGGATGTACATACATACATAGTATATACATCTCCCACACGTGGTATGTGATATAAATATGCAGGTTATCCATGGAGCACACGGAGGCTGGCGGAAGGCTTCCGCGTCCACTGATGAACGACACGAGTGTGCACATCGAGGCATCCCGGACCAGCAACGCGCCGCGGATCTTGAGCCACGACACACGGCACATTTCATATTATACGATACGCCATCGTCGTTTCTCTCCCACTTTCCTTTCTCCCTGCAGGCAAGCAAGCAAGCAAGCAAGCAAGCCAGAAAGGTCCACTCCGTGACCTCGGTCCGGGCCTGCCAGGGGGGGCCAGAGAGATAGGTACGAGTATTACTACCACATAAACTTGTCTGACTGTGTGTCTCAGTCTGAGGTCATCGTCGTCGAGGTTGTGACGCAGGCTCTATGCACGTATGGAGTAGTGATGCACGATTTCTTGTTCTTCTTCCCCCCCTTTTCTCGTTTGGGGATCTGGTTGCAAGTCATGCTTTCTTGTCTGAGAAGGTTGGGTGAGTGGCCGGCCTTTTCTGGTGTCATCGACCTGCTTCTGAACTCCACTCGGGGGGGCGTGTGAGAGACCGTTGTCTCCCATGTAACTCGTAATCTGTGCGTCTCTCACTGGAGTTTGATCGACGCCTTCTGGTTGAGTGAAGCAGGGCTTTCCTTACCTCTCCTCCTCCTCTGCTGGTGGATGTGTACGAGTACCTCTGCTGGCGTTGGGAGGAAAACTAGGTACCGCTAGTGTCGTCGAATCATGATGGACTAGGCGTTCTCCTTTTGATCCCATCTTTTGGCCCTTGACTGTGCTTGACTCACAGAACGCTACTACCTGCGTTGTGGATTGTGTCAACTTTGAGTACGAGTACAAGCTTTCCTCTCGATGGAGATGGAGGAGACTTTGACGTTTCAGTTCTGCGAACTACGCCTTGCACGAGGGGGGGGCCACTCATCAACTCGATCACAAACTTTTAGGTGTTGGTGATAGATTCCCACCTGAAATGGTGCTACTATCTACGTTAGCACACGTCATTTGAAGCCGTTTCTGGCGTACTAGGACTCTCTTTTTTTCTCGCTTGTTTTTTCTCTTTCTAAGACATTTCCATTTTTGGGGGTGGCGTTTGTTTACTTGGTGGACGCGCCCCATCTCTCGGTGTTTCTTTTTTTTTTTTTTCCCCTTGACTATTGCTAATAAAACAAGTCTCGGACCGTTTTTGACGGGCCTTGGGCGAGCCGAGAGACTGGTAAGCTAGCCGTTTATTCGCTGTGGAAAAGTTTCACCCTTTTTCCTTTTGTCTTGGAGATCTCATGGGCTTGTCCGTTGAGAGAGTAAGAAAGGCTCTTGATGGTGCCTGGTTTCATGATGGGACATGGAGAAGAGTGCTGCTTCACCCCCGTGTTCAATGGGATACCTGTAGGATCTGGTTCCTTGCTTGTTTTGTTTCCTGTTCGGCAAAGATAACCCTTGTCATGTGGCATATCTTCCGTGAATACTACATCGAGTTGTTATTTGTTCTCCTTTGGCCCCCCTCCTCCCCCCTGAAGCGAAACGGTGGTCTTGTGACAGGGCTCTTGTTCATTGTGTGGGTGTGCTTTTCCCCCATCCTGGGGAGGGGGGGTTTGCTTGTTCGTGTATCGTGTGTACAAGTCATGTATGGAGGTGGGTATCCTGGAGAGATTACGTGTATCTACTTGTACGGGCTTGGACAATGTCGGTAGTAGGCAGTAGTTTGTTGTGATGGTGCCTTGGCTCGAGGGGACCCATGGTTCGATTTACCGGTTTGGGAGAGAGAGTCATGGTGCTTTTCTTGCGTGCTTGTTTGGCGGGTCAAGGGGGGAGGAGACTTGACGCATGGCAGTTGGTATTGTGGAGGGTGCGTTTGGCTTTGATCTTGTTTCGGAAGGGGAGATCTGTGATGAGAGGTGGATTGGGGTTTTGGGGACTTCAGGGGGGTGTTTTGATGGAATTGCCGTGAGGGTGCTTGTTTATACGGGCTACACGTGCGAATGTTCACGGGCTGTTTCTGTATGTTTGTAGTGATTACATGTTTATGGCGTGGAAAGAGTCTGAAGACTGAGTGACGAGTTCTCTCAGATTGGAGCATAGAAGGGCAATGGACCATTGTCTTGTGTGAGACAACGGCGTATCCCGCGGAAGATGACGAATCCGCAGCAAACAGAAATCAGGATTTGCGACCTCCAGTCCCTCGCAACGGACAAACTGTATAGGGTAGTGAGTAACGGTCTCTGTTCAAGTACCGAATGGCTAAAGAGACGCGAGCGATATTATCATGTTAGTGAATAGTCCACATTTGCACCTAGACGTCATAGTGAGCTGACACTTGAGCAGGTACCTGACGTACGCTTCCGAGTTCTGCGTTGCTGTGGGTGTGAGCTTATGGGGAGTTAAAGATATGATATCACCGCCTTGAGTGGTGAGATTCAATCGAGTAAAAGGTGCATCTTTCTTCGTAACCCCCTCCTTGTGTGGTTGTTGTTGTGGTGGGCGGGTGATCTTTACAGAGGATTGGTGCCGTGGGAGCTGATTGCGTGAAATGGCATTTTCAAGCCCTCGAACGACTATCTCGAATCTCACCTACACAGAGTCGGTACATATGAAGACAAGACAGACAAATCAAACAAAGAACGAGGATTCTATATCTGTTCGCCAAGAGATCGACAGAAGATGGCATCTCACGCGACGCAACTACTACAGAATTCGTTCACAACAGCCTTGGTAAGCCTCAAGCGGGCATGGGCGCACAGCCGGCTAAGCCACGGAACTTGCCGAATCCAATCACGTGCGGCTCTTCAACGACGTGCGTCATCACAGGCTTACCTGTACACATTAACGTGGCATCAAGCAACCAACTTGAAGCTCCGGGATTGTTGAGCGACTCTTTCAACTTGCGGCTTCGAAACGGCTCATTGGCGATTGCAGGCTAGAAGATGGAAATGTAGGCTTCTGGAAGTTTATTTACACGGTTATTTTTGAAGTTTCATCTCCAAAATGTTCAAGCTGCGGCTGGGCTGGTACGCCGGGGTATGTTCCTCTCACACTACCGAAGCTTGGCCTCAAGCTCTCTTCAATATCAAAGCATCATCATCAGCTTCATGAGACTGACGCGAGTGACTCCAATCAGGTCTCGACAGCCCTGGCGGGCGCCGTCGTGCTGTCGGCATTCCATCAGCGCGCCAACTTTTACTCTGCCATGGTCTATCTTGCCCAGAGCAACTTCTGTCTCCTGGTGCGTTGAACCATGGGCCTCTGTTGCGGCAAATTCATGTGTATGTGTGTGCTAAACATCATCGTGATATGGCTTTAGGTTCTGGTCAACTTCACCTTGCTGCTGTACAGCAGCTTCATATACGCCCTGACGCAGCTATGCTTTGGCACTCTGCGCGCCATCGAGGTCGAGCAGCTCACCGAGCGAGCATGGTTCGCCATCACCGAGACGTGTCTGGCCATGACCATCTTCCGCGAGGAGATTGGCGCCTGGTTCCTCGTCATGTTCACGGCGCTGGTCACGGGCAAGGTCTGGGGGTGGATCGGCGACGGCCGCGTCGAGTTTCTCGAGCAGCAGCCCCCTGCGAACCCGCGCCTCTTTCATCTGCGCCTCAGCATCTCCCTTGCCGCCAGCTTCCTCTACGACATCTGGATCCTTCGCTATGCTGTCAACACCGTCATCCAGCAGGCGAGGCCGAACATGATGGTCATGTTCCTGTTTGAGTTTGCCGTCCTGGCTACCTGTTCTTGGAGAACCGGAGCTCGGTACCTGGTGTCGCTTACGGAGCAGCGCATCATCCAGATGCAGACGAAGAAGCGCCTGATGGAGCGGAGGGAAGAGGTCAGGCGGCAGCGAGAGGCCATCATTCGCCAGCGGGAGCAGGCTGCCGCGGCGGGAGAGCCAGTGCCGGAGACCCAAGACGCTCTGCCCGATCCAGAGGACATTGATGAAATGGACATTGAGGTGCCGGGCTGGGCGGCAAAGGGGGAGCTGGTTCTCTGGCTGGACCTAGTTACTGGTAAGCAACCACCTATTCTCCTCGAACCACTATCTGTTTTCAGCCGCTGACGCCTTGTCAATTAGATATGGTCAAGCTGGGCATCTATGTCTCATTCTTCATGATGCTCCTCATGTTCTACGGCCTACCCATTCATATCATGAGGGACCTGTTCATGACGACGCGCGACTTCCTCAAGAGGCTTAACGCACTCCTTCGGTACAGACGGGCTATCCAGGAGATGAACAAGTACCCGGATGCTACTGAGCGCGATCTCGCTCAAGAAAACACGTGCATCATCTGTCGTGAGGAGATGCACCTGTGGGATCCCGAGAACAACGTGGGCACCATCGACCGCGTGCGCCCCAAGAAGCTTCCCTGTGGCCACATTTTGCATCTGGGTTGCCTCAAGAGCTGGCTGGAGCGGCAACAGGTTTGCCCGACTTGCAGGAGACCGGTCACGTGCGAACGCGCTCAATCTCCCAACGAGCGTCGCGCTGCTCTCAGGCTCCAGTTTGGCCAGGCGCCGCGACGGGGTCCGGGCCAACGGGGCAACGGCAACGACGATGCTGACGACGGCGATGATAATAACGACAACAACAATGCGCCCCGTGACGGACAGAATGGCGCAATGCCTCCGCAACAAGTTCGAGGGGATGCAGGACGAGCTCGTGTCTTCACCTTTGGTCCTATCCGGCTTGGCTTTGGAGCCAACGACCAGCAAGTCCGTGAACTCGCGCAACAGTTTGGCATGCCTCAAATTGGCGGCGACCAGGGGCGAAACACCTCTCCGGAGCCTCCTCAGAACCAGTCTCAGCAAGTCCCCTCTGGCGACAGCTACCAGCAGATTGGAAACCTCCTACAGCAGGCGGAGCAGATGCTGCAACGCGAACTGCAGAACCTGCAAAACACGCAGCAGGAGCTGCAGATTGCCAACCTGCTCAATACCGAGATTCAACGCCTCCGCCAACGACGACAACAGCCGCAGGATGCCGCACAGACCGGCCAGGGGCAATTCCCCGTGCCGCTCAACCAGCCAACTGGCCTGCCTCCAGTGGGATTACCGCCTGTGCCCTTGGGAGTGCCTCCTGTTGGAGGTCTGCAAGTGTATCCCTCTTCACTGCCGCCGAGAATGAGCAGCCCCTTGATGACTCGGCACGGAGCCGGCCCCTTCACGACGGCGATTCCTGCAGGCAGCCCCGATCTGCCGGAAGGATTAGTGCTGCCCCCGGGATGGTCCTTGACGCCTCTGCAGAGACTAGACAATGCCCCGGCTGGACCTCCATTCCCACCGCAGACCGCTGGTGTGCCTCTGTCCGGTGACACAACCGGAGGCCAAACCGCGACATCCTCACTACAGCCAACACCGACAGTGCCACACAGCCAAGAGTCGGCGCCGGCGGATTCATCGTCGATGCCTGCCCCAGTAGCCCACCCTGCAAACCCGCGACCAGATACACCTCCCAACCCCGGCCCTTCATCGGACCCTCCGCCCGTGGTGTCACCCAGCCCAATGATGCCAAACTGGGGCGGATCCAACCAGCTCTTCGGCTCTACTACCTCCCGCCTCGAGCAGCAGGGAGACGCGGCCAGCCAAGCAAGCAATCAGGCTGCTCCGGCGGCGACGGACATTGAAACACCTCCTGAAAGCAGCAGCAGTGCGCACGACTCGTTGCCGGCGGTGGATCTCACGCGGGAGCCGAGTATCCTTGAGCTTGAGCGGAACAACGAAGAAGCTCAGGTCGAGGGAAAGTCGTCTGATAAGGGGAAGGGAAGGGCTGTTACTTTGGAGGAGGCTGAGGATGAAGAGGATTGAAGACTGGTGAACTTCGAAGTCAAGGTTTATGTGTGTCGGGTTATCTGTTAATTAGCTAGCTAGTCTTTACATTCACACAGGACTTGGGCATGGGCACATCCACCCCGTCTCAGAGACATTTCGGCGTTTTGAGGGGCAATTAGCAGATGGCATTTAATACAAGAACTGCTTCTATACACTATTCGGCTTTTGAGTGGACACATTGCCAGACGGGTACTCTCTTCATGATGGACATTTGTTCTTTGATGATCCCAGGTCTTTTCCCTTTGAAGTATATACCTCAGTCATTCATCTACACATAACACTTTTACAACTCGAAACATCTCGTATAAATAAAGCCACGATTCAAAACCGCTTCGCAAAAAAAAGGATAAAAATAAATAGATCAAAAGCGAAGAGAAAAAGAAAAAAAAAAAAAAAAAGCAACACACCTACTCCTGCCCCGACGGCACCTCCTCACCCGGCGCCTCCTCAACCGTCGTAGCCCCCTTCTCCCCGACCCTAACGACCAAATCGTAGCTCACCCTCAGATTCTCCGCGCCCCGCAGCGCCCTCACCATCAGCGCCTCATTCTTCTCCCGCACCAGCCGCCGCAGGGCGCCGACGAGGAAGCCGGCCACGACGTCGACCGACCACCGGTCCGGGATGAGGGCCAGGACGTCGTCAATGTCGAACCACCCGCTGAAGCGGTCGAGCAGGGCGCTCGTCTGCTCGACGCGGTCGCTGACGTCCCGGATGGCGAGGAACTCCCTGAGCACGACCTGGAAGAGGCGGCGCTGCTGCTCGACTTGCGGGACGCTGTCGCGCCGGCCCATGACGGGCGAGTAGATGGTCGCGCCGCCGCGGAGGCAGTACGAGACGGCGGTGTCGTAGTCGCCGAGGTCGTGAACCAGGAGGCGCAGCGCGTCCTCGTGCTTGCGCTCTCGACCTGCGATTATGATGGTCTCGGGAACGAGCAGGTCGCCGGATAGTTTGTCCATGCGCTCCCTTATCGCGGCAATGTCATACTCGTGAGGGCCACCCAGGAGCTGCAGCAGCCGGAGCCGGCTTTGCCAGACCTCGTCGTCCTCGGGGGCGTTCTCCGTCAGAAAGTGCCTGTACGTCGGCTTCGGGCTTTGCAAGGCCCTGTAGGCGGCGTACGCGGCCTTGACCGTCTCCTGGCTCTCGGGCGACTTCAAGTCGTCAATGACAATGTCCAGATAGTACGAAATGAGCTCGTTGACGTAGGCTTCGTGGCCTTTGTCAAACACGAGGTGTTCCAGGTAGTACTTGACCGCGCCCGGAGCCTCGGCGCGCAGCAGCTCTACCGCTCTGGTGGGCTCAAACTTGGGCGATTTGCCCTTGTCGTCGGCAAACACCTGCACACCGAGCTTCGGGTTCCTGTTGGCCAGCCAGAGACCGTATTCCTGGACAAGCGCTTGGTTGCTCAGTTTGCTGAGATACTCCCGTACCCTCTGCTCACCGTCCACTAGCTCTTGAGCGTCGTCTTCCTCTCCTTCGAGGACGCGCTTCCAAGTCGCCAACACATCAGCAGACATCTTGCGGCTTTGGTATAGTCTGCTCAAAGCAAAGAACCTGTGGTACAACTCCAGCAGAGACACAGCACGGTCGAAGCAATCCAGGCCGCCGTCTACCAGAGCACCTAGCTCTGCCCTGACAGCACCTCCCTTTCCTAAGCCCTTGGGAGAGTGCCTATCAAGCTCCAGCAGAACAAGCAGCAATGCCGCATCAACAGTTCGAAAGACCTCAGCCTCGACTGACACACTTCCGAAGCCCTTCATCTTCCTCCAAGCCTGCAGGTAGCGCCGCAGGAATTGCAGAACCTTGAGCTGCAAGCCCCTTATGCCTCCTTGAGATAGTTCGAGGAACGCGGGACTCGCTAAAAACGCCTCTGGTGACTCTTTGACACCGCCATGAATCCATATGCCCTTACGGCCCTCTATGATTTCATTCCGAACTCCCGGAATAAGAGACAGCACAACGCGCGGGTCGAGCTTGCTTTCCACAAGGACCTCCTGCAACGTAGCCAGCTCCTCATCCGATACTTCGCCGTCCGATGAGGAAAGCAGCAGATTGATCAAGAGGAGCACTCCCGCCTTTTGTTGTATGTAGCCAAATGTAGTAAACTCGAGCTCGGTCTTGGGCTCACGGTCGCGAATGCTCGACAGAGTCATGATGATTGCACGCTTATCAATCTCCTTCCCTTCGCTCTGCTGTAGCAAACTCGCAGCCTCTAGCCGTTTGTCGAGCTGAACAATCAAGGGGTTTCGGACGGCCCACCATATGCGATTGCCACGCCATACAGCGATGCGTGTCCTGGACTTGGAAAGCCGGCGGGCAAATTCTTCTCCCTCCACGGTCCGTGCCGCCTCCCACCCTTCTGGAAGCGACTCTCCATCTTGTGAGTCAACGTCTCGTTCAAAAAGCTCCCGCTCCTTCGCCAGCCGCTCTATCGAGAGGGCGGTCCTAGAATCCGAGGACTTGAGCGTGGATGTCGTCGGAGCAGATTCGGTCGAGCTCGGAAATGGTGTGTATTTCTTCAGGCTCAGTTTGTCGACAATCTCCTCAGATTGAGTCTCATGCCTGCTTGCAACGGTACGAATCCCGTATTTCCCTTCGAGACCTGCATCACTCGCTACTAGCCACTGCTTCTGGGGGTGTGCTTCGCTACCAGCGTTCCAGCTTTGAATCTCTACTCCACTATGAGGAACGCCGTTGATGTCCTTTGTCATGGAGGCAAATACATATCCATCCTCGTCTTCAGTGGAGGCAGTATCGTCTGATGAGCTGTTGTCTATGACGACTTGCTCAGGGTATATGTCGAACGTGAGTGTTGGCCGTGTGGGGTCGCCATCCAGGTTTATAAACATGCCGACGCCGGGATCTGCGGGAGTGGTGCCCATCACAAGAAGGAATTCTTCGGGCGTCGGTGAGGTAATGTGTGGCTTCAGGAGGGCGGCTGCAGGCCGTGGCGCTGGACTGGAAGATGGAGGGGGCGCTGGTAGGGGCTTATCAGCAGCCGGCGGCGGAGTCGAACTGTGCTCAGGAGGTTGAGGGCTCGATGGCTGTCCCGGAGGGGAGGGTGTCTGTGAGATGGGAAGCCGCGGGCTTGTGCCTTGAGCGTCAGGCTTCAGTGAGTCCGCGGCCGTAGCGGCGGTTCCCAAGCTGGCGCTTCGGCCATGGGTCTGCGAGCTGCTCGACGGCCGGGTCTGGTTCGAAGAGGCGCTTCGTCCTACGTTTGGGTCCTTGGCAATGTTGAGAACGTGTCCGAACTCGGCAGAGGCAGTGGGATTCTCGTCCAACGATGAAATGTTCATGAGAGGGATCTTGAGTTGTCGATTGACATCGATGAGGGCATACGTCTTCGAATCGGCCACGCATGCTATGGAGTCTCGCCGTACAGAAAGAGTGGTGCCAGCAAACTCGATGTTCTGAAGCATGTGAGTGCAAGCCCGGTAGATTGAATGACGCGGGACCTGTATATCATACCTTGATAGCGCGCACGTCTTCATCGATTCTCACAACCTGTATCCGCCTATTGAGAGAAAGGAGAACCGTCACCGTCTCGCCCGTGTTCGCAACGACATCACCCTGCCCCTCCTCGTTCAAGTCGACGCCGCCTATCCAGTTACAGTTCTTCACCTGCTTCGATCCAAACACCGGGCTCAGCTCCGGGAGAGAGTAGAAGGTGACCGTCCCATTGCACAATATGCAGGCCTTGCCAACGCGAGGCAAGAGCAGGATTTGCTGGACGCCAGGCCGTGAGGAGGTATTCTCGGCAAAGGCAGGCGAGAGTCTCGAGGCTGGGATAAAGACCGGCCGGCCGGACTTGTCGGATGGATCTGGGGGGATGCTGACGAAGTGCAGAAGCTCGGCGGCGGAAGTGCCCACGTAAAGATTGCCATCTGCGCCATAGTTAGCAGCATGTCACCACACATTGGTAGGCTGACTTTAGAACAAGGGACGTGGGCGCACGAACCGAAGTACTCTACGCAGTTGATCTTGATGCCGTCCTGAGAGCCATCGGCTGACAGCGGCACCGAATCTACCCACGGCTGCAGTACATAGGGCCCGTCCTGCGGATCCGCGGCGATGCCCGGCGAGGCCATGGATGTTGATGATGCCCCTCCACCCGGGCCATTGGATGTCATGACAGTCTATCTGTTGCGGGGGGTGTCATCTGAACACCGGAATCATGATGTCAGAGGGCGAGACGCTCCTGTATGGAGGATCTGGCGAGAGCAGCAGCGGGGAGGTGAGGAAGCGACAGAGGCCTTGACGAGTTGAGGTCTTATGGAGCTCTTGGTGGTTGGTGGTGACGAATGCGCCAGCCTTCCGTGGAGCTCTGGAGAGAGCTGCCGAGCTACGACATAGAAGTGCGGGCGAGGCTGAGGTGGGTCGCCGTGAGCCTAGCCTGTAGCAGTCACGGAGCGCTGTCTGCGCTGTAGTTCCGGGCCACCAGCGCCTGGAAGCTGGCGCAAGGCACCGCCAGACTCTGGCTACGTCAATCGTTTCACAACAGACACGCATCGTCGTCAGCCATTGGAGCGCCAGCCCCCGACCCTCGGATAGCACACCTCGATACCTCAATGCTTGGACGACCGACCGTAACATCACTCCGGTAGCTGTGCAGAGACAAACGGACGACAGCTCAGGCACCATGTCCAACGACACAGAAGGGGCTGCCGCGGTGACGGCTGTGGCGCAGAGCAGCGGCCCTGATGCTGATGCCGGGGGGAACAAGTTCTCGCATGCCATCGCGGCGTGGAGGAGTACGTGAAGCATACTGGAACAGCAATTCAAACTGCCTTGTATTGTCTGACCGTGGTGCGCAGATGTCGACCTGACGAGCTTGATCTCCAACCTGGATAACACGGCATCCGAAATCGTCACGTATCAGCGGGACTCGACGGTGCAGCGCAAGGACTTGGCGCAAAAGACAAAGGACTTTCGCAAGTTGGACGATGCGACAAAGCTGACAGAAATCAAGGGGCTTCTCAAAGGTGCGAGAACCCCGATGCCGACGAAGCCCGCGTCTTACAGGAGAACGTAGAACGCTGACACCTTATGACTGCAGCATACCAGGGCTTCATCGACCTCCTCACGAACCACTCGAAATCGGTCAACTCGGCGTTCCTCAAGGCATACAGCTCGCTGTCGGAAGCCCCCGATCCGTACCCGTTACTAGAAGCCTCGGTTGATTCGATGCTGGTGTCCGAGGATACGCTACCGAAAGTTACAGAAGAGAACCAGCGCCTACAAAAGAGCGTCGCGAAGCTCACAACGCAGCTCGAAGAATCCGAGTCCCGACTCCAGAGCGAGCGGGCCGCCCGAAAGGAACTCGAAGATCAATTGGAGAGCAAGGTCAAGGAAGTAGAGGCATCTTGGACTGCCGTCCTGGACGAGAAGAAGGATAACTGGGAGGCCAAGGAGAAGACGCTCGAAGAGAAGATTGCGAACCAAGAGCGCCTGCTGAGCGAAGTAAAGGCCAATTACGAAGTGAATCAGCGGCTAGGCAAGGCCAGCGGTGATGACCACGATGGTCAGCGCACTCAGGCTTTGAACGCAGAGCTGGAGATGCTCCACGCGGACCTGGAGAGGACGAGCTCTCGGCTGGCCGAGGTCGAAGCGCGGAATGAGCAGATGAGACTAGAGCTGGCCCAGGCCAAGTCGTCGCAACAGACTCAGTCAACATCCCTGGAGGACGACCCTGGATACATGCGTATGCGCTCCGAGAATTCGTCTCTGGTACGCAAGCTGGAAGCCGCCAGGGTAGAAAAGGAAGGGTATAAGCGCGAACTTGACAGCAAGCTACGATCTGTCGAGCGGGAAGTGGCTTTGCTGAGGGAGGAAAAGGAATCTCTCAAGGCAAAGGTGGACAAGTGGGCCGATTACGAAGAGGTAAAGCAGGAGCTCGAGGTTCTCAAGAGCATCGAGTTCTCCACGGGCGACGACGACGAGGCAGCGCAGGAGCTTGAAGGGGTTGCTAGCAAGGGCGATACCTTGGAGAAGCTGTTACTGGCACGTAACAAGAAGCTCAACGACGAGCTGACGATTCTTCGCGTTTCACATCAAGACCTGCAGCGCAGGTTGGAGGATATCCAAGAGGAGCTTTCGAGGACCAATGCGGAGTTGGAGAAGGCTCAGAACCTCAACGAGAAGCTGGAAAGCGACTTGGAGAGCCTCCAGGCGGAGGGCGCGAATGCTTTCCCGTCTGGTGCGTCCGTTGCTGGCACCTACATCACCCGGGCGCAGGGGCGCAAGGGAAGGATCTCACCCACATCATCCATCATCAGCGGAATAGATCCTCGGACGGCGCCGGGAGAGCGCGAGCCAATGGGGGGAGGCTCAGGCATCCTCCCCATGGTGGCGGCACAGAGAGATCGCTTCAGGAAGAGGAACGCCCAGCTGGAGCAGGAGCTTTCAGAAAGCCACCGGGTGGTGCAGCAGCTGCGACAGGAAGTGGCCGCTCTTCAAAAGGACAACCTGAACCTCTACGAAAAGACAAGGTACGTGTCGACGTACAGCCGAGGGGGAGCCACGACATCGTCATCATCGGCCTACGCCACGAACCCAAACCCATCGACAGTCACAATTGGCGGATCAGGAAGCCCCGGGATGGAGCTGGATCGGTACAGAAAGGCGTACGAGTCCAACATCTCGCCATTTGCGGCATTCCGCGGCCGAGAGTCTGCCAGGGCGTACCGGCGCATGAGCCTCCCGGAGAGGGTGGTGTACTCGATCACGCGCATGGTTCTGGCGTCGCGGACAAGCAGAAACTTGTTTGCCGCGTACTGCGTGGCACTCCACGTCCTCGTCTTCTTTTCGCTGTATTGGCTGGGGACGTCAGACCTCGAGAGGCACGCGAGCAATTTGGGGTCATCAGCAGCTGCGGCAGCGGCGGGGGGTGCGTCTGCTGGAGGGGGAGTAGGGGGAGGAGTGGCAGGTGGAGGAGGTCGTGGCGAATGGCAGGAGGATGGGTTTGAAGGGTGACGAGCGGTGGTTATCTGACGATGGTTAGAACGTGACAGTGCTTATAGGACGAGATCTTTGTGTTCTTTTCGTCACATGTATCATACACACGGAGCCTTGTTTCTTCTGTATCTCCTTGGAGTAACGCTTCTGGAACGATGGCTGTAATTCCACGGCGGAATAGATGCGTACATGTTTGCTATCCGATTCCTCAGTGTATCTGATATCCAAATCAGTCTCCGGACCAAAGGCTCAGTGCGGGATCCATGGACTGCTTTGATGGCCATTCTGGTTCACGCACAGAGCGAGCATAGTCTGGCCGAGGCGGACCGACCATTGAGGCATGCAGTGCTATCAGTTCATTGTTTAGACGCCGGCCACTGAGGGCGGCCCAAAGAGGGGACGCTGGAGAGATTACGCAGTCACTATATCCGTACAGTAGCCGCGTTACTTATCCAAAGTCTAGGCAATTTAACAGTTGGACAACGAGGACTTGCTCCTGGATGATGTATTCGTCACTCACAGTCGAAGAGTCTTGGCCCATTCTTTCTCATGCACAACATACCTCTGAAATTCAGGCACAAAGCAAAGCAAAACCAACATCATTGACCAACTACCACCCAACTTACCAACTGGTATCTACCTACCCGTTAATACAAGTCTGGTTTTTGGCGGGTGTGGGTTGCAACGACAGAGATCGGGAAGAGGCGAGGAGGGTAGGATGATTGGCCTGCAGCAGCGAGATCTCCGATTCCACGTTCTATTTCTGTACCTCATCGTCCCCGGTCGTTCTCATTGGTTAGCGGGACAAGGACGGCAGAACGGGAAAGAGAAAGAATGGTTCGATTTTTTGGTTTCTGGATTCTATTTTCTGCGTGTAACCGCCGCTTGGAGATCCGGCGAGCCGCGATGGCGGTAGGAAACTGAGGTAGGTTCTTCTGTAAAGGGAATGGATTGATTGGGTTTGAGAGGGCTTGTGTTGGACGAGAGATGATGAAAGAAGAGGTCAATCTGTTTCTTTGTGCGCGGGAGAGTAATTCATGTCGAGACGGCCTGTATATGAACCCATGCCTTGGCTCTCTGGATGGCATCATGTGCTGCTGATGATGTTCTTGTCTGAAACAGTATATCATCAACTGCTCTCCGGTGACACTCCACCAAGGGAGTCTTCAAGCAAACGTCTCAAGAAGAGACAATGATTCGCATGCCATCTACAATTCCCATCTCAGTTACAACCTCCATCTCATCTCAACCACAAAGAATTCCCCCATCTCTAATGAACCCGCTCTTTCGACCAGCCCAGGCGCTTAGAGGTATAACCGCTGCAACCTCACTCACCAATCAACGATTCCCAATCCCCAACTTCTCAATCCCTGTCCTGGGCGCCTCATCCGTCGACATGTCTCGGCCAATCAATCTCTTCGGCGGCAAACCATGACCCCCAGCCCAGTCGACAACAGAGTTAGTTCTCCCTTGTCTGCCCTTTTTCCCGCCTTGGCTTGCTGGGCTTCTTGTAGCCACTTGCTCGCTGTATGTAATTCGTCGTCTCTTCGGCTGCTTCTGATAGTTAGGGTGGTATTATTGCTTTTCCATACTAAAAGCACCACTCTTTTTTTTTTGTGTATGTTTTTTATTTAGAAGCAATTAATTACGTGCATTACATCCATCCTTTGGCGCCGGCTCGGATGGCGGCAAGATTGCCCGCCCAGCTGAGATCCCCCATCCCATCACGAGTGGCTAGCAAACAAGACATGAACGCAATGGATGAAGATGGACAGGGGACGCATGATCTAGTACGGTAGTAGCAAAGAGGGAAAACAAGTTGCTCGCGAGTGAGACATGGGGTTTACCGGTTGACGCATGTTGGTTTATAAAAGAGGTTGGGTGGCCGCTTTGTTTCTGGGGGATTTTTTTCCTGGGTAGAATCATCACCTTTTTTTGCTCGAACATCTCTTGCAGTATCATTTCCTTTTTCGTCCTTTTCCTTTTTTCCTTTTCTTTCCTTTTTTTCCTTTTTGGGTTTCCTTGGGTCCAGTCTATCATCTCTATTGCTACGTTTCTTCTTTACGTCTTCGGTAAACAACAGAACAACAACATCACTACTATCGTCGGCTGGTCCTTGGTTTCAATCAATCACAATCTCAACATCATTATCCACCAATCTGGTTATTGGACTCGAAAAACAACAAAAAAGAAAAGATCAAAGAAATAAAACATCCATCATCTACAACAATACCTACAAAATGCGTCCCTCAACGTTCCTCGTCTCGTCGCTCGCCGTCTTTGGTGCCCGCGCCGCTCCGGCCCAGCCCAAGATTGACCTCCACGACTTCAAGAATCCCGCCTCTGCAATCAACTCTCTCACCGAGTACTTCAACCTCGTCGCTTCAAAGACGGAAATCGCCAAAGTGCAGCCCACAGCGCAGTTGTGCGACATGTCCAAGGCTCAGATGCCCGCCGGTAAGATCCCCCATATGTTCAAGGTTCATCTCGACCGTGAACCATCCACACGGGCCGCGAAAGCCTCGCTCACGGAACACCAAATGGCTAACGAGGACATCCCAACAGTCGACGGGCTTCTCCCCCCTCCGTCTGCAAACCTGACCGTCAAGCACGTCGCCGTCGGCCGCGGCACGCAAAACTACACCTGCGACGCCAGCAAGCCCGACGCAGCCCCCGTCGCCACCGGCGCCATGGCCACGCTCTTCAACGTCAGCTACGTCGCCTGCGCCTCCGCGGACCTGCTCCAGAAGGTGCCCAACATGGCCGTCAACTTCAACTTTGACGCCGCCGCCGCCGGGCCCCTCGGCCCCATGAAGCTCGACGTGTCCGGCCACCACTACTTCCTCGACAGCACGACGCCCTTCTTCAACCTCGACACGCCCGCCCTCGACATGGGCACCGTCCCCTGCGCCAAGAACAGCAGCATCGCGGCGCCGTCGAGCTCGGCTCCCGGACCCGGTGGCGAGGCGGCCGTTCCGTGGTTGAAGCTGACGGCCAAGGCGGGCGCCACGGGCAGCATCAAGGAGGTGTACAGGATCAACACGGCTGGAGGCAGCGCGCCGGCGACGTGCCAGGGCCAGGCGGCCAGCTTTCAAGTGCAGTATTCCGCAGTGTAAGTTGTCACTTTCCTTCACAACGCTTGATTATATCGCGGGTGCTGACATTCCGCCTCAGGTACTGGTTCTGGGGAAGCAACTGAGTATAAGCGGGCAGTGAGGGTTTCATGATGGACATGATGAGTATGGTGCGGCTATCTCTTGGATTTGTAATTCCTTGCTGGTCAGATGTTGTTTTGTATATCCTAGTTTTATTTCTTGCCCCGGCCTCGAGAGCATCAGGCTGGGCATATATCATTAATGATCTGGGGGGTCGGTTAGCGTTTTTGTTCTTTGCAGAAAATGGATTGTGTGGTGCCCATGTATATACAGTATGATGTTGATAGGCAATTTGAGACGAACATATCGAGACGAGATCGAGCGTGTGTGAGTTTACTGGGGATGTTTTCTGTGTGAACGGATTCTTGCGTGCTACCCAACTGTAGCAAGGTCCATGAGTAAGATGGCGAGGTGTGTGTTCTGATACGGTTGGGAGTTCGGATGACAGTCACACCAGCCGATGAGAGTGGCAAAAGCCTCTCTGATCGTTGCCTGACCAGGTGATGGTACATCATGGCAAGATGGTCGTATGTTACCAATAAGCCAACTTGAGTAGTGAAGTTGGCTGGCTGGTGGTGCACGAGGGCATCTCAGGCGCACATACCGTAGGCAAGACTGTGAATTCATGTCTTCATATGCTCGCTTTAGCTCCGTGTCAGATTCTTCAGGGCAAGAGCGAGAAGAGACCGGACAAGGGTGTTGGAGTAATTACTATGAGGCTCAGAGGACGGAGTGTGAACATGCGCAGACTTTCTGTCGTGCTGATCAATCCCGCTTCATGTTCAATCATGGCAGTGTCCGCACATGTGAAAACGGGCACCATTAGGGCGCTTGCATCCAGATTAGGTTGGTGCTAATAAGCTGAGCGAGAGGTTAGCCATAAAGTGGCTGTACTTTTGTCTCCAAACTCAATGAGATGGCAGACGGGTACCTCTACACATCCACCAACATGAAGTAACGCTTGGCACCGGCCCTGGACACGCGGCCGCTAGCAGGATCGCTAGAACGCTATCCGAGCCATTTCCAGGGCATGGACCCTCCAGGGCTCTGTATCCCCGCCGCCTCCGCGCTGTGGTGACTCTCGCTAGGATGGATGCGATGGATCGCTTAGTGCCGGGGTCCGTGCAAGGGACGTGGACGTAAGGTACGGGCAGTCTTAGTCGATGCGCAGGGCCAGGTAATACCGGGAGGGTGGCCATCACAGTCATCCAGGGAATGTGATATCGTCATCCCCGAAGGCTGTGATGTGTGGCCTCGTGCTTTGAAATTGCAAATGGTAAGTTGTCGAGCTGGTCTATCAGATGAAGGGTGCTCAGCTATACGTGGCGAATTGGGGGACATGAAAGTCGGATGACCTTGGGTTAGGAGTGAATTTGACGTTGGCAAATGGAATAGATACAACTTCATCAGGTATTGGAGTACACTTGCTGGATAATGACTCTGGAATATACAATCCTGGCCTTCTATAACTTGATGCTACTTCAATCGGTTGAACCATCAAGGCGGCATATCGATATGGCCTTCGCCAACTACCGACTGCCGTGTCCAGCTAGATGAAATTCAAGAACCGTGGATATGCCCAAGGCCAAGAAACTGCAAGACTTCAGTCCTGTCTCAGCAAAACACGGCAGATCATGCCATGTCTCACAAAACCGGATATTACTACAGTCGCCAGTAGCAGTACCTGCTCTCTCCGGCAGCTGGCCAGGGGACTCTTGGTATCTGTACACGAAATGCTTGTGATATCGATATTACTAAAGTCAACTCGGCTTCAAAAATTCATCATTCCTTTTCAAGGGAGAGGCCACCCCAGCTGAACGACGGAGGGCTTCATGCTCCTACCGAACCAGTGCTACAACTGCTCTTCTCCTCGCATCCACGCTTCCATTCCATCCTTCCTCTCCCATCTCTCTCGTCCCAATGCCTCCTCCATTATTAGCATCGTGATCCGTCCCAGCCGCCAGAGATGCCTTTCATCGGCTCGGCCTTGTCCATCGACAGGCTGCTGGGGCTGCACCTGTTCGACAGCCTCAGCGGCCTCGGCGTGGCTGGCCAGAGCCCAGGCCACAAACTCCCGCCAGCCACAGCACCCGTTAGCGCTCTTAGTGCGCCGCGCACCGCTACAAATCGCCCCGCCACGGCAGCTGCCTTGCGGCCTCTGCGATCAACCTCCCGCAACCTCCATCCCTCCTCTGCCTCCTCCTCTGCATCGTCCTCCCGCACCGCCAGCGCCAGTCCATCCTCGCTCGCATTGGCATCGGCCCTGAATCTGCTCGGCATCAGCGCCCGCAGCGCTGAACCATCTCCGCCTCCCCCCGAAGCTGCACCGCGCCCGCCGTATCCCATCGCATCGTGGCCAATGGCTCAGCTACCGGTCGAGATCTTCGAGCTCATCACTCGCTATCTGACCCGGGCCGAGATCCAGACGCTTCGCCTCGTGTGCCGGGAGTTCGAGGCCAAGGTCTCTGCCCAATACTTTCGCAATGTCGTCGTTCCCTTCCGCTCGGAGCTCTATACCAGCCTCGACCGTGACGAGAACACCGTCATCGCGTCACGCCTCTTCTCCAATGGCATGCGCATCTTCGAGTCGTTTGGCCCTCACATCCTTCGCTTCGCCCTGTCACTCGAGCTGGACGAGTTCACGCTGGCCTACCCGCCCGTGAAGCCCGCTCAGGAGGCCGTTCCCGCCTTCTGGGGCATTTATCGATGGCCCCACGCAACCTACCATCGATATAGGGACCTTGAGGGCCTCGAGCAGACTGCCGATGAAACCGACAGTATGAAGAAGGCCCTACGTTGTCTAACAAAGGTTACGAATTTGGGGCTCTGCTGCGATGCGGGGCTGGGCTTCCTTGTCGGCCCCGATCAGGCCGTGCGAAAGATGCACAATCCTGATCCCGTCTTCAACACAAGCAACTTCCGCCAGGAGGTGCGCTCTGATAGGGGCGATGCCGTCACCACCGTCGCCGACTTCAATGGCGTGCCGCGAGAGCTCACCAGTGCCACTGCTCAGCATGACAACTTCAAGCGTCGAGTTCTCGAGAAGATGATTGCGGATGCCGGATTCGCTGGCTTCTATATCCACGAAGCCATTGACCTGCTGCTCGAGACCGAAGGCGTGTCGCTGTCCAATATTGATTTCGATGAGCGAGAAGTCCTCGTCGAGGAGCAGCCGCTGCCGCCGCCAGCCGCGCAGGATAGACGGGCCAGCCGTAGGAGGTGGCTCAACCAGCTGCAGGTGGTGCCGCAACAGCAGCAGGCTGCCCAACCGCTGGTGCCAGATATGCAAGGCCAGGGCCAGAACGAGCTTGGTCTACCGCATCACCCCTTCCAATTCAATGAAGAGGCGAATCCCTTTGACCTCGTCTTCCACGACCCCATGGACCCTCCACCAACCCATGTCCCAGCTCCGGCCCCGGCTCCTGCTCCGGTTGCAGCCATGGTTCAGACTCCGCCTCATCGCCAGCGCCGGGCTGAGAACCAGGTTCTGCGGGACTCCGTGTCGGATCCCAATACCAGTCGACAGCCTCTCATCCCAACCAACCTCACACGGGCACAGAAGGAGCTGCTTCTCGAGCTGGAATGGGCCCATCGTGCCATGATTCAGTCCTATGTGATCAGCATCATCGACAACGCTCGGGATGGCTGCTTCAGCAACCTGACCAACATCACCATTGCCAAGATTCCGAGTGCTCACGTCCACATCCTGTGCCGCAAGGAACTCTGGGAGAGTATCCCCAGAGTTAAGAACGTCTCCCTGGCCGTCATTGCTGACTGGAGAAGGATTTCCAAGACCTCCCCTGGTGTTGTCGCCGACACGCACGTGTCTCCCCTGGATGCCGTGAGCAAGGTTTACAATCTTCTCAATCGTTACATTGGACAGCAGCAAAACATCGAGACGCTTCACTTCGAGTGGATCTGCGGCGGCGAATTTGCCAGGGGCCCGTATCAGCGCAATCAGTACATCTTGCCGGCCCCCTTCGTCGATTCTCCAGAACTGATGAGTTCTGTTGATGGCGCCAAAGACCCCGAGAGGCTCTTGGATCTGCCCTATGTCAAGGAGTTTTCTTTGAAGAACTGCTGGGCGTCGCCACATGTTCTAACGCAAATCATCCGTAACATGGCGCTGCAATCCCTCGAGAAGCTGGAGTTCGAGTCCGTCTCCCTCTCTGGGCCGCCCGTCTTCGCCCCTCAGCCAGTCAATGTCGCCCAGGCTGCAGATGACGCTGGCCTTCCGCTCCCGCCCATCTTTCCCGGCGGCGTGGCTCCCATGATTGCGGGCCCTGTTGGAGAACCGGCTGCTGCCATGTTCCCCCAGCCGGCGCCCGCGCCTCCGCAGCCATCCGATGACCAGCAGAGCGATAGGCTTGTGTTGCCGGAACCATTTTCCTGGGCCGGCTTCTGCGAGCATTTCAGCCCCGGCATCAAGATGCGCATGCTTCCTCGATTCCGCGAAACGGCCGATGGAGCCGTCAGGCCGGAGGACCTCACTTTGCCCCTGGAAAAGGATCTTGCCCCCTTCCTACCGAATGCCGACCAGCTCGCTGCTGACGAGGCTCAGTACAATCTGAGCTCCATCACCTTCAAATCGTGTGGCTATGTCTTCCTTGACGTTCGCAATCTCGACGTCAGGGCACTTTTACCTGCTGAGGGTCAAGCTGCTCACTCCTTCGTCAACAGCCTTCGGCATGACATCTTCCACTCTATGCAATACTGCAAGGATAAGCTCCTTGGCCGTATTCTGCCGTACATTTTGCCTTCTGAATGGAAGACGCTCGAGACCGTTTTCCTGATGGAGCGCGGCTGGGCCAACTTGTACAGCACGCGGGTGTCTGATGATGCCATTGCTGACGGCTTCGAGTATCCTGGCACAGGCCGCTTTTCTGGAACCGTGGAGAGACTAGACGACGCTCAAGACATTGAGATGCTTGTATGATCTCTCAAATCCTTGTTGTCTTGCTAATGTCGACGGTCTTGTCTTCTCCCCAACTGATATGTCCTTTAATTATTGGCGACTTTCGGCTGGATATGACGTCTTGGGAAGAAGATGAGGATGAGGCTCTTGACGCTGTCCCCTTTTGTTTTCCTTTGCTTGCATTGTCCATCGGTCCTCTTTTCTTCGTTTGCACTTTGGCGTTTGGCAGACGTGGTTTGCCCTCTTTTCTTTCCCCTACTTATGATTGTCAAAGCATACGGCCCGGGCTACCTGACTGGCCTTTGACACAGACCATGTTGTTTAAGGTTATTGGATGAGCAAACGAACGTATAAGAACACGATACCCTCTGAGACCAGACGCTCTGGATGTTTGACCATGGGTAATATTCCCTCGACCTTTCGATGTCTATCTTCATTGTGCTCTGCGCTTTGAAATAATTGGCATGCGGATTCAGATGAACGACGATGACAAGGTGCATTTGGCGCCCTTTTCCTCTACCCTCGCTGTTTCTTGTCTTCAGATGAGACAACATGCGGCCACATCTTACGGTTCTGACGACCTGCTTTGCACCGTGTTGCGCCTTGTTCACGAGTTGAGACTCAACCATGGCGGATATACCCCCTACCCCCGCCTTTTCCTTTTTTTTTTTTTTTTTTTTTTTTTTTTCTCCTTCTCGTACTCTGGTGTTGGAATAGAAAGGATCATCATCGGCAAGATTGAGGAACTAGATCGTCCCACCCTGGTAGACGAAGGATGTTGCTCTTAAGACTATGAGAACTGAAGCAGACATGAAAATGCTGTCTTGGACGGTGCCTTGCGAGGCTCTTGACGAGACTGCAGCAAACTTATCGATAAGGCCGCGTTGAGCCGCCGATGAGGGTTTGCGGCATGAAAGGACTGAGCAGATATCATTGATGACGAGAAATTGGGCTTGAGTCTTCATGTAAGGAAATTGCTTGTATGAGTCTCTGTTTGAGCCTTTGTTTGGAGCGTGGATCTAGATGGTACTGACTGGGACGAATACGTCCGAGGATCTCTGGATGACATTCAGACTTTGACCGCGTCCTTGCTGAGAGGTACTACTACCTTAGGTAAAGGGTAACTGCGAATCAAGTTCTCCATATCGAGACTCACATGCCTAGATCACAAACGTCACCATGCACGGCTATTCTTCAGTGATGTTTGGTTCAAGCTTTTTTGTTTTTCTTTAAAAATTCATTTCATTGGGTTTTTATGCATTGCAAATTTTGTTGGCCCTTTAAAAAGAAGATTGCCATGCAACGGACACCCTCCATTCCCCGTAGCCTGCCATACACCAGGAGATGAAAAAGCCACGAAAATATGATTCCCTTTTTTTTTGCCTGCCTCTCTCAATCAACACGACAAAAAAACCAAGAGGGTAGAGGATAAAAACAAGAGGGGTGGAACTGTTCTTCTATTGATGCTCGCCCCCCTTGTATCCTCACCACTCTTTGTCCCGTTTTCTTTCCGTCAAGGAAACGCTCTTGAGCTTGGTTTTCGCTCAGGAGGTAGGTTCCAGAAAGAAACTCGCTGCTTCTCCATCCTCTCTATCCCGCTAACACACACGCCGTTTCACCATTTCGCTTGGTTCTGAAAAAATTTACGCGGCGGTGATGGCCTTGCGGGCGCGGACGGCGCGCTGGCGGGCGGTGAGGCGGAGCTGCTCGCGGCCGACAACCTCATCGGACTTCTGGATGACCTCCTCACCCTCGGTCAGGATGAGCTCGATGTGGCAGGGGTTGGACATGTAAGGGTTGATCTGCACGTGTTACTCTGATTAGCGACAAGCAGCAAAACAGAATGTGGGCCAGCCCGGTTCATCTTCCAAGTCGATTTCGGTTCGAGAAAGAAAAGGCTGGCTGCTGGAGTTCGAGGGAGAAGAAAGGAGTATACGTACACGACCGTGGGCACGGTACGTCCGTCTTCGCTGCTTGGGGGCCTGGTTGACCTGGATGTGCTTGACGATGAGGGCACCGGTGTCGAGGCCCTTGGCATCGGCGTTGGCCTCGGCGTTCTTCAGGAGACCGAGGATGAACTCGGCGGACTTGACGGGCCAGCGGGCGCGGGTGACGCCGAACTGCTTGCCTGTTTGCAGGAAAAGAAAGAATCCGTCAGCATGACTGTTCAGTGCAACGCCCGAAAGTATCCCCAAGTCCCCCATCTTCTTTCGAGATGACGCCCTTCCACCAATCTTCTCTTTGCCGCAGAGTCTCTCTCTATAGCCAAAGACAGCGAGGAGACTCTGCAGCCAAAGATAAAGAGAGGCGCATCTTTTCCCCTTCCCAACTCATGTCGTACCTTGGGCGGTGCGGCCAGTGCCACCGGCATATCGTCGCATGGGGACAGCCTCCTTGTGCTCCTTGACGTTCTCGAGGAACTGGACAGCTCGCTGCAGCTTCCAGCCGTTGATGGCCTGGGCGGTCTCGCGGGTGTTCTTGAAGGAAACTCGGAGGTAGGCACCGCGGGCGCGGGCCGATTTCGCGGGCTGAATCTCTGTGGCGGCGTATCGGACCTGTAATGGTTGTCGCAACGATCGGGCACAAGTCAGTCATTCGTGTTCCATTTTTCCTCCTCCCAAAGATGTCTCGTGGCAGAGCCACAATCTCTCGTGTGCCATGATGAATGTTTTCCAATCAAGAATTTGACCCAGATGATGCGACAATATGCTCCGACAGCAGATCCAACCCTGGCCATTCCAAAGTTCCCTCCTCTTTCCAGCATCTTCTTTCGGGAAACATCAATCGGGCGAGGGCAGCAAAGGGGGCAGGCACTCACCATCTCGACGGCTTCTGTGGTGGTGACTGATTCGACGACGTGGGTTCGCGGGCTGGAGTTGAGAAATTCTGAACTTTTGCCCTAGAGCGCTGGGCGGACCTCAGTCTTCGCTTACCGCTTCTGGACTGTTAGGGTTTCTCTGCCCTGGTCCAATCAGGTGGCGCGCTCACTTACAGACTTGCAGGTCACTGCGGTCACTGCCAGCAGAAAGTATGGAAAATGGGCGTAAAAGTCACCGCACTGGAGTGCAAATAATGTAGACAAGCAAAGTGAATGATTTCGAAGTTTGCAAGGCTTCAAAATAGATTCTACCAACTCAAGCTCATCTATTCATTCCTAATCTTGCCATAATATTGAGATTTCACGCGCACAAGTTGAACTTGCAAGTCACATGACATGCAAGATGATTCAGCATGCTCATCAACGCACGTGATGATTACTTCAGCAGGCTTGATCTCATTTTTTTTCCAAGTCTCAAAAGTTGTCGGAACAATGTCGGCGCGCTGTGCTCCACTACTGCAGTGGCCTGGCCAATAATGCCCCGAGGGTGGGCCCCGCGACTAAAGCTTCTTGCGAAAAGCTTCAAAAATTTCTTTCTCGCAGAGTCTCCCAGAAACAACGTGTTTGGCAGACCCGAACAAAGGCATCTTCAGCCTTTTGCGTCAATCCAGACACCCGCAGTCTCACAATCGCACGTCCTGCTTGATTCGGATTTCCTGAATTAGCAGATCACAGCCCTCACTCTACTTTCTCAATCCCTACGTCGACTAAACTTTCATCCATCCCATATCTCCAGATGGCTCCCTTCAACGCTCGAGGCGGTGGTGGTCGTGGCGGCGGTGCCCGTGGAGGAGCTCCTCGCGGTGGTCGCGGCGGCTTCAGCGGCCGTGGTTCTTCCAACGGTGTTAGAGGTCGAGGTATGCTTTTCGTCTAGAGGCGTTTGCGACTTGTCAAAGAATCGAGGGCTGACAGATCCTACAACAGGCGGCGGTGGTCGCGGTGGCCCTCCCGGCCGCGGTGGACGAGGTGGCCCTCCTGGCCGTGGTGGCCGAGGTGGCCGTGGCGGTGCTCGCGGCGGTGCTGGCGGCATGAAGGGCGGTGCCAAGGTCGTCATTGTACGTTGATCTCCCCCAGATCTGGGTGACCTCTGTGACAGAGGCGCCGAAGAGGAAATTTTGAACTGACTGGAAGCGTTCGCTTGACTAGGAGCCCCATCGTCACGCTGGCGTCTTTGTCGTCCGTGGCGGCAAGGAGGACGGCATTGCTACCCGCAACCTGACCCCCGGCGAGTCTGTCTACGGCGAGAAGCGCATCAGCGTGGACGAGGAGGTCAAGAACGAGGACGGCACCACCACTACCACCAAGGTCGAGTACCGACTCTGGAACCCCTTCCGAAGCAAGCTCTGCGCTGCCATCGCCGGTGGTGCCGATGACATCTACATTCGCCCTGGCTCCCGCGTGCTGTACCTCGGTGCTGCCTCCGGTACCTCCGTCTCCCACGTTGCCGACCTCGTTGGCCCGACCGGCTTCGTCTACGCCGTCGAGTTCTCCAACCGCTCTGGCCGAGATCTCATCGCCATGGCTGCCAAGCGCCCTAACGTTGTCCCCATTGTCGAGGATGCCCGTCAGCCCGTCCGTTACCGCATGGTCGTCCCCATGGTCGACGTCATCTTCGCCGACGTTGCCCAGCCCGACCAGGCCCGTATCGTTGCTATGAACGCCAACTGGTTCCTCAAGCAGGGCGGTGGTGTTCTCATCTCCATCAAGGCCAACTGTATCGACAGCACAGCCCCCGCCGCCGAGGTTTTCGCCAGCGAGGTTCAGAAGATGCGTGCGGAGTCTATTAAGCCCAAGTACCAGCTGACCCTGGGTAAGATTTCACCTGCGAGACAGGCCCCCTTCCGGCCTTGTTTTTGAATTGAAGCTACAGAGGCTAACATTTCGTTTCTAGAACCTTTCGAGCGTGACCACTGTCTTGTCGCAGGTATCTACATGCGCAACGAGTAAGCCAACCGCTTACTCGCCAAAAGAAAAAGCATGCTACATACACATACCGGCGTGTGAAAGACCTCTGATTGACGACTGAGAGAATCATCATGTCGAAACTATTTCCGCTTTGCCAAGTTTGTCAAAAGCTCCCGCTTTCGTCAGATTTACTCAGAAGCCCCACGTTTCCGTCACGACCGGTGAACTACCACTCTGCACGAAGATCAAACATCTTCGTCACGCCAGAGAAAGAAAGGGAAAATACCATGGCCTCCCGGCCGATTCTTTTTTCTTCTCAAAGAAAGGGGGGGCAGGGGAATGAAATTCAATTTAATGGCACCAAGGGGCGTTCCGGATTTAAAGGGAGGAAAATCTTTGCTGCTGCTGACTTGATTTATATCAGCTTTTTTTTTTCAATGAGCATTTCGTTGTTATTCGTTTTATAGGGTGTTTAGGGTCCTAAATGCAAAAGAAATGCTGCTAATCAAACGCGGAGTGTTACTACTCCTTTGCCTTTGTGTGATTGCCTACCTCTACATGCTATGTATCACGACCATGGAGGCCAAGAATAAACAATAAGTGCCTTGTAACAGGCCAAAAGCCGATGCCACAAGGTCCTACGGCATGACCGGAAACAGCCGTGGCGTGCAATGGCTGAAGTTGTGAAATGCGACTCTTTCAAGATATGCAATTCGAGAATCTGGCTTGATGAAGGATACAGACAAACTCCCTTCCTCGCACACTGTATAGCCAAGGAAATCCCCTAGCTCTATAAGCCCACGTGCATTCAGTCAGGACGTCTTTCTATGGTTTGTTGCGACATCTGACTTTGATCACGTACAAACTAGATTGCTCCTTTTGAACTCCGGTTCTCTTACAGGGTGGCTTCACTCTGGCCTCATGAGAATAAGGCCCCTCTGACTTCACGTTTCTATGAAGGAAGCCTTTCCCATAAGACAGAGATGCACAAGGTCAAACAACCTACATCTACCTTGCTGAAAAGCTCTATCTCTACCTTCATTGTCAGCCTTTTTTGACTTCTTTCTTTATACTACTGCTGCTCTACTTGTTTCCTTGCCGTGATTCGGCATGTTGGTCGACGAAACTCAGCGAGTCTCATCCGAAGACTGCTTTACTGGGCTTGCCAAGCCTCACATAAGCACTTGACGGATCTTGCACATATCTCGTGTTTTGTCATTATTTCAAGTGTACACTGTCCTCATAACGCCTGGTATTGCCGTCCAACCCCGAGTGCATATACTCATACATATGTTGATCCCATAGCTTTTGATACTCCCGTACCATTATTCCGCCAATTGCCGCCGTCGGAATTCAAACTCGGCATTGGCGTCTGGCCCCTTTGTCATCACCATCGCCATCGGCTTCGGCCGCTGATCGCCCTTCTTCAGCCTCACCTCGTAGTTGATGAGGAAGAATGCAAGGATCAGCTTAATCTCATTCCCGGCGAAGAATCGACCGGGGCAAGCGTGCTTCCCGGCTCCAAAATTGAGGTTCGTGTCGCAAAGGGATGTAAACTGCCAGCGGTTGCTCGCTTCGGCCGACTGTTGCCTCATGTTGTAGAACCGCAGCGCATCGAACTCTTCGGGTGAGTAATAAAACTGCTCGTCTATAGACATACCGGCCTGGGGAGCCAGAACTCTCGTGCCCGCGGGAAGATGAGTGCCATCTGAAAGGTCGATTGGTTTCAGAACTTTGCGTATAAAAGATGCTATTTGGGGGTTAGATTCGCCCAATTGGTAAGAGATACGAAGCTCACTGATATTCCCACGCAGCCGCTGGACCTCGCGCATGAAACTGTCAAGCTTCTTCAGCTTGGCCATGCTCTCCTTGCGAGCCCAGCCCCCTTCCACCTCTAGTATCTGATAGGCCTCTTCGCGTAGGTCAGCCTGGACTTCAGGGTGCAAAGCGAGATCGGCCATGCACTCGAACAAGAGATTGTTTGTGGTGTGAATCGACGCGGCAGCCAGAATGAGTTGTAACTCGGCATGCGTTTGAACGTCACACCTTTCGTCCTCGGGTAAAGCCTCAATGAGCCACTGCATGAGGTCGTTCGGAGGGTCGTGAAAGCTCGAAATCTCCATGTCTCGTATCCTTTCCTGCAGCAGTGGCTTCAGCAGGTACTTTGCGGTGTTGATGTCCCGTCGTATCTTGCGCAAGTCCGGCACGAGATACTGGGCGACAGGTCGAGCCCACTCTGGGAAAAGCTGCAGTTTAATCACCGACATGAAGACGTCAATGGCAAAGTTGATCGTCACCTCCATCCACTGTTCGTCGCGATTTAGTGAGGGGCCGACAAAAGCTCGGCCACTCAGTCGGGCAATTCCGCGCAGAGCAAAGGGCTGCCATTTGACAGGCGTCCAGTCCTCGCAAGGCGGGAACTCGGTAGCGATGTAGCTCTCCAATTCGCCCTTGAGCTGGGGTATCAGTCCGACTAGATTCTGCGTCAATCTGGTCCTGACGAGGAGCGACAGCATGTCTCCGTTGTGACCAGGCGAGAATTTGGTGTACTTGGTTTGGAGAGCCTGGTTGTTGGTTAGAAGTTGGTAGACTGTAAAACAACAGGAGGACCTACATCGGCTACTGCCTCTGTAGAGCTGAGAATGTCCTCGGGCAGTCCCTTGAGCTCGGCAATGAACCTTGGGGGAATCATGGCTTGGATTCCCTCTGTAGCCTTGATTTGGTAGACTTGATCTCGAAACTGAATCGGCAAGTAAGTCGTCAAGATCAGTAAAGTTGAGGGTGCGACTTCCAACCTTGTTGTAGCTTGCAACAATCTGTGACTCGGCGTCGAAGATCCATTTGAACTTTGAGGCCCTGTAGAATGGTACACTGAGCTTGCTAGGCTGGGACTTTGGCCGCAAAAGCCACGCAACGAGCAAGACAACGAGAGCGGCCACACAGTAGCTAGCTTTAGGTGTCCATGAGGCGAAGAGTGCCGGTGTCCCTGCCGCTGGGTGGAAAGGCGTCGAGTTGGACTGCGGGTACATGGCGACTTCTAAAGGATCAGATTGTGCTGAGCCGAGTGATGGTATCGAGAGTCCACGAATGCTGGCGGCTCGCATCTTTTGTGAGACGAAGAGAAGCTCGTCATGCGGGTGTAGAGAGGCTATGATTCCAATGTCTCAGAAGAAACGAGGCGTCTGCGCGGATGTCTTTCCAAGGAAGGAAAGAGGCTCTCCTGCAAGGAGGATAGATGCTAGAGCGGCAATGCTGGCATTTCACTCTATTGTCTTGAATTGTATCAGCACGAAAGACTGGCACTGACACTAGTATTTCCAAAGAGTCGTCATCGAGAGCGAGAGAGATCAATGTAAGCCGCAAGATGTTCCAGTCGACTCAAGTAGAGCAGCAATCCGGTCAGCGACGTTGTACGACAATATGGCAGCACGAAAGAAGCTGAGAACGCAGATATGAGAAAAGGACCAGATGTCAGAGCAATAACAGCAATGGCAAACCGAGTCGAGTTTCAACTGCGTCTCGTTTGCACTGACCGCGCCCTCAACCCGCTCGGAAGGTAGCAGAGGGCCCATGGTAGCACTGCCAGGCGCGTTGGTCGTGCAAGACGGCCGTCAGTCAATGGCGGGCTTGTCTGAAACAAGGCAAAGGATGCCGCAGGAGTTGTTCGGGAAGAGCAGCTCCCGGCACTAGCGGCAGCCCCAGAAGGGATTCCTGAGGGTAACCCGGGAGGGATTTGGGCCGATTGTCATGCGGGGAGGATGGAAGATCGGACATGGTGGTGCGGGATGCATGTCAGACCTAGCAGCGGATCGACGAGACATTACAACCCGTCTGTGGCATTCAGTTGTAGTCGGGTGCTGTTGAAGTCGAGAGTCAGCTGGAAATAGCATCAATACTAGTCGAAGCCAGGGGGGGCTTGCAGATTGGTTTCCGCCTCGCCTTAGCGAACAAGATCTGTCCCCCCTTGTTCCAGGTTCGCTCGTCTGCGACAGATTCGCAGACACTAGCGCATCAGACGCGGTTCGAACTGATTGCAAGAGATGTTTGTGTCTCTTTCGCCTTTGATGAGGGGAATGTCGATGTTAGCGGGAAGAGAGGCATTGACCGGTGAAGCGACTGTGTCTACCTACTAAGGTAGGTAGGTATATTTGAATGTGGAATGACCTTGATCGCAGCTGCCATTCTCGCTTGGATCCTGTTTCCGCTCACATCATTTGCGATGCAAGTACCGGTACTTCAGTATGCACTGAGGTAACATGTGATCAAATGTAGAAGCGACAGTATCGGTGGAACCGCCCATGATGCGACAACATGCATGTGCTCACCTCGAGCCTTGTCACTCCCTTTCATGTTACGAGTACGACCTCATAAGTCTTAGATCTACCATTACGAGAGTGTCAAGCTAGCCCAGGGCTCTTGTTACAGACAGCTGGACTTTGAGTTACCTTCTAAAGGCCAGCTGCAACGATCCAGCTTCCTCGGTTTGCTCGGTGATATGAGCCGTGCACTCTATGAGATGTGATCACACTTACTTACATCAAGGCAGGTAATTCTTTGCGAGATTTGACATTCGACTCCCGGAATCTCTATGATCTGATAGACATCAGCGAGATCAGTGAGATGAAACGTAAAGACGACCCCGCGTGGCATGCGCTTCGTGTCTGTAGTGCCATGGTGAGTGATTCACTATCTTGCGGCTGAACCGCCTTCTGGCTGAGCATCTGGACTCTCAGACTGCCTGTGTTACTTCACATCTGCCTTTCGAGATGATGAAGACATATTTGCTCACTGTATTTCTTTTTGATGCCATCGACACTAGTAATTAGGTGCCGCCAGCTGTTAACATACCGATATATCGCCACACCACTCAGTCTCTCACAAACATTTTCACAGCAACTCACCCACCCACCGTGACCCTTAGAAAGAACTGAATCATAACCCAAGCCCCATTGATTCATATCCTGTGATCCAGTAAGGACAGCTGCCTAAAAAGGAAACGTTACCCACGATATCCCACGAAAGGCCCCTCCACTTACCACCTCCCACAGCAAGATACCAGTCAAGACTTATAGAAATCTTCGACTCTAGTTGCTGCTCTCTAGATATCCATTGACCACGCAAACTCCGAGCTATTCGGATCTTTTCCTGGTTCTCTTCCTCTTTGCCCCAATCCCCACCATCTGCTTCATGAAACGTCGCCCCAGCATGCAGTCTGATGACAATAGATGATCCCAAATCCCACGTCTCCTCCAGGCTAGCCCTATGCACCCCAGATCTCCCCATTGTCACCAACACAGATTCACATAGACGACAGGGGCACTTGACAGATCCAACAAAAATTGATATACAACTGCATCTATGACTGCAAGTCTATAGAAAACGATAAAAGAAAACTCCGGCCCATGCATTCCCATTCGTCATTACTTATACCATATCCCGCTTCCCCCCTCATAACCCGCTCAAGCACCGTAAACCTTGACACGCTCATCAATGTCCTGGAAATCCTTAGGCCCAGCCTCACCCGCCTTTCCGCCAAACACAAGCTGGGCATCCAGCCGCCAGTGAGCAGGCACCTTCCAGGTCTCGGCGACCTTGAGGTCAATCAGCGGGTTGTAGTGCTGCAGGTTCGCCCCCAGGCCCTCGACCTCGAGCGCGGTCCAGACGAGCAGCTGCTCCATGCCGAGCGACTGCGCGGCCCACGGCGGGAAGCGCTCGGCGTACAGCGGGAACTTTGCCTGCACGGCTTTCGTGGCGTCCGTGTCCTCGAAGAAGAGCACGGTTCCCGCGCCGCCCTTGAAGAGCTTGAGCTTGTCGGCCGTCGACTGGAACTGCTCGGCGGGGACAATGGCCTTGAGGGTGTCGTGGGTGATGTCCCAGAGCTTCTCGTGCTCGGCGCCGAAGAGGACGACGGCGCGGTTGGTCTGGACGTTGAAGGAGGAGGGGGTGTGCAGGGTGGCCTCCTTGACGATGTCGTGGATGCGGCTCGTGCTGATGGGCAGCTCCTTGTTCAGGGTGTAGATGGAGCGGCGCGTCTTGGCCATCTGGAAGAGGAGGTCGGCGGAGAGCTTGGCGGCCATTGTGAGGTTGTTTGGGGGGGTTGTTGTTGTTGTGAGAAGAGTGGTTGAGTTTGTGATGTTGGAGGCGAGGAGGAGGAATGAGCCGAAGAGATTTGACAGCTGAATGGTTGCGGTGGTAGTGGTTGGGTGAGTTGTTGTTGTTCTTGAAGACTGAAGGGAAAAGAAGACAAGTCCGTTGAAGTCGAGGTGGATGTGCCTTGTAGTTATAGTCGTGACATCAAGGAGGATACACACCCACATGCACCACACACACCACACCTCGACAACTTTTGGTCCCGGACGCCACCAGGGGGGAAGCACCCTCACGGCAAACACCCAAACTCCGTTCAACCGCAGAAAACAATGGACCCGAGTCGAAAAGCTTTCCCATTAGGCATCATGAGCAAAGCAGAAGCCCCCAGTCTCCAGGGTCCGGTTCAGCCATGCACATGATGGACCTGAAGTGGATATTCATGCCATTCCCTGAAGATCTAAGTCGCGCGATAATAAGTGGCCTCGCCTTTTTTCCAGGACTCGGTATTAAACTCGTCGTGACTCGGAGACACGAGTCCTCGGTGTGGAGTCTTTGCCGTCTTGTTCCCCCCAGCCGTGATCCGAGTCCCTCTGTATGTAAATCTCTCGGACGCTTCGCTTTTTCCGAAACCATCGGCTTAGACACCGCTGACGAACCAGTATCGTACAAAAACACCCGTCACAAAGAAAGACAACCGGAGTTGCAGCACGTGGACATAACACACAATCATCAACTGCACCTTGTCCCTGGATCCCACGCCATGCAAACAAGGGGTGTGGTTGGCTGCATCTTCCATTGCCTTCAGGTTCCTTCCGCCACCCCCACTAGTTGTAGTTTGTAGCAAAAGCCACACGCAAAAAACAGCCGCGCGCTCGAAAAAAATGGAAAACGAGGGATGTTGCAAATCGGATAAGTAAGCATTTATAATCGGCACTTCGGCCCGCCAAGTGGGAGGGTACGCGTATTTGTATTTGGTGCTGCAGGGGTGTTTTTTCACTCGGACTACCGAATTTGACTCTCTTTGTACGGAGTAAGACTGATTGATGGATGGAGTGGGATGAGGAGAGAGAAGATGCCTACTGGGACATGCCTCCTTTGCATCAGCAGGAATACTCGACATTGAGGAGATTCAATCCGCAGACTACATCTTGATCGAGAGAAACGTCGGCTCTCTGCACAAAGTCCGTAAAGGCTTCGTGCTTGTATGTATGGTGATCGAGATGGATTCACGAATCGTTCAAGTCACATATTACTGCACCGATTTACAGATTACCCTGAACGAAGACAGCTCGATAAATATCCAAGTCCCTAATAAACGCAATCTCATACATCTGTTCGTAGATTCGAGACAATATCCATCATTTGCTTCTTCGAAATCGGCACGCACCTGCCGTTCGCAATCGCTCCTTTACAATACCTCTTCCTCTCCATCGCCTCGCTTCTCGCTCTTATCCCCAAAACCCGCCGCCGCCGATAACAGGCACGCACCTCGTATCCCGAAGCGCCGGAAATACAAAAGATATATAGTACTTACATACCAGGTACTGACATACACATATTATAACCACATATGCGCAGACAGATAACCTAGGTACCACTTCTTCTGTGAAGAAAGTCACTGGTCTGCTGGGTTCCCTTGCTCGGTTCATTGAGATCCCGCGCGGCTGGAGAGTAATCTTGCGTCCCTGCTGGACACGGCGTCCGTCTCGTTTGATGCCGATGCCGAGTTGCAGTCTGGATGGTTTGCCTATTTACGGGGACATTAGCTTCCTTCGATTATTGGGCGATTACAGGCATGGACGCTCTGCCGTTTCAGGCCGTCAACCCTGATGTCGTATCTTGTTCGCCATACAGTCAGACGACATACTTCAACCATCAGATTCAAAACTCATTCTTACAGGCAACACTCACGTCAAGATAGATGCTAATTGCTCCGAGGCCTCATTCACATGCATAAATTAACAATAGGCTACAGACCTCTAGACTCAAAACAAATGCAGTAACCGATACGCCCATTAGCCCCCTCTCTGATGGAGAAATGAGAGAGCCCAATGCATTCTTGTATATGCCCCTTCCTCGATATCCCAGGCATGCATAACAAGTAATATCAGATCAGTTCCCAGACAAACAGACAAAGAACGCCGACTCCGTAATGCTTCTGTCATCCCCGAATATGCACCCTCTGGCACTTGCGCGCCGGATCCGCGGGGGGGTTTTGTTTAACCATTTTTCCTGTTCGTCTTTGTGCTTCCTCTTTCCAGTTTGGTTGTGACATATCCACCCCTGTCCCCTCGGTAAAGTAAAGACATTCACCAAGTCTCGGCAATGTACTGGCCAGCCTCCTTCTTGAGCTGCCAGAAATTGCGCGCCTCCTCGCGCTCGAGGTTGCCCTTGGCCATGGCCACGTCGACGAGCGCCTCCTCGACGCCCTCGCCCATGCCCTTGGAGCTGCCGCAGACAAAGATGCGGCCGTCGACGGCGTTGACGATGCTCCAGACGAGGTCGGCCTGGTTGCGCACCTCCTCCTGCACGTACCGGCCCTCGCCGCGGCGGCTCTGCACCACGCGCTTGACCTCCTCCTCGTGGACGCCCCATTCGCCGCTGTAGATCTCGTCCAGCAGCGAGTCGCGGATGCCCTGCAGCACCCACACCTTGTTGGCGCAGTTGGCCTGCTTCAGGCGGCGCTGCACGAAGCCTCGGAACGGGGCGATGCCCACGCCGGCCCCAATCAGCAGCATCGGGCCTTCGGCATTGAACTGCCTAGCCAGGGGGTTCGCCATCAGGCCCTTGAACATGGGGATGTAAAACTCCGTCTTCTCCCCGGCCTTTTGAGCCTCGATGAACTTGCGGGCCTGTCGCTCAAAGAAGCCGGACCCCACGCCGGTGCGGGATCCCTCCCGCCAGTCTCCCGTCTCGTGAACCGTGACGGCGATCTCGATCAGGCGGTGCTGCTTCTGGTCGCCCCTCTGGAACGACTCATGCGGGTCGTTGGAGAGAGAGTAGAAGCGCGGCATGAGCTGCTGCAGCGTCGACAGCACCTCGTCCAGAGGAGGGTGGGAGCTGGGGAAGGCGTGCAGCAACTGGGAAACGGTGACACTAGGGCCGGATCTGAAGTCGCAGAAAGCACCCTGGCCCTCTGCAGCACAGAGGAAGTTGAGAATCTTCTTTTCATTGTCGGCGGTCGCGTGCTCGGCCAGCACTCGCAGCAGCGCCTTGGTGGGCGGATACGACTGCAAGTCCGCGCACCAGGTGAGCAGATCCCGGCGCGTAGTGACGAGCTCGCGCGGCTTCTCGTCTCCCCAGACGGTAGGCCAACGCCCGCCCGTAGTCTTGAGCAGCACAGGCTTGTCTCGCAGGAAGCGCGGCACCATCAGAGCGTCCAGGACATCCTCCACGACGGCCTCGGAGTTGGGGGCAACGACGCCAATGGCACCGCCCACCTTGAAATCAGTGTTTTCCTCGTCGGGATAGTCTGTGATGTCCAGGTCAAAGTGGTATGTGCGCTTCTCGGCACCAGCCTTGGTCAGCTCCCGCGCTGTGTGGATCTTGGCCGGATAGACATTGTAGGGCGGATGGGGCTGAACGAATCGCGGAGGCTGAATGGATGTGTCGACGGTCTGGAGCTTGTCCGTGGCCATTCGGCCGAGGTTGCCAGCGTCAACGTCGCCATCACGCTCCAGAGAAATGGCAGAGTCGGTGGGAGAGGACGGGCTCGGGGCCTTGGGGACCGAACTGAAGGAGACCTTCTTCTCCGGAAGGTCGACAATGTTGGTCAGGACCTTGGGGATGTCGCCAATCTTGAGGCCGAGGGACCGGAACGCCTCGTTATCGGGCAACGGGACGGACTCGAACTCAACGCCGGCCGGCCTCGACCCGTCCATCAAGCAGCAGCCGCCGCCGCAGCAGCGAGTAACAAACTCGGCGGTCGTCTCGCCCGTGATGCGCTGGATATCGCGGGCACTCTGGGCAATCAGTCTTGTGGAGGCGCGCCGCTGGCGAGGCTGGTCGGCTCGAAGGGGCTCGTCCTGGTCGTCAGACTCGTCCGAGTAGGTCAACGAGGGGGCGATTGAGTCTGCCTTTGGTGTTGTAGGCATGCCCTCGGTTGTCCCGAGGGACAGGTTCTGCATTCGCACAGACTGCATCATCACGTTGTTTCTTGTGATGGTGTGAAGAGGCGCGAGAGTTGGTGTGTTGAGGTGAAGGAACAGAGGAACAATGGAGTAGAGACGAGGAAGAGGAAAAGAAGAGGTCGAGTAGGTATGGAGAAGTCGAGGGATCAGAGAGGCGAGGTCGGTTCGGCCAAGTCCGTCCAGTAGCATGAGCAAACCAAAAAGATCGACCAAAACCGGGGCAAAGGAGGCTGAAGTTAGGAGATGCAGGCAATGGCCCGACGAATTGGATCCGTGCGCGACAGCGGTGCACAGCTCACAGGGCACGACTCGACAGCTGAGTCGTACGAGGATCGGGATCGAGTGGTTTGATGTCGGAAAGGCTAAAGATGAGGCCGGGAGAGCGATTGGGAAGAAGAAGGAGGAGGAAGGGTGAAAACCCGAGTACGGCTACCCGAGGCTTTTCTGGGGAACCAAACGCACCACCAGCTGGTACAGGTGCATACAGTACAGTAATAGACTATGACAGCCACACACAGCCGATCGGATCCATGCATCTGCGCTCTCTCTCAACTGAACCCCCAACATCGGCCGTCTACGGAGCCCACACAGACCCGCCCCAAAACCCACGGCCCAGCTTTTTCCCTCCCATGCAAAC
This sequence comes from Trichoderma sp. PF4103, assembly GCA_023628735.1. Lineage (NCBI taxonomy): Eukaryota > Fungi > Ascomycota > Sordariomycetes > Hypocreales > Hypocreaceae > Trichoderma > Trichoderma sp. PF4103. The sequence goes on from JAMAKC010000022.1 coordinate 370,637, forward strand.
GTAAACGAGTGTCTGTGAAATTTGCCATTGGAACCCGAGCGCACACACAGCACAAGCCCTGGTGGCCCGGTTGCCCCCGCGGTGCTGATTGGCGGCGGTGGAGTCGGAGCTCCGATGGCTGGAGCGCCACCAATGAATAGATGGATTACTAGTACATAACGAGGGACGCTGGCTCTGGTTTGATCTGATTCACTGGGAGATTGATACTGGCTGATTGATAAAATTCGGGGCCGGAATGGCACGGGAGGCTGTCAGCCGTGGTTGTTGGGTGGCTGGCACAATGTGTGTTGTTGCACAGTGATGAGAAGACATGTGAGAGGCTGTTGGCGTCTTGTTATCAATCAATGACGGCATGCATGTGTCGTATGCACATACTTCCATTCCAAGACATGCATGCATGCCACACTGTTCTGTTACTGTACAGTATGTCAGCTAGAGTAATCAGCAGCAACAGACAGACAACCCAACTGCCCCCTCCTTTGTTGTATGACAACTGCTCGGGGCTGTACGAACAGCGCTTGGCTGGCTTCATCAGAGTCTGACAAGCATCGCCTACAGTTGCGCCGCTCCGGGCCCGCTTCACGAACCTTCCCTTCTTGGCATTTCCCCCCAAAAAGTTGCGCCTTTTGTTCGCCAAGCTGACTGTAGTGTTTGTAACAGTTGCAGGCTGGATGGCCAATTGCCCATGCTATGCAACTATCCATCACCTTGTGTTTAGCCAGCTAGCAAACAAACGGAAAGCAAAAAAAACATCGCCACGCTTCCCCATCCGGGTCAACGCAAACCAACACCTCTCTCGCGCCATTCCCTTCCCTAACCCGAACAAATCATCCCAGCCCCTAGAACCCCCCGAAGCGTACAGTACGAGTAACACAAGCAGAGTCAGCACAACCTGAATCTCGCAGAAAAAGCATGGGGGGGCCACCGTGCAGGAAAAGATGGGGGTCCATCATCATGGTCGTTCCCTTTTCCCCAATGGAAAAAAGAGTAAGAAAAAAAAATTATCTGATCCATCTTATCAATCCCATCTAATCTCTACGGTTTGGCATTAACGCTCCCCTTTTGCGGAGTCGAGTCGGGCTTCTCCCCCGACGTCGGTCCTTTCTGTTTTCTTTCCCGGCAGCTCGTACATTACATGTAAACTCAATAACCCTATTAGGATGTCAGGCTTTGCTGTCTTGTCGTCGGGTAGCAAAGCATTGCAGGGCGCATGGAACGTAGCAATGCAGGTAGCAGATGACACAGCAATTCACCAGCAAACAACACGAAGCAATTGCTGTTATGTGCTCGAGCCCGCATTGGGCGAATACTGTGCGGATGATGCATACCTATAGATCTGTGGCCAGCAGACAAACCTGTATGATACCGTGACAGCAATGCTGAGAGCGTTTAGATGACAGGAGTCCCCGTCGGTGAAGCATCCCCAACACAAAAGACCACCAAGTCAAAGTAGTACAAGCTCACCGATTCATTCCCTCCTGTCCCAGCCCATGCCCGTGTACGGTGTCACATCGCTACTCGTATAGAATCAGTCACTTCTCACAAATCTCCAGGCGTGAGTTTGATCTCCGCTAATCTAATCTCCCCATCTGATAAGATTCCCCCTCGCCTTGCGCCGTAGAAGAGAAAGCAATACTAGGTACCTAGTAGTATCATGTGTCTCATCCCCTGCGACATTGTCTCTCTTGTGCAGGCATATCCAAATTTCAACCCTAAGAATAAGCCAAGTTTCAACCAAACGATTTTGCCTTGTTTGGCTTCATTCCTGTCCTGCAATTTCCAGAACCGAGCCATTCGTCCCGACACCTACATGTACGTGGTGGCCTGACTTCCCACCCTTTCCATCGACCCAAATTCCCGGTATACCAATCGCCAGGGGGGTATCACGAATACGAACGACCATCTCGATCGCCCTACCCTGTGACACAACTCGAATCAGACGAACATCTAGAAAAACGCATCTCATTCGCCTCATTCAAGCGGTCTACGTACTAGTAAGAGGCAATAAAAAAACAATGGTTGTGCGTCCAGCATCAGCGATTCAAAAGAGGGCATCCATATACGAATGCAGAACGTACTACCTACCACATGCTCTGTCCTCTCTTACAAATTCCAACTTTTTGTGTTCTATTCGACCGATAGGCTTACACGACATGGCGGTATAGAAGCTGTGCTCGAGCTTCATGATACTCACCGCATCGTTTCGCATCGTGATACAAGACTCTGGAACGGCGTCTCATGACCCTCGGTCTATCGCGGTCAGCGGCGCAGTGTTCAACGAGACACGGCGAAGTTTGCCAGTTGATCATGGCGATTTCAGTTCCAAGCAGACATCAAAGCATACGATCCAAATCTCAAAGTGAATCAAGCATAAGTGAACAAAAAAAGATAGGTAGTATATGTGGTATGAAATAAGTCATCCAGAAAACACATGGAAATGATGCTGACAAGCTCAATGCCACGCTCTGCACAGCACGCGATAAAACGTCAAATCGACAAACACCACCATAAATGATGAGGCTGGTGCAATCGCTATGCAGAGAGGGGAAATAGTAAGGCGAGAAGAAGAGAAGAAGCAAACAAGTAAAAAGACAATTATGCCCATGAAGAAATCCAAGGTATAAACGTAAAACCACCCTTCCCCCCTTTCTCTTGCTTTTGTTCCAACCAATACGCAGATCCAAAAGGAAAATTACTCTTCGCCGCTTTCGTTACTGTTGTCGTAGCTTTTCCATTTTCGTACGTTTGTCTCTTGCTTTTTTCACATTTTCCGTCATGATTTTCCACCCTCCTCCTCCGTCATCTGGCGCTCTAGGCTCCTGGTTGCCGCCGCTGCTGTTCCCTTGACAGGCCGTGGACTCAGCACGACAGGGGCTGACTGCGCGATGCGAGTCTGGGATCCGGCAGGCTGCGTCGGCGCATCTTGACTTACCCCTCCCGAAAGGCCCTCCTTATGACCCCCGAGCTTGCGCAATAGCATCGCTGACTGTTGCTGAGCGAGCTTCTCTAATTGCGCTGTGGGATCCTTTGACCAGGAAACTCCACGTCAGCCACCCAGCATATGTGTAGAGACATCTATTTAGCTGCTTAAGATTGATTAGTACGTACCCATTCGGACTGTGGCGGCACGCCCTCAGCGGCCGGGAGCACCTTACCGGTGGAATCGCGTCCCCGGGGGACTGGTGCTGGTGTGACCGGCAGACTGGGTCTCTCCGTCTCACTGGGGAAGTCGGTAACCTTCTTGAAGCCTCGGGCTTCTTCATCCTCTTCGTCATCGTCGCCTTCTTCGCCTTCCTTGTCGCGGCTGCTCGATCGGTGGTGCTTCTCAACAGCGTCGGCGTACTTGGAGATGCCGGGCACATCGTCCCAAGCATTGGTCCGCGAGTATGTCGTCCAAGAGCCCGTTCCGGCCTCGCTCTTGACCTCCGACGTCCTTGAAGCGGGAGACTTGGGAGGAGACTTTGTTACTGAGGAGCGAGCAGTCGACTTGGCGGCAGGGGCTGAGCGAGCAGGAGTCTGCGCCTGCAGCTCGGGCTCGTCGCCGTAGAAGGACCTGGTGGGCTTAGGCTGGTGGCTCTCCCAGGGGAAGATTTGTCGGGGTGTCTGGCTCGGGTAGCCAGAGCCTCCCGCTGGTGTGTCAAACTTGATATCGGCCAAGGAAGCGTTCCTAGGTTCGAATTAGCATGCCCGTGTCTCTGGCAAAGAGGTTACCAGGTGATTGCCTTACTTTTGCGATTCGTACGCCTGGTTGTAGTTTCCACCGTTGTTGGCAAGCTGGGAAATCTCCTGTAACAGCATTAGCCTCGACGCCCTCTCGTGGTCAAGTACAATTCTTTGGCAGGCAGTAACTCACCTTCTCGCGGTAGTGGCGGTCATACACAGCCCACCATCGGCCCACCATTTCGTCGTAGGCAGAGCTGCCGTAGGAGGCACTGCGGCCGGCGCGCCAGGGCTTGTCCGTGCCGATGAAGTGAACCAAGTTGATGCTGGACTGGAAGTGGCGGTAGGCGGGGAGGTACTGGTAGTGGGCAGAGGGGGTGACGTTGTAGGTGAAGGGCAGGCGGTGGAAGTTGTTCTTGAAGTGGATGTTGAGGAGACCCTGGTCGGCACCGTCGAAGGAGATGCCCCTCTCAGCCATGGCCATCATGGCGTGGTAGTCGCCGTTGTTGGGCGTCAGGGCCATGACACCGGTGTTGAAGATGTCGGGCCAGCCGATATCAGGAGAGGCGGCGAAGGCGTGGGGGAGGTCGAAGAGCTCATCAGGGGCGCGATAGGCAACGACGTCGGCGTCGATGTACACGATTCGCGAGAACTGCGTCTGCTTCCACAGGTTGATCTTGGTGAAGGCAGAGTGCAGGTCGGCACGGTTCATGAGGTAGAGGTTGGCGGGCTTGTCATTGCGGATTCGAGGCACGGGCAGGACGTAGTCGTAGACGGTCTAAGTCACGCAGGAAGCGAGTCAGCACATTGATCTCCTAGTGTGTCCGGGCGCACATATACGCATATATAGAATCATGTATAAAGGCACCAAGAGCTTGAAAGCTCCCCAAAGACGGAATTGAAAACGCACCTTGAGCTGGACAATGGCATCGGCAGTCACACCGTCGAGGGTGACGAGGACGGCGAGCTTCTTGGTGGTGCCGGCATCGCGCAGAGAGTGGGCGAGCACCAGAGCACCTGGGGGTCGTTAGCGACCATTTGCGGGGAGAGCTGGCCAGAAAGAGAGAGAGAGCAAAGACGTACCAGGAAGATAGGCATCGTTCAACAGAAGCTGTTACATTGTGATTGAAAGTTAGCTTGCTACCCCTCACAGATCAGGGAGCGCGACGAGGAGGACGAACCGTAGCATAAGCATGCTCGCCCCAGCTAGAATCAGCCATGATTGTTGTGTAGGTGAGATGGTCACGAAGCTTGGAAGAGAGGCGTCTGGCAATGATGACGACAGGCTCACGAGGAGAGAGAGAGACGGACGGACGGACGGACGAGGTTTACGGAAGAGGGAGCAGGAGAGGAATCTGGAATCAGCTCCTGGGGGCAGGACGGGGGCACGGGTAGAAATAAAGGAAAAGGGCAGTTGGGAGGCAACTTTGCTGGTGATGGAGGTTGGAATTGGGTACGAAGTACAGTAGTACGGAGTACGTACTGCCCTGGCCTGGACGAGGTGGGCGAGGCGACGGGGTACATACAAAGAAGGAGAGGGTATGGGGAGGTACTTGGATCGGCAAGGCGTGGACTGGGGGGGAGGGTGGCGTCGTCAAGGTACCGTCGGGCTGGGGCGCTGGTTCTGCTTCTCTGCGTTTCTGTTGTATTTTCTTCCTGTATCAATAGATTGATGGATGACTGCTTCGGATATGTATCTTATCCTGATTCAGTGTCCTGTTGCTGCAGTCTGTTGCCAACTCGGATATGCGTCTACAGGCAGCCGGCCACTTCGCATTGCTGCCACGTCCCAGCGCTGCAGTACATCGCAGCTACTGTACACCGTCCGCGCATCTCGATGCCATCACTGAAAGCCCATCGAAACCCACAGCTTAGTCCGAATCGAAGTACCTCCAGGATATCTAGATACAAAGTAGGTAGCTCGCTGACAGCAAGATGGGCCTCGTCCGCCCGGCCTAACACGGGCCCTAGGACCTTACCCGGGGGGGGGTCCAGCTCTGTTTCTGGTGGTGGCGGCTGGCTTGCAGGATGGCTTGCAAGCGAACTACTTACAACCAGCATGCAGAACGCAGAACGCAGACGCAGAACGCTGCAGAAAAAACGCACATCAGGCCGATAGCAATGTACTCGTACAGTAGCACAGCCCATCCAGCCACCCATGTTGGTGGCCCCTGTTCCATCGACAGCGCATGCGTTATGCAGCTGAGTAGGCAGAACTGCAAAAGTTACCCCTCCATCGCGAACCCCTCCATGAGCGGGAAAAAAAAGAAGAAAAACTGCCCCTCCAAAGAATGCAGGAAAACCCCTCCAGCTCGTGTAAACCAGCCAACCAAATCACAGCCTTTTTCTGCATCGGTTTCTTCCTTGAGCCATATTCGCATCAACTGCAATCCTTCTTCACACAACAATAGATGGCAAGCTCTCTCTGTACTCATTGACCTCATCCACACATAAGAGAAGCGGTAAACAAACAACGTCTACTAGCAAACAAATAGCGCTCCATCTAGCAGAAAGGAACCTGGAAGCCACCAAAGATACCCCAGTGGTCTAAACCAAGGCAGAAGCTCAACCACCCGTGATGGAGCCACCGCCGACTTTGATAGAAAAACACCTGAGCGGACCAGGTTCTCTCCTCTCTGACCAGGTTTCTCCTCTTGCCGATTCGATACGGCACACGGGGCATCCACGATTAGAACTGGAGCCAAGCTCACATCCAACGCTATTACTACCAGCCTGGTACTCAAACCCCAGCTAGCAGCATCTTCGAATGCGTCACTTCCGTTATGCAGCTTTCTGCCCCCTCCTCCCTCTTCAACACACTCCCACACATTCTTCGGGGGGCAAAGGAAACGAAAATTTTCTCTCAAGCCAATTGCTCTGCCCCCTTTGCCCATGCATGCTCGCCATCTCGCCTCGCATGGACACGGCGAATCCGAGCATCAGAGACTGGAAAAACCAGGAAAAAATCGCAAACTATTCCAGTCCCCATTCCATGGCCTCCCTCCTCCTCCTCCTCAAACCGCATCCATGCCTCAACCCCCCGTGGATCCCCCCCAGCCATGCAGCAAGCGAAAAAGGGCTCCGCAGTTGGGACTCAGTGCTTCCGTGCCACTCTCCCGCAGCTCATGTCTTTCTGCAGATAACCAGTTTCCGATAGAACTGCTAATAGTATCACTGATTGATTGGATTGGACTGGACTGGACCGAGGGCTTTTGTTCAATCGGGGCCCAACGCGCGTAAGCTCCGTTCGTCAGGCTCACCCGCATCGCATCGAAAGCACTGCCCTCCCGAGTATGCAGTAGGTAGTTCCCCCCTCCCCATGCGAAATGCGCGCAATCCGGCCGCGGCCGCTCCTCATCACGTACAAACGTGCCGCTGCGAGCTCTTGTTGATCCCGGATCGCCTGATTGAATGGCCCGGACTCTTCTTTTGATTCGGGAGCAAAAGCCCTGGCGGGAATCCCAGTTTCCCAATGCACTGCGAGGCTGGCGAATAGAAGTACTCCTAGCTCCTCACACCATGGGGCATATCGCTTTCTTCGAATGTTCGGCCCGTTAAGTAAATCAGACGGCAGCGTTGTATTATCTGCCTCGCGTCTGAATGGGTCTTTCCTCCCATGCTTCCTCACTATCAGCTCTTCTTCTTCCCCCCTCCACCTCCTTCAGCCCGCAAGTGTAGTTCCATTGCCCGGCGAGCCATCCGGGTAGTACTCGTAATAATCCAGATGTATGCAAAATGCCCATTGATACCTGATTCAACCCTCCAAAGCCATATTCAATCCAGCCCTTCTCGGCATCCGTTTCCTGAGGCCCTTTGTCGGGCAGAAAGCCACTCTTTCGACGGTCGCCTTGAGAACGGGGCACAATATGTATGCCGGAAGGATACCCAAACGACACCCTCCTCTCGCGAAATAAATAGCTCTCTGATGGAAGCCTTCCCTCCTCCTCCTCGGCAACGATCCAGACGCTCCGTTGGCTCCACTGTTCTCTCGTTCTCCCCGCTTGCAGCTGGGTATCGATCCGTTTACTGGACGCAGTGGAATGGCATAGATAGATACGAAGCAACAGAAACGGCAAGCAATGCATACCTGACAGCAGGTAGAGACCTTTGGTGCTTCCCAAGATGTCGCCTTCACATGTGATTTCTGACAACACTGCAGAGCTTGGCCAAGTATACGAGTAGATAGATAGGTAGATAATAGCCCTCCTACCACCGACTGGCAACTCTCCTCTGCCCCTCTCCTCAATAGCCCCTCCTCGTGAACAGGAGCTTGGGACAGCATTCTCATTCTACATTGGTAATATTCCAACAAGTGATACGATGCCAACGCGTTAATAACTCATTCTATATGCCCTCTTTCCCTCGATAATCAAACAATGCAGCTGCAGAGACCGAAAACAAGTGCTAAACACCAAACAGAGAAAAAAAAAGCCTCTCTCATGCAGCCATCCTGCAATGCACGTATGTATGTGTGTATGCATGCATCCTCTTCAAAAGACTGGCGAATGTCTCCCGCCAAAGCCCCCTCACTAGAGGTCCTTCTTATACGCATGCTCCGGCTTGTGGGTGGTCTCGTAGTCGATATGAACGTAGGCCCGCTCCACGTCGGGCAAGCTCTCCAGCTTGATCTGCAGCTCCTCGGCCACATCGTGCGTCTCCATGAGCGTCCGGGCCGGGTCCATGACAATGTCCACCTCGGCAATCAGCCGCGGGCCCGAGTGGTAGACTCGCACGGTATCGATGCCCTCGATGGCGTCCGAGTGGGTCAGGCACACGTACGTGATGAGCTGCTGCATGTCCAGAGGCGCGACCACGCCGACGAGCAGCAGGAACTCGTTGAAGGCAGTGTACAGCCAGATGCCCGACGTCAGCAGGGACAGCAGGATGGCGCCCATGGGGTCGATCCACCACTCCAGCTTGGCGCCGCCGACCGACGTCAGGATACCGAAGCCGTTGACGAGCAGGTCGTTGCGGTGATCCTGCCACAGGATGTTCACCTGGCTGTACTTGTCCTTGAGGGACCAGCAGTACAGAAAGAGGCAGAACTTGGTCGCAAACGCCGCGCAGACCGAGATGACCGACGGCAGATGAAATTTCTTGTCGCCATCGCCATTCGCTAGCTCCCTGGCGGAAAAGGCAATGATGATGAGGGCCACGGCGCTCATGAGGAAGCAAAAGACAATGTTGCCCACAGTCTCGAGCCGCGCCTTGCCGGCGGGAAAGCGCCGCGGGTCGACGCGGCGAATGGCGCGGTTGGACAGAATCAGCGCGAGGGTGCTGAGCGGGTCGAAGACGGCATCGGCCATGGTGGTGAAGAGCGACAGCGAGCCGGACGTGATGGCGGCGTAGAGCTGCAGCGCCGTGAGCACAATGTTGGCCGCGAGCGAGCCGTAGATGGCAATCTTGAACTTGAGCTTGTCCTCGCCCTGCTCGATGCGGGCCTCCTCCCGATGGTCCTCCACCGACTTGAGCATGCGCTCGATGGTTGCGTTTTGGTTTTCGTAGAAGCCGCGGACCTTGCGGTGGTCGCTCTTGGGACCCAGCTTCTTGTCGCCATTGGGCCCATCCCTCTTACGGGATGAGTTGGCCTTGATCTGGTCCAGGTCGCTGTCGGTCTTGTAGGAAAAGGACAGCCCGTAGGGATCGGTCTCGGCCGACAGACGCGGCACGCGCGTGCGGCCTGCCGTGGACTGGCTCTCGATGTCGGCGCTGGTGTAGTGGTGGCGCTCTACCGCGTCGTGGTCTGCCGCCTCGACGGCCTCAACGCCTGTGCTAGAAGCATCACGGACAGGAGGTGCCTTGGAGCTGCTGCGACTGGAGGGCGACTGGAGGCGCTGGAGGTTGAAGACGTTTGGATGGTGAGTGATGGTATTGCTCGCGTCGGGCGTCATGGTGAATGGCAAGCTGTAGTGCCTTGCTCGATGTCAAGTAAACGATCCAGGATATGAACAACGATGAGCTGCTGCCTCGAAGGACTTCCGTGTCGAACCTATCTCAGCCGGAAGAGACGCGTCCTCGGCGTGGGGGGGTGATGATGCCCGTCGCCACCGAAAGGAGGCCTCGCGAAAGGCTTGGCTAACTTTAGGGATCTGCTTCGCGCCTCGACAACTGACTCCTGCCCGGACCTGCGCGATCGAATGCGTGCGAATAGGTGCTGCAAGAGCAGAATTGGCTGCCCTCAGCTGTCCGAAAAAAGTGAAAGCCCTGTAAAGAGATGAGATGGATCAATGGCCAGCGGCGATGTGAAAAATCTCAAGACACGGGCCGATAGCTGCTGTGGAGAGCTCGCAAATCAGGGACCTGAGGTGCGGAATCGGTGAGGCGTGGGGGCTCTGGGCCACGAGATAGGCTGACTTGGTTGAAATGAAGAAATGGCTGGAGGACCAGTCTAGAGATCAATGGAGACCTAGGTTCTCTAGAAAGACGTAGGGGGAACAGGCAGGTGAAGGAAAGCGGAAGATAGAAGAGAATGAGTTTTCGCAATTAGGAAGCCCTCATCTGCTTCAGATCGTATCGTATCAAACCCAAATGCCTTTGATATACCCTCCTGGTCTCTCTTGCCCTGCCAAATTGGCTGCCATGACGCGTTCTGGCCACTGCAATTCCTCCAGCAGAGGAGCTCCATTGCGGCAACTGACTAAGCCGGAACCCAAGCGTGCGACGTACTCGTACTCGGCCTCGTTCGTAGCATCATCATCAGCGAGAGGACCTCAAAACTGAGGCAAAGCCCGGCGTAACAAAAAAAGAAAAAAGGAAAGAAGACAGTTCTTTAGTTCAAAAATAACCTGTCAAAAGTCGGTAGCGGGAGCCATCCAGATCTTAAGTAAGGGAATCTCGATCAGAATCTGGGCATTTCGGCACACGATCCCCAATCTTTTCGGGCGTCTTCGGAACCCCATTTTCGGCTTCACCCCGTTTGCGGCGGAAAACCACCCGACCCACGTCTGTGAATAGTAGACCCTTATCAGCCTATTGCTTGTAGTCTGGCTTTCCAATGACGAAGGCTGTTGAAAGTAATGTATCGCTGGGTAGACATCGAGACAACTATATAAGGCAGGTATTATATGTAAGACGGCCGCTCACCGGGGCAACTATACCAAGAGACCAACAAAAAATATCGAAACGCTGTACATATGTAGACCCTCATGACAACTCAATGCTCCTCCCTCACAGCTTCGACTCAATCTTGGACCGCTTCAGGATCCAGTCAATCACGTCCTTTGTAAACTCATCCTTGCAGTGGTCCGCGTGAAGCTGGTGATACGCGCCCTCATACGACTTGACCTCCTTGTCCTCCACAGCATCCTGCTCCTTGACGAACTTGACAGCCGCATCGTAACTGCACGTCTTGTCGTCCGTGCCATGCGTCAGGAACAAAGCATGCACATCGCTCCCCAGCTTGACCCGCCCCGAAGCCAGCGCCGCCGTGCGGTCCAGCAGCGCCGCCAGACCCTCCAGCGTGCCCGTGTTGTGGCACAGCTCGTCGTTGCGGATGGACTCGACCACCTCCGGGTCGCGGCTCAGGTGCTCCGGCGGGACGACGTGCTTGAGCTGCTGCCGCGGCAGCAGCCTGCCCACCAGCCGGCCCAGCACGACCTTGACCGCGCTCGGCTCCTCGCCCTTGGAGAAGCCGATGAAGGGCGCCTCGAGGATCCAGCCGCGGACCCGCGCCACCAGCTGCCGGTGCTGCGCGTCGCCCGCCAGCGTGAGCACCTCGCCGCCGCCCATGGAGTGGCCCATGACGAAGACGGGCGTGCCGTCCCCGGAAGCTGAAGAGGTAGATGGCGGCGGCTGCAGCTTGTCCTGGATGAAGGCGGCGACGTCGGCGACGACGCGCGACGTTGGGCCGGTGAGGCCCCTGTCCGCCGGGCGAGTCGCGCTGCGGCCCCAGCCGCGCTGATCCCAGGAGAAGACCTGGATGCCGTGCGCGGCGAGCGTGGCGAAGAAGGCGTTGTAGCGGTTGATGTGCTCGCTGAAGCCGTGGACGAAGATGAGCCTGGCTACGATGGGGCCCGTGGGCTGTTTCGTTGATGTCCGGGGTTAGTCGTGTTTGTCACATGTGAGAATATGGGGGTCGTGAAGGGGAAACGAACCGTCCAGGTCTTTGTGTAGAGGCTGGCATTGCCCACTTTGAAGGTCCCCTCTTCTGTGGTCGACATGTTGATCTGACTGGCTGAAGACTTGATATGTTGATGAAGACTTTATGAGGGCCGTCTGGACGTATTGCCGTCTTCTCTCACTCACAGTCACTGAAGATGCATGTGGTGTAAGTTGCCTAGAGCCGAGCGCTACCTCTAGTGACGCGGTGAAGGGTGACCCCTATGAGCGACTACCAGTACATGTACCTTAGTAGTAAGCTTTTCAGCTGTCCAATTAGCGCCCTCTCGGACCTTTCAGGGGATGTCGCGGGCAAGGCAGACCCCGGGTTTCCTCGGCAGAACAAGTCCGTCCAATGCGTGGGTGTATGTAGACCAACGACGAGTCAGTTCTATAACTTCTTGACGTATTTCTTCCTGATATATCTCCCTCGACTTGTCATCAACAAGAAGCCCTCTTTCTTGCAATTACAAGTTTAAGCGGAGTGATTACTGAGATACTATCGACGCCGCCACCAGAAGGGCAACTGAGTTCTATGTACATACAAAAAGATCACAAGGTAGTTTTGCTTCTACCACACCTTTAACCCGCCCTAGATACTGTACAAAAATTGCATCAAACAGCGAACAACCCCCCTCTTGCGTATATGTAAATCTTCATCTTTTCTCTTTCGTTTCTTAATGTGAGCAATTATGTAATACGTGCTCCTGTGTTTCCCGCGCCTCATCCTCAAGGGCTCCTTGGCTTATCTGCGGGGGACGAGGCAGCCTTCGGTCGGGTCTGCCTGAGCGCTTCTTCGCTCTCATCGACGAATCCCTCTTGATCGTCGTCCCTGGCGAGATCGTCTTCAATCTCCTCAAACTCGGTAATGTGAGAAGTAGACTCCCTCGACGGCCGTGTCTCCGGCGGTAATTCGCCGCCACTCATCTGCCACTCCATCAGCTTGGTAAAGGCACTGTCCTTGTCCGCGGCAAGCTTGGCGTAGCTGCCAATCTCCGCCACCTGTCCGTCCTTGTTCAGGACAATGATCTGATCGGACCTCTTGATCGTAGAGAGTCGGTGCGCAATGGAGATGGTGGTGTTGTGTCCACGGAGAAGCCCGGCGAGGGCCTCGTTGACCAAGGTCTCCGACTCTGCATCCAGAGCCGAGGTAGCCTCATCGAGAATCAGAATATCAGGGTCCTTGAGCAGCGCTCTGGCAATGGCGATGCGCTGCTTCTGGCCACCAGACAGCTGGGACCCTCGCGCTCCGACCTGGGTCTCCAGGCCGTCTGGCAGATCGCTGATAAAGGTGCAGTTTGCTCTCCTGGCCGCCGAGATAATTTCGGCGCGGCTAGCGTGCGGTTTGCCATACGCAATGTTCTCGGCAATAGTTCCGGAGAAGAGCACGGGCTCTTGAGAAACAACACCGATGCGTCGCCTCAGCGACTTGACGTTCACTGTGGAGATGTCGATCCCGTTGATGGTGATGGACCCGGCGGTCGGGTTGTAGAATCGCAAAAGTAAGGACGCAACCGTCGACTTGCCGCCTCCTGATGGGCCGACGACGCAGACGTTGCTCCCAGACGCAATCTCAAAGTCCAAGCCATTGAAGATTTTGACCGCCGGCCGGGTCGGGTAGGCAAAATGCACGTTGCTGAATCGAATGGTGCCCTGGGCCGACTTGATGGGGACTCCAACAGTCTGGTGAATGGTGGGCTTCCGGTCCTGCAGTTCAAACAATCGACTTGCGGCACCGACGCCCTTCATGAGCTCCGAGTAGAAACCCGAGAGACCAAACAGACTGGAACCCGCAAATGCCGTGTACATCATGAAAGAAGTCAAGTCTCCCAGGGACATGGCGCCGGATCTTACCAAGTTTCCTCCGACAACCAACATGGCCAGAATCGTCATGTTACCCGCCCAACCGGTCGAGGCGAAGAATGTTGCGGCGATCAATGATTCCTTTTTTCCAAGAGCAAAGATCTTGCGGACCTGCTTATTGTACCGATGGACCTCTTGGATCTCGCCGACAAATGCCTGGCTCGTCTTGATGTTTCCAAGTCGCTCCTCTGCAATCTTTGTCAAGGTACCGAGATTCTTCTGGATCGACCTGCTCACATTTCGAATCGCTCGTCCGTAGAAGAAGGCTCCAATGGCAATGGGCGGGAACATGAGACACAGGATGCCAGTAAGCTTCGCGCTCGTCCAGATCATAATGGCAAATCCCGCACCGCCGCTGAAGATGGCTCGAAGCCCGTCGCTCAGGTTGGAGGTGATGGACTTGCCCACAATGACCGAGTCGGAGCCGAGTCGCGATATGAGGTCACCAACTCGGTTGGCGTCAAAGAATTCGGCGTCCTGAACGTAGGTTCTCCGGTAAAGCTGGGACCGCAGTCTGGCAACGACTCTCTCTCCAATGATGCGCAGCAAAATGACTCGTCCAAAGGTAGTGATGGCTCCAAGCGTGAGGACACCTCCAAGAGCCATGAAGAACTGGTTCAGGGTGAGACCGAAGATGTTCACATTGTCAATGTCGCCCTTTGTCGAGATGTCGAGGATTCGTCCAACCGAAAACGGAATCAGCATGGTAACGCCAGAGGATATCATGAGGAAGAAGAAGGCCAGGCCCAGCCAGCGAGCTTCGGGTTTGGCGATCGAGATGAGCCTCCATATTTCCTTCAGGCCAGCCTTTGCTTGGGGCTTTCCCTCCTTTGACAGTCTAGCAGAGAGGTTGACTTGCGCCGCATGGGCAGCCCTTTCGCTCTTTTGAAATTCCTGGCTGCCTGCGTCTTCGTTGGTATCCTTTGTTTGCCGAGCCGGTTCCAGTGCTTGTTGGTTCGCATTCTGAGTATTTGATTGAATCTCTCGCGCCGCAGAAGAGGTGCCAGAGAATTGGCGAGCCAGGTTCAGTATATGTCCATGGTCGGGGGATGATCGAAGTCCGGAGCCGGCATGCGACTGCGGTTGAGAAGAAGCTCGATAGTGATATGGAGATACCCGCAGAGACCCCGCGAGCGAATGGAATCCAGCAGGCGTAAACGACGGAAGCGCGCGCGGGCGAAGCAATTGCGGCTGGCACAGACGAGACTCGGGCTTTGGGCAGATTTGCGACAGAGGACCGCGACTCCAGGCTGCAGATTCTTGCAAGCCTCCGACTGCTAGCCTCGGAGGCAGCGCTCGTCGCAGCGCCCCGGCATTCATGATTACCGAGGGGACGCCCAGCGGTGCAGCATTGAGTTGCTGACAGCCGTTCGGAGAGGGAAGAGCCCGATGGTCGGGTGCTGGAGGCGGCGAATGGGTGCAGAGGTGGTGAGAAGAAGGACGGGGGGGGGAAAGAGCAAGAGAAAAAAAAAGTGCCCAAGATGGAGGTTCACGCAGCCGGGCTAGGAGATTCGGGCAGTGCCGTCATAGTCGCGGCATTTACAGCTGAAAGGCGCTGGAAGCTGGGCGCTGGAATGCGCAAGGCGGCGACTCTGGGGCGCCCCAGTTTGGCTCAGTTCCAGGTTTGGCTCGGCCGAAGGTCGGCACAGCAGGGGCTCGATTGCGCTCCGGACTCCGTGCGGACGTCAGGCCGAGCTGCAAGCTCCGAGGCCCGACATTCAGCACCTCACGGCTCAGGGCGAGATGCACAAGATGGATAGGAGACGACAAATTTCTTACTTCGGGAGCACATTGATACCCTTATCATTCTTCAAGTTGCCTTCTAGTATCAGCTCAAGTCGCTCGTCCATGTCTCCGATCACATGCTCGTCCTGGCGCTTTCACAAAGGTATCAATTGAGCTACGGCACGTTCGATGAAAAGTAGATAATATGTAATCTCATACAAGATGTCATACTCATACAGGGTTGAGCCAGTCTCATCCTGCCTAGGCTAAAGAGCAGCTTTCAAAGAATGGACCAGAGATAACCAAGCCACTACCCCAAAGACCAGCAACTCTTCCCTCCCATGGAAAGTCTTTCTGTCTTATGGGCGCATGCACGACCCTATCCAGCGTCTCGTCTCGAGTTGCATCTTCCATCATATCAGGCGCCTTCGCCCTCTTTCAACATTTGTGCCACCTCGGCGTCTATCTCATCGTCGTTTCCCAGATCCGGAAAGTCGCCCGCATCGTCCACTCGTCGCCTCTTATTGGACCCGTTGATTGATATCGGCAGCGAGTGGGTGTGCGTCGCGGGCACGGCAGCGGCGGGTTCAGTCGCCAAGGCAACTTCCGAGCGTTCGGCGGTCTCATCAACTCCAATACTCTCAGGAGCAGCATCGTCAAAGTCGTTGTCCATGCCGGGCGGTGTAAGAGCCTCCATCTCTGGCCGGTCAAGCTCCGTAGAAGGGCTACCGGATTCGCCCTCCGCATGTGATCCATTACCATCCGCAGGCCCAAGCGCCCTCATGATAGCCACCTCCACCTGCTGCTTCTTATCTTCGATTTCGCGTTTGCGTCCCGAGAGCTCAGCGGCTGCATTCTTCTCGTTCTCCAAGGCCGCCCTGTTTGCGTCCAACATCTTCTCAAGGCCTGAGATCAACGTCTCTCGGGCCTTGACGCACTCGGCCACCGCACTCTCAGCGTTCGCAAGGGTCTTCAGCAGCCCATTGAGGCGAGCGGCATAGACCGGCGCCGATGGGGGCGCTACTGTAGGATCAACTTGCTTCTCATACTCTTGGTTTGCGGAGGCAATGGTAGACTTGAGTGGCACGCTGAGCTTTGTGACTGTTTGATGGGCGGAGACGAGAGGCGAGAATTCCGCAGGCACAGACACGGATGACCCAAATGGGGAACCTCCAAAGCCAGGCTTAACAGATCCGCGGGCTTTATCCAATTCTGTTCTCATGATGAGCATCTGCTAGTACCCCGAGACGACTGAATGACATACCATTTAGGCGTGCTTCGATCGCCGCCTGAATTGGAGCCTCGAAAATCGTTCTGTCTTTCCAGACATCAATAACACGCCGCAGCTTGGCTTGGATCTCAGCTGGCGCGCCCTTGTATGCGACTGCGGCTGCTTCAGCCACAACGGGGGAAAAGGCGATGACAAAGTCTTCTTTGTGGCGGATTCTCGATTGCTGCACGACCTCTTCACACAAGGTATTAGCACTCGCCGTTGCGACAGGGCTGGGGCATGGTTATGGTAAAGGAAGAGGAAAGGGTTTCAGTGGTGGTGGTGGAGGAACGCATACCATTCGCAAGATAGATCAGGCTCAATCGTTTGGTGCTGGATGAATCCTTTAGTCGCTGCATCCAGAGCGCTACTGTGCGATCTGCGTGTCGCCTGAGCGTGGTTGATCAGTATGATTGTGTCTTCAACAAGAACAGAAACAGCTCAAGCTATTACCTGTGGAACATGATCCATTGCGCCGCTGTGGCGATGCTGTCATGGCTCTCGTTCAGTGCTGACAGACGCGCCAGGACTGAGTCGTCGTTGTACGCCATTATGACAACCAGATACTTGGAGCCGGACTGTAGTATTTGCACACACAACCGTCTACCACTTGACTCTACGAGCAAAGGTCCCTATGGGAGCAGATTGGCGCTGCGACGCGATGGAGATAAGACTACAGCAGGCAGTGGATCTTGGTCTTGAGACTTGGAGCTCAAGCTGCAGCCTCGCGATCAGCTAGTAGTCAGCTTGCAATTGAGGCAGGTCGGGCTGCTCTCGGTCAGACCAAGAGCTTTGTGAAGAATCAGCAATTGTATGCGGAGGAGAGGGGGAGAGGAATGAAGAATCAGGAGGCAAAAGAATATCAGCCACGAAATTCAGAAGAAAGTTGGACGAGGAGCCGAGTGGAAGTTGGGAGAGAGGTCCGTCGAAAGTCTGGATAAGTGCAAGTTCTAGCGTGCGTGTACGGCATTATGCAATATTGCGCGCTCAGAGCTGCGTCTCAAGCCACTCACCGCCCGGCAGAATACGGCCAGCAGTAACCAGGGACAACTGCGAGCCAGCGAACAGATGGTCACTGCTAGCGAGTGCCTGGTTGCGCAAGCGAATACTAACAACGATTACCAACGAACCTCACACTCCTTTGGCCATTTCTCACCAGCGCTCCGCTGCCGCAGCAAATTCGCATTTTCACATCTTCTAGTTGCTACAAGTCTTCAAAATGGCGGACCGATTTCCTTCGCTCGAGGATTTTGACTCTGGAGGTGAGCTCCTGAATCGACGCCGGGGACTACGCTGTGCCCCATGCTAACCACTGCTTGCCAGCGCAAACCGAAATCCAGAACGTTTCCGACGAGCCCTCCGCCGAAGACTTCCTCGCCAGAGAAAAGGCTCTCCTGGGCGATGATGCGAACCAGTTCGCGACGAGCGATGACGCAACCGCACTGGCCGACACCAGCGGAGATCTCCTGGGAGAGAGCACCGCTGCGGAATCGACCTTTGAGTCTCAGTTCCCCGACCTCGCCAATCCTGCTGCTGTAGGTTCCACGTTCCAGGACTGCTGAATGATTGACTGCAAAACGCTGACACGACTCCGGGAACCAGGGCCTCGCAGGAGTAGATGGAAACGTCATGACCGGCCCGTCCGTAAGCTACAACTCGGGTTACCAGACATATGCCGCCGACGAGGAGGAGCCGGAAGTCATCAAGCAGTGGCGAGAGGCCCGCGACGCGCAGATTGCCAAGAGGGCTGAGCAGTTCGCCGCTCAGCGAGAGGAGACGATACAGGAGGCTCAGCGAAACATTGACGACTTCTACGAGAACTACAACTCCAAGAAGGAAAAGGGCATTGCGCAGACACGCAAGGAAGCCGAGGAGTTTCTTGCGAACAGGGAGGATACCGTCTCTGGTGGCACCAGCTGGGACCGCATCGCGAAGCTGGTCGATGTCAGCGGAAAGGGGGCCAAGGGCGGAGCCGCCGGATCTGGCAAGGAGCGCTTCCGTGAGCTGCTCGTGAGCCTGCGCAAAGATGAGAAGGCTCCTGGCGCAACTGGCTACTAATGTTGGATAACACGGGGTCATGAACCCGTCTTGGTGGCATTGCGTTGCCTGAATCCAGGCTAGGGAACAAGAAAGGGCCGGATATCTGTCTTACGGTACATTTTGATTTGCACGCTTTTTTCTACTAGGCAAATACCGGGGTGGTACGATGAATCATGGCTAAGCATAATTCAAGAGGAGCAAAAGAATTGATAACCAAGAGCTAGACGAACGCGACCGAAAAAGCATCGCGATACCAAGGCCTGGGAGTGGATTACTAGAGGCTGGACTTTGAGAAATCCTATATTTACTGTCTAAAAGACTTCAGAAGCCATACACTCCCCTTGACCTGCAGTCAGCGCAGGTTGCAAGCTCGAATCGCCTGTCCCAGAGATATACTGGTACTTTAGTCCTTGCCGAACCAGGTGTTGTGGCCGGCAACCTTTCGGCTGGCAGCGTAGATGGAAGCTGTGACTTCTTAGCTCCCGAGTTCCATAACCATTGTAATACAGATCAACTTACCTCCAAATCCTCCCCAGAGAGCGACGAGGTAGGGGCCCATGTACCAGCGGCTTCGAGGGTGCTGTCGGTTTGTGTTAGTAACGGGGTCGGGTTTCGCGATCGGGAGCTCGTGCGTACAATCTTCCACAGACGGGTGTGTGCCTTGTAGGCGGCCTGGTAGAAGCGCTGGTACTCAGGCACCTTGTTCTTGGCGTCGATCAGGCTATGGCAAAGGCGTCAGTCGAGGTTCTCCAAGCTGTTGTCGTCGATATGCGCAGGAGGTAGCCTCTTAGCGGGCCGGTCGCAGCCGGGCAGCCATTGAGGGCTTCCGCATGGCGTCGCTGGTCGGCGGGAGCTTACCCCATGTTTGCGGTTGGTTGGAGATGCGTTCGGGGCTTGTTCTGGGGATTGCTTCGTGGTGGAGTGATTCTTGTAGTCGGGATGTCGGAAGAAGAGCCTTGGTTCAAGAAATGAGGCCATATTCTAGCTCAAAGTGGGTAGCTGGATGACTCAGCAGCTGGCACGGGCGCACAAACTGCTGAAGGAAAGTGCAGCCAGGCAGCTTGCCGCGATGGACCTGGAAGGAGAAGAGGAAGGATGGTACGTACCGCTCAATAGTGGGGGTGCAGCTGCCACGACCAGGAACCGCCAATTAGGTACATGCGTTTGTGTGAACGGAACATGGCCGTCTAAAAAGCGAAGCCTCGCCATCTCTTCCATTTTTGCTGTTGCGGCACGACAATTTCCTTCCGTTTCAGCGCATCTCGACGTGCAAACGAGAGCCAGTGGCACCGCGAACTCAAACGGCCCGATGTGGTGATATGCCTCAGAGGTCGGCGGCTGGCTGGAGACAACCCCAGGAATGCGAGGAGCCGTGAAGTTTGCACCAGATCGCCCGGCATCGATTCGATTACGTCCCGAGCTCTCGCAGGCGTCGCATACAAGGCTCCGGCAGCACTCCCAGCACCTCTCTGCCCTAGCTCGCCCATTTACTACTCCAAGTCTATATCGAGCTTCTAGAAAGCCTTCTAGAGTCGCTCCTGGAAGCCCTGACTGGCAGCAATGGCGGGCGATTTCTGCTGAGAACCCGACTTCCTCGCTGCAGCCATCGGGATGGAGGAACTACGGGGGACTAGGGCAGACGCGGCAGCGACATGATGCATCTTCAGGACTCGTCACATCGGACGAAGCCCTGGCTACAAGAATCAGCAAGAGCCTTGAAGACGCCGCAGCGGAGATTCAACCCTACGATGCCGCCACGTGGGAGGCCGTATGCGACATTCTTTCGAAGAAGCATGGGTCCGATGGCGTCTGGGCTGTCTTTGAAGCTATCTGGCACCGGGAGAAGCATGACATGATAATCTTTCGAGATGCGGAATCTTTGCGCGGTAAAATCTTGTCGGCCGCGCTGGGCTCGACGTCGCGACTGTCTACAATATTCGCTGCCGCCCAGCAGCTCCTCGCCGAGGATAATTTCCAATGGCCCGGTTTCTACACGAGAGTCCTGCGCTTTTTCCTCGAGCGTGGCGCATATCAAGAGGCAATCTTCTGGGATCGGAAGCTGGCTCCCATCTTCCCGACCGGGGCCGATGAATTCGGCGCTTTGCTGGCAACCTTTGTCGTCAAGCCTACCCCTGAAATGCAAAGCACCTTGACGACGCTGTATGTATCCAGCGCCAACCGCCAATTATACGACCACGTCATACCAGCTCTCTTCGCTTCCGGGCAATCGAAACTGGCCCGTACCTGGCGCAAGAAACTCATTGTCTTCAAAGATTTTCCGCTGACATCAAACTGTCGGCCTTTTCTGCTGTTCCTTGCCAGCTACTATCCGGAAATACCACTCACAGACAGCGAGCTTACGGTTGCTGATCTCGATCGTCAAGAACTAGCCGAGGCTGATGACGAAGAGTCTTCTTTCGAAATTGTCCGCAAGAGTGTTGACAAAAGGGGCTCCCACAGCGACGCCCTTGTTGCGAGATGGCTTGCCAGTACATGGGCATCCGTGGAATTTGCCATCAATCTCATCTATAAGCTCGGGGTGCGAACAATCGGCCCTCGCTCTCTGCAAGCCCTTGCGCTGCGAGACCCCGATGCCAAAGAAGTCGCGTCACGGATTGATCAAATCGAGAGGCTGGGAATGAGAATATCACCCCACTCGTATTGCAAGATTCTGGTCTCATTTGCAAGAAACGGGTCGGAGGAGTTGTTGCAAGACCTCATCCATTGCGACATTCACCCTGATGAATTCGAGGACATGGACACCAGACACACCCTCATGGCGGAGGCGGCAAGGACGGGAGATTGGAAGCTGGAGCGGCTACTTCAGGGTATCGAATGGGCAATTGAGACGGGGCCGACATCCCGGCGCCTCAACTCTCTTCTCCGAAATGAGGTCTCCAATGGGAGTTTGAGGAAAGCAAGACAAGTGCTTGATCGCATGGAAGCACTCAAGATCAGTATGGCCCAAGCCAGCGCGACAGGACTCCTCAGGCGCGCGTTCTGGAAGCTCGACATTCATCCTGCTCCGCGATTACGACCCTTACATCCAAACTACACGCACAATGAGATCGATAAGCGTCTGCTGGATCGAGCCCTCAGTGTCATTCGTCGCGTCTCTTGCCATGATGTGGCCATTCCTACGAGGTATTGGACGATGCTTCTCAACAATCTAGGTCGCTCCGGACGTCTTGATGACCTGGAGCAGCTAAGCTTGAAGATTATGCAATTGTACACGCCGCCGTATGGGGGCTTGGTGCCTGTGCACCGAGAAGATTTGCCGAAGCACTTCAACACGGAGGAAAAGGAATATATACCGGCAGACTTGCCATTCACGCACCACCATCATCCTATTCGGCTGATCTTTGACACTTCGCTGCAGCGCTCCATTGTGAGATGGGGATTCGACCAGACGCTGGCGACCAAGCCCCAGCCACCAACGTCTCTTACGCGGCCACGGACGGCAGGCTTTTCGCAGTTTGATGTCGCCCGCGGAGTCCGTCTCTTGGCCGCACTACGAGATCAAGGCGCCCTGGTCGACACACAGGTGGTCCGCTCTAGCATCATGCTCCGCATCGCCACGTCAATGGTTCCTGGGCGGCCTAGACATCGATCGAGAGACAGCGTTGAGTTCTCTGTAGAGCACCTACTGAGACTGGCCGAGGAGGCCTGGGGCTCAGAGATGTTTCCCGACGTGCCGGCAGCAGTCCGAGAAGTCGACAAGCGGGTATCAAAGCTATGGACCCGATATCCGAGGCTAATCGACAGTACTCTGGATAAGACAGTCACACAAGGGGAGGGACAAGACAGGCGACGAATAACACCTGGATAGGGTCTATATCTGGGCATACGCAGGAGAGGCCCTTTGTACAATATGTACACAGAAACTTGTAATTAAAATCTAATCAAAACCGATAACTCCAGGTGCATTATTGATTGTCCCCTGGGCAGCATTGTCCCTTGTTATAGCACAATCATACGTCGTGAAGCAGTACGACCACCAGCCGCTTATCAAAACGCCTCGCCGAACCACTGCTGTGAGGACCTATCCATACATCTCTGCCCCCTTTATCATGGTATTTTGCTCCTTCTCTCTCTCTCTCATGCTCAGTCAAAAACAGGATATCCGGGCTGCTCACTCTCTATTCTTCTTCGGCTTAACGAGGAGCAGAATGAACAAGCCCGCAACCAGCAGCAACAGCAAGAGGATCACTTTCCTCTTGATGCTCCTCTTTTGATACCCCGAGGCAATCTTGAGCTCCTTGTCAGCAGCCTTGACCTCGGTATTCATGCGCTCCACGTTGTAGTCGATGCGGTCCAGCATGGTGCCCTGGTCGATGATCATGGTCTGCAAGTCGCGGAAGAGGTCGGACAGCTCGATGATGCCCTGCGCAATCTCCTCAATCTCGCGCTCGCGCTGGGCGATGGCGGCGTCGTTGGAGTGCAGCGTCTTCTGCTGCATGGCGACCTGCAGGGTGGACTGCGAAAAGGAGCGGTCGGCGTCGGATTCCTGCAGGGACGGGTCCATGAAGGAGGAGCCGGGCATGGGGGACGTCGGGCGGTCGATGGGGCTGACGGCGCCGAGGCCGCCCATTCCGCGAAGTTCTATATATGCAGACGACGAGGTCAGTCGTTGTTTTGTTGTTGTTACTGCTGTTGATACAAACGGGGTTTCTTTGGACGGGTGCTTGTTGAGGAGGGGGGGGACGAACTCTTGAGGTATGCGCTCTGCTTCTTGCGAAAGTTTGCGCTCGCTTCCTGGACCCTCGTGGCGAGCGATATCTGAATGTTCTGGGCCATGGTCTCCTCCGCGCGGGTCATGGTGCCGGACTGCTTCGACTCGCGGACCATGTGCTCGACCTTTTGGATGCGCTGGTGGCACTGGTGGAATCCCCTGGTGATGTCCTGCGTGAGGCGCTCGATCTGGACCTCCTCGCTCTTCTTGGCCTCGTCGTCGTCGAAGCCGGGCAGGACGTGCGCCTGGTGCAGCTTGTCGAGGCGCTGGCTCTTGGTGGCGATGTCGGCCAGGAGCTCGGTGACCTCGTCCGAGACGTCGGTCCAGCGCGGCGGCAGCAGGTCCATCTCGATCACGGCGTCGCCATCGTCCTCGAATGCGCCGCTCGAGAGCAGGCCGCGGCGGTCCGAGTCGAGCGCGAAGCCGCCGCCGCCGCCGATGCTGCTGGAGTAGGCGTCTGAGAAGCCCGAGGCGGCGGCATACTTGGATCGGTGGCTGGGGTGGTGGGCGTACGACTGGCGGTAGGAGATGTAGCTTTTTGGGGTTTTCGTTCCGTTAACGACCCTGCCAAAGGAGCGCGGAAGCCAGCGAGGGCGTTCGCGATGGGGGAAGAGTAAGGACGTACAGGTTTGTGCGGTCGCGCCACATGGCGGACGCTGGGGGGAGGTCTTGCGGCCTGTCAGGACGGAGGGCACAGGGTCGACGATGGGCGGAAGGGGCCTTGTTTGAATGTATCTGTAATGGATTTGTTATGGAGGCGGAGGTTGGGGAATCAATGTGGTGACCAGCATCGTCAGCATCTAGTAACTGAGATCGTGGGTGTGAAGCTGGCTGAGGCGCATTACGACATGTTCGTCGTCGTTGAAGCAGCGGGCTGTTGCAGACCCGGCGCTAGCCTGAAGCGGGCGAGCTCAGCCGGTGGGCTGGCCAGCTCTGGCCAATCAAGGGGTGGATTCACACGGTGTTTACACGTGTCATGAGCCATCAGATCGCAGCTTGTCTCGCCAGAGGTGATGGTGTCACGTTGGTGAGCATATCGTACTCATGAAAAGAGAACAAATAGCAAGAGGTTGGCTGTATGTTAGGCATTGTCTGAGGCGCAATACGACAGTACTACTACTAGTATCTTCCAGTGGTACACGCACCGTCAAATGAAGTCCATTCGTGCGCCTGTGAGCATGCCATCATGACCCCCTTCAAGCTGGCTGGCACCCAGCAGTAACGAGGCCCAATCAGCCGTACAGTGCGAGCAGCGCCACCCTGCAAATCCTCCCCCAATCGAACTGAACCGGCCACAGCAGCGCCAAAGGGGGGCCTGGCTTGTCTGGGTAGCCGAACGGCTAACAATCATCATGGAGGGGCTGCAGCAAGGCCGCGACCCAGTTCGGCCACTCCTGGCACGGGTCTGTGCCTGACCACTGGGACTGGTACCTAGGTATCGTACAGTGTCACTGCACGCATACTGTAACCAGAAGTCCCCTATGCCGATTCTGCCTTACAGGCCCCCTGACTTGCAGCGCACCTCTTATTCCTGCTTCGTCCTCTCCCCACGTCAACGACCACGCCCAGGTAACCAAAGAGCTCCCGCCTTCGCTAAAAGCCGCCACTAACGCTGTCCATCTCATTTAAAGTCGAGCCTCTGAACCTCTCCGTCCTTCAGACGCTACGCTCTCTCTCTCTTTCGCTCTCTATAACCGCTATCCACAACTCTTCACAATGGTGAGTGTCGCGCTGGACCGCCGCCGTCGGTCGAACTGTCTCAGAGGCGCAACCCCGCGACCGCTGAGGGGCTGCCCCCCTCAATTTCAGGAGCTTTTGTGTGACTGACCCGCGATCTCTCGAACAGGCTGATTCTCTTACCGAAGAGCAGGTCTCCGAGTTCAAGGAGGCCTTCTCCCTCTTTGTGAGTCTTTGCATCCTCTGCTGCGGCAGAACCTGGTAGGGAAGGCGTTTCCAGGGTGCTAACCGAGCTGCTACAGGACAAGGACGGTGATGGTACGTGACGGCGAGTGACGCGACAATACACCTATTTCCCTCTCTACGAGCCCGCACCGAAGCATTCATTGCCGATCGATAGCCCTCTCGCACGCTCGAATCATTGATAAATGGACACGATAAACTGACAGGCTTGACCCCGTAGGCCAGATCACCACCAAGGAGCTGGGCACCGTCATGCGCTCTCTCGGCCAGAACCCTTCCGAGTCGGAGCTGCAGGACATGATCAACGAGGTTGACGCCGACAACAACGGTTCCATCGACTTCCCTGGTACGTGACTTGTCGCAAGATTTCTTGGCCAAGGTATACGGGCTAACGTGGAGCGGTGAAGAATTTCTCACCATGATGGCCCGAAAAATGAAGGACACCGATTCCGAGGAGGAGATCCGGGAGGCATTCAAGGTTTGTGGCTAGCTGCCTGCGTCTGATTTCCTGCGTTTTGCGGTGTGTTTGCTAATGGGGCGACTAGGTCTTTGACCGAGACAACAACGGCTTCATCTCTGCTGCCGAGCTGCGCCACGTCATGACTTCCATCGGCGAGAAGCTGACTGACGACGAGGTCGATGAGATGATTCGCGAGGCCGATCAGGACGGTGATGGCCGAATCGACTGTGAGTTGTCACGAGAAGAGATGCATAGCGTCTCCATCACACTTGTAGAACCGGATGCTAACGCCTTGAATAGACAACGAGTTTGTCCAGCTCATGATGCAGAAATAAGGGGTAACGTCTGGAGTTCTTTTTGGCGGCTATGCCATCTATCCGGCCTTGTCAGGGGTCGTCGATGATGGCTGACCCGTACGGCGAGTTCAGGTTGCTGGCACACGCACAACTGTTGTTTAAAATCACTTAGTCGACTTTTGTTCCTTATATTACTGCAAATCTACGAGCGGTTTCGTTCATGGCATGTTTAGAGTGGTGATGTTTTTGTCTTTTTGTCTTTGTGGCAGCATGTCGAGGTGCTAGGTAGATACCCTAGACCGTTTGAAGCACACCGTCGAATTACAACCAACTGCACTTGGGCATGTCTGCTTGTAATTTCTAAGTTTGAGCAGAGTGATGGCGGCTTGAGAGAGTCGGCTGATGATATGCTCTCGTCATGAGACTGCGAGTTTCGTATAAAGTCGCTGGAGTAGAAGCTGCTGTCTTAACAGTTATAGGTCGCGTATTGCAACCTTCACTCCCACCTGCTAAGCATTATGGGCTCGATAAAAACGTGATAAGGCATGCAGAAACGATTTCCGTCCACTTGGGAACAAATCACCATGGCTTTACCATTTGACAATGTTCAAAGACATCATATCCACTCTCAGTCGTTGTAATCAAAATGCTCTGCGAGAAGTAGACCTGCCATATGGCCGTTCTTGATGCACTCCAAAAGGCGGCACGTCTCGATAATTGCATTGCGGCTACAGAGGCCATGTACCGCAGAATGCAGGGTACCTCGCGCCGGCGCTAGGCTCCAGCACAGCAAGCGTTGATGCCGCCCGCGTCCAGGTACAGCCAGCGCCAGGGTACCGCGATGCCTTGCCGGGCCATTGCTTTTTCCGCCCGCCAACGGCGTACAGGCTGGCCATGATGCAGCGTGTCCTGCCCCACGTCCGAGCTGGCTCAGGTACTGTACGGTACTTGCAGTTCTAGTAGAGTGAGCGACGACTCAGATAGGGAGCTGGTGGCATTGCGACTCCTGCAGCCAAACATCACGACCAAACCTCTCCAGCACCAACGGCGAGGCTGCCTGCATTTCTCGCTCTTCTGCCAGGCGTCAGCACCAACGGGCCCCTTTGAAGCCTCTCCGTGCTTACATGCGAGCCTGAGAGCCGGGGGCATCGCTGTCCACTGCTGCTACGAGTGCCAACTGCTGGCTGGCTCACCACCGCTTCCCGCCGTCCACCGCCTGCGGCTCCTTTGGATAACAGCCCGTGAGACGACCCTGTCTTGAAGATGAGTTCCTGTATGTATCCTTGCATTCCTTCGCTGGCGCCCTGGAGTCCCCGATGGCTGATCTGCGTCTGCGTCTGCGTCCACAGTGAAGCAATTCATCCGCAACGTGCGTGCGGCCAAGACGATTGCCGACGAACGAGCCGTCATCCAGAAAGAGAGCGCCGCGATCAGAGCCAGCTTTCGCGAGGAGGGCCACGACCATAGCATACGGTGGGTTTCCTGTCGAGTCTGCGTCTTGCGTGAGCGAACAATGGACAGAAGTGCTCATTAGGCTGTGACGGGGAACAGGCGTAACAATGTCGCGAAGCTGCTATACCTCTTCACCCTGGGCGAGCGAACCCACTTTGGCCAGGTCGAATGCCTGAAGCTCCTTGCATCCCCACGATTTGCCGACAAGCGCCTTGGCCATCTCGCCACGAGCTTGCTGCTGGACGAGAAGCAGGAGGTCTTGACGCTGGTGACCAACTCATTGAAGAAGTGAGCCGATCCCTTATGCCGCCCCTTACATGCCCACCACATTGCTGTTTCGGCGTTGGCAGCAGACGAGTTTCTAACCTACCTTTTCTAGCGATCTGAGCCACTCGAACCAATATGTTGTCGGACTCGCCCTTTGCACCCTCGGAAACATTGCGTCCGACGAAATGTCGAGAGACTTGTTTCCAGAAATCGAAAACTTGATCTCGACCGCGAATCCCTACATCAGGAGGAAGGCTGCCCTCTGCGCCATGCGGATATGTCGCAAGGTTCCCGACCTTCAGGAGCACTTTGTCGAAAAAGCCACGGCACTCCTCTCCGATCGAAACCACGGTGTTCTCCTTTGTGGTCTGACTCTGGTCACGAGTCTGTGCGAGGCGGACGAGGAGGAAGGCGGCGAGGAGGGCATGGTCGAGAAGTTCAGGGCGTTTGTACCCGGCCTCGTCAAGACGCTCAAGGGCCTTTCGACGTCAGGGTATGCCCCGGAGCACGACGTCACTGGCATCACCGACCCCTTCTTGCAGGTCAAGCTTTTGCGGTTGCTGAGGGTCCTGGCTGTTGGTGACGCCCACACGAGCGAGCAGATTAACGATATTCTGGCACAGGTGGCGACCAATACCGACTCTTCCAAAAATGTTGGAAACTCGATTCTCTATGAAGCCGTGCTCACGATTCTGGATATCGAGGCCGACTCTGGGCTGAGAGTTCTGGGCGTGAATATTCTGGGCAAATTCCTCACCAACCGGGACAACAATGTCCGCTACGTTGCGCTCAACACACTCATCAAGGTGGTCGCCATCGAGCCGAACGCCGTCCAGAGGCACCGGAACACCATTTTGGAATGTCTCAGGGATCCCGACATCAGCATCCGGAGGAGGGCCCTCGACCTGAGCTTTACGCTCATCAACGAGACCAACGTGCGGGTGCTCATCAGGGAGCTGTTGGCCTTTTTGGAAGTTGCAGACAACGAGTTCAAGCCCACCATGACCAGCCAGATTGGAATCGCCGCCGACAAATATGCCCCGAACAAGCGGTGGCACTTTGACACGATGCTGCGCGTCTTGTCGCTGGCAGGCAACTACGTCAAGGAGCAGATTCTCTCGTCATTCGTCCGCCTCATCGCCACCACCCCGGAGCTCCAGACGTATGCCGTGCAGAAACTGTACATCAACCTCAAGAAGGATATCACGCAGGAGAGCTTGACGCAAGCCGGAGCGTGGTGCATCGGCGAGTACGGTGATGCGCTGCTCAAGGGCGGGCAGTACGAGGAGGAGGAGCTTGTCCAGGAGGTCAAGGAAAGCGACGTCGTCGACCTGTTTTCCCTCATTCTCAACAGCAGCTACGGCACGCAGGTCACCACCGAGTACATCATCACAGCCCTCATGAAGCTCAGCACACGGTTCTCCGATGCTGCCCAGATAGAAAAGATACGGCGCATCCTGCAGACGCACCAGACCAGCCTCGACGTGGAGGTGCAGCAGCGAGCGGTTGAGTACGGCAACCTGTTTGCATTCGACCAGGTTCGCCGAGGAGTGCTGGAGAAGATGCCGCCTCCCCAGATCAAGGAGGAGTCCAGGGTGCTGGGTCGGGCTCCCTCAAAGAAGGCCAAGAGCGCGAACCGAAAATCCAAAATCATCAAGCCTACCGAGCAGGACCTTTTGGATATCATGGATACGCCGGCCACCGTGTCTGCGCCGGCTGACGGATCCCAGGCGACAAACTCGGATCTGCTGGCCGACATTCTGGGAGGCGGATTATCGGCGGCGCCCACGTCTACCTCTCCGGGGCCGCAGCAGTCCAACATCTCGTCCATCATGGACCTCTTTGGCCCAGGGTCAGCCACTCCGAGCACGCCCGCGTCAGCACCGCCGTCGGCAGGCCTCGATATCATGTCTCCTGTCGCATCTCCACCGCCTCAGCAGCAACAACCACCACCACCGGCAGCCCAAGGCCAGACGATTCCCTGCTACAATGCCAACGATCTCAACGTGACGTTTACAGTTCAGCGTAACGCGGAGGGACTTATCCAGGCCGTGGCTCGATTCCAGAACACGTCTGCGTCGACGCATCTTTCGGGAGTCGGATTGCAGGCTGCCGTTCCGAAGTCTCAGAAGCTGCAGCTGCTGCCCATTTCAACCCCAGAGCTTGGACCTGGGGCAGAGACTACCCAGATGATGAGAGTAGCTGGTTGCAAGGGGGTGAGTTTTGCCATGTCTTCATTGTCTTTCTTTCTTGAACACATTTACTGACAATGTCGATAGCCTCTGCGATTGCGACTACGCATCACGTATACTCACCCTGCCAGAGGGCAAGTGGTGGACCAGGTAAACTGGTCGGAGCAGTAGTGGAATGATGGATTCTTTGGAGCAAGCGGGCTATGCCACTGGTTATTGAGAGTTATAATGGAAATATACATAGGCAAGGTACTGGTGGAGGCTGTAGATGTTCAAAACCACGGGGGAGTATAATTGCAGGACGATCTGGAGCCGTGTGACGAGTGGTTGAGAAGGGCATAATGATTGCAGAGTCATACAATGAGAGTTGGTCTACTCTGTTGAAGTGTACAATCTGAGATGTACAACAGTTCCAATGATAAACAATTTCATATGGCCAAACCATCTTGTCATCCGCTGAATAGCCTGCTGTTACGACCTACTACCTAGGAAAGGTAGTTGGATGTAGGCTTTGAGCTAGCGAATCCGAGGCTCATGTCAGCAGCGGTTCGGAACGCAGCGTGATGCAACTCCAGTGTCTGTCTTTATGATAGTATATATGCATCACCCGCCACATACCCGAACGAAACAAACCTCAATTACGCCTCTAATCAATCAGGTAATTGAGCATCGATGCTCTGGCGAACATCAGCAAGCCGATTGCTCTCCCCCACATTGCGGCGTGACACAGTGGCATTCATTCCGTCATTCAGCCAAAGGGCGTACAAGCTCCGACTAGACGGATCGAGGAGGGCGATGATGATGAGCTCGAGCGAGGACGGGGCGAGAGACAGGCGGAGGGAGGGCCATCTTGAGCGGACGGCGGATGAACCCAGAGATGCGGTAATTTTGCTTTCTCTTCCCCCTTCTCTTCTGCTTGGCTTGTCTGTTCTTTTTTCGTGGGATGTTCACAGTGTTTTTATGTTAATGTGGTGTTGGTGATGGTACAGGTGCTTCATGAGGTGCAGTTGGAGAGGATTGAGCAGGTCAATGAGAGGGTGAGGCTGTTTCGACTGCGTCTTCTTTCGGGACCGGTAAATGTAAGCCATCACACCATCATCACCATCACCACCACTATCATACAGACTACCACGCCAATCCCCATCACGTCCCCCCGTCCCTATACCGGAAGCACACATTACAGAGATTTAACGCAATCCATGTGTGTAGTTTCTGCCCGGCCAATGGCTAGACACATACATCCCCGGCGTCCCGAAAGCAGGCGGCTTCACCATAACATCCGCCCCCTCTTCTTCTTCTTCGTTCCCATCATCATCATCTTCGGAGGCGCCGTATTTCGAGCTCGCGGTGCAGGAGTCGCCCGAGAATGAGCCTGCGGCGTGGCTGTGGCGGCCTAAAGATGAGATATTGGGGGAGAAGCTGAGAGTTCGTGTGGGGGGACGATTCGTGTTTCCTCCCCTGATTGCTCCTTGGGTCAAGGAGAAGGATGCTTCTGCGGGTGGTGATGATGTTGGTAATGGGTTGAGAAAGGTCGTTTTTGTGGCGGGCGGCGTGGGCGTGAATCCTCTCGTCAGCATGCTGAGCTACATCGCCGACAACAGCAACAACGACAACAGCGCTGCGGAGAAACAAGCGCGCCTCGTCGTCGACGACGTGGTCTTTCTCTACGCGAGCAAGATGCCTCGAAGCGGACGTCTCTCCGATATTCTCTTCCTGGATCGGATCACGCGCTTCTTTGGCGAGGGGAGAGTACGGGGGAGAGTGAAGCTGTTTGTGACGGGGGCAGCTGCTGATGACGCTGCGGCTTCTCCTTTACAAGGTGCGGCGGTGGCGGCGGGTATTAGTAGCAGTACGATCACTGGTGGGACGATGAGAGAGATGAATGGGACGAGGGTGGAGGTGCAGAGGAGGCGGATCACGAGTGCGGACGTGGAGGAGGCTGTTGGGGATGGGCGTCATGATCCGGGGACGGTGGTGTATGTCTGTGGACCGAGGGGGATGACGGATGAGCTTGTGGAGAGGCTGGCGGGCTTTATGGATCCGAGGCGTGTCTTGACGGAGAAGTGGTGGTGAGGGGAGGATATCGACTGGTATCGTCGCTGTAACGGGAAGACGGGAAAGCACATATATGATGCTTGGGGAAATATAACGGAGTAGAATTTGTAAGAGCGACATATGCTGGCAGATCTTGTTGAGCCCTATATCGAAAAGGGGAAATATATGTGTGTGCGCGACCCAACGCCCCATGGTATCATCAGAGAACTTGATTTTTGCCCGTTTGAATATCCTTCTTCCTCTTTCACATATCACACCACCGCTTTCCATGCTTCAATCTTTCCCCGCGGACCCAATCTCCCATCCGATCACGATCCTTTTATACCATCCCATGCGCTCAGCTTCATGAAAACAAATCCTCCGCCTTCTGTCTCCGTTTTGATCGATTCATGTCAAGCAGCTCCTTACCCGCATTGCCTGAACCGAACCTGTCGGGGAACAGCTCTCGGGCATTGGCGGCGGCGCCCTTGATGGAGAAGCCACCGTCCTTGCCTTGGGCGCGCTGGCTCGCGATGCCCCGGATGTTCAAAGTCTCGCCGGTCGGTGCATCCGGCCTTGCCACGACCTTGGGCATGTCCTCCTCTTTTAGCCGCGCTGAGCCAATGGCCTTTTCGAGCTGGTCCAGCTGCCCCCCTCTGTTGGTTGGCTTGGTGGGGAAGAGCTCTTTCGATTTCGTCTCGCTCGCGAGGCGGCTCTTGATGGAGCGGGCCTGCGTCCTGTTACCGGACGAGCTGGCAAAGAGATCCATGGCTGCGTCCCCGTCGTCGTCGCGGCGCGGTGAGGCGGACCTGCCTCTCCTGGCGCTTGATCGACCTGCTGGGCGATCTGCGAAAAGCTCTTTGCCGCGGTTGGTCCCTCGCGCGCGAGACCCTGATCGCTCCGGCGACCTGCTGTCTCTGGAAGGCTGCGGCGCATCGTCGTACATGCTGGCCTCGAACGTCTCCACCTGCTCGTCCGAGTACCGTCTTCGTCTGCCTCCGCTGCCACGATGATCGCGGTCACGTTCACGGTCGCGGTCGCGATATCGTGTCCGGTTCTCCTGCTGCCGGCGCCGCCTTTCCTCGGGGTCGTGCTCCGGGTGCAGGAGGTAGTATCTGCTGCGCAGCGCGGCGCCGGCCTGCTTCCTGTCGGCCAGAGTAGCAAAGCGAAGCTGTAAAGAAATATCTGGTCGGCCCTCCAGGGCCTTGGCAGGGACCGTCTCTCCGGTGCCCAGGGCCGTCGCATCTGCAATGTCGATAGCACTGAGGGCGACGAACGCATCGCGGGCTGTGGGTTCCGAGCCGAAGACGAGGTTCGCCGAGCTGTCGTCGATCCATTCCACCCTGTCGACGATCCCGTAGTGGCTCTTTACGTATGACTTGATGTCGTCCGTGTGTAGGCTGTCGAGGCCCTTGATGTGGATTTTTGTAGGGACGATGGTGGTGGACGCGTCGTCTTCGGGTTGTTGTCCGTCGTCTGCTACTTCGCCCGGCTCTTCTGGCTCGTCCGGCACCAGGATGTCGTCGCCTTGCGGGAGGATCTCGAGATTGTCGGTGCCGTCTTGGAAGGCATCGACAGCGGCATCGTCCATGTCGATGTCCAGATCCATTGTCGAGGTGCGGCGATGGCCAAGGCACAATCTAGGTATATGATAGCACGAGATTCGTTCTGCCGCCGATATTGGAGCAATGTTTTTGTTGAGCAAAGAAGTTATAGGCAATTGAGCGCAAGATTGCAACGAGAAGATATTGCCGGTTCTGGCCCAATTTGTCTTTAGATTTCAAAAAAGGGCAAGATGTCGATTGATGCAAAGAGCAAGTCAGCAGAAGAAAAGGGTCCGAGGATTTGATTGTAGGGATCAGACGGGAGTGGCAGAACGGCGGCTGTGAGGCGTGACAAAGAGCATCGAGAAGCGCGGCTGCCGAGGCGGCTGTTGGGCGGTGGACGGCGCTTGTGCTTTGGCGCGGCTGCGGGCGGATGTACCCTCTGGAGCGCAGGTACTTGCGGCGCGGTGGCGCAGCTCGCGGCAGAACCTCTGCGGTGCTACAGCGGTGCTCAGCTGCGCTACAGTGGTGCTCGTGGTGCTCAGCGGTGCCGCAGCGCTATGACCCCCTGCTGGAGAGAGACAGGCGTCGCCTGAGCCTCCAATGCTGGCAGGGCGAGTCAAGCCACCTGTGGCGGCCACGAGCCCCGCGGATCTGAAAACCCACCACAGGGACTAGGAGCAGGCACTTCCATTCATCACGCAGCAGCTCTCCAGCTTGGCCTCTTTTTTGCGACAAGAAGAGCAACAGCTGCGGCTCTCGGTGTCACGCACAGGGAGACTTTGACCTATTCACCAACATCACCGTGTGCTCGCCATTGAAATTCTCCTTGGATCTCATTGGCCTCTCCATCTTCCGCCTCCGCGTCGCCAATCTCTCCCCGGATCCCCCCCCACCAACGATGCGTCGTCCCTCATAACCCGCCCTGTCGATATCCGTTCCAATGCCTCAAGATCCTCGCAACGCCCTCAGCGCCCTCCTGCGGGCCGCTGACATCCAAGACCACGAACAGATCCTCGAAGCCGCCAATGCCGCCATCAAGGCCGACAAGACCGACTTTGCCGCCCATCACACCAAGGTCGTGGCCCTGCTGAAGCTCGATCGCTTCGACGATGCCCTCCGCGTCATCAGCGGCGGCGGGATCAAGCTCCAGGCGTCGTGCGTCCTCGAGCAGGCGTATGCGCTCTACAAGACGGGCAAGCTGACCGAGGCGTCCGACCTAATCGAGACCGCCGGCCTGGAGAAACGCGGCCTCCGCCATGTCGCCGCCCAGGTCGCCTACCGGGCCGAGAAGTCACACGAGGCCGAGACCATCTACAGGAACATGCTGGACACGGACGCTGCCGGCGAGGAGAGCGACCTCAAGATCAACATCTCTGCTGCCACGGCCCAGTCACAATGGGAGGGAACGCCCTCGGCCAGCCCGGCCATGTCCCCCGAAGTCTTGGATACCTTTGAGCTATGCTTCAACGTGGCTTGCGGCGAGCTTGCTCGAGGCAACACGAGCCGTGCCGCTTCGCTTCTGCAGCGCGCGGCCATGCTGTGCGATAACTCGGACGAACTGACCGACGAGGAGAAGAAGACGGAGCTGCGGTCCATTCGTGCTCAGCAGGCGTATCTCTTTGCCAAGATTGGAAAGCCTAGCTCGGCCCTGGAAGTCTATGAGATGCTGGGCCCTCCCACGTAAGTGCTTTCGCCTCAGGACGCAGCGGTCTGGGTTCTAATGTGTATCGCAGTGCCAACGATGGCCGTGACTTTGCCATCATCACTCAAAACAACCACTTTTCCCTGGAAGCCCCTGGCAACCCCTTCCTGCGCCAGCGCAAGGCAGAGTCCCTGATGGCATCAGCAGCCCAGAGCGACCTTTTCAACTACCAGTCCAATATCCTCAAGCGCAACAACCTCATCATCGACCTTGCGGCCTTTAAGACGCAGGGTGTCGCAAACAGAACAGAAAAGACCCTTAGGCAAGCAACGCTTCCTTCGACCAACCCGCAAATCACCGCGGCGGCCATCATCAACGCGGCCGCCCACACGCAAGGGTTGGACGACAAGGAGGCGCTCCGCAAGCTGCAAGCCTTGGCGGCCAAGCGGACCAACGATGTCGGCCTTGCCTTGACGATTGTTCAGCTACAGCTAAGACAGGAACAAGCTGGCGCCGCTCTGACGACTTTGACGACTTTCCTCAACCGCCTAGAGTCTTCTGAAGAGCCCAACGACACGGATGTACGCTTCAGCCCCGGACTGGTTGCGCTCGCAGTCTCTCTGTTCCGATCACAGCAGCGAGAAGCCTCAGCCAAGGCCGAAATCGTCAAGGCCGCCCAGTACTGGCAGAACCGCCCATCCCACGCGGTGGGGTCGCTTCTCCTCGAGGCCGGAATCGAACTCATGCGATCGTCCAACGCGGACGACTTGCTGCTGGCGGGCTCGGCGTTTGAAAAGCTGCTCCGGGAGCAGCAGGCCACTGATGTGGCTTCGGCCGGGCTGGTCGCGGCCTATGCGGCGTCTGACGCGTCCAGAGTCAGGCAGAATGCCGACCAGCTGCCCCCTGTTGGTGACCTGATTAGCGGCATCGACGCGGATGAGCTGTTTGCAGCTGGCGTGGCCGCTTCCAAGAGCAGCGCCGTCTCCAAGAAGCGATCCGCGCCGGAAGAGGCCAACGCGGAGAAGGCGACGAAGCGACGGCGGAGAAAGCTGCCAAAGAACTACGTCGAGGGCAAGACGCCCGACCCGGAGAGGTGGCTGCCCCTCCGCGACAGGTCGTCGTACCGGCCCAAGGGCAAGAAGGGCAAGAAGAGGGCCGGCGAGGCCACGCAGGGCGGCATGGTCAAGGAGGAGGAGACGCTTGGGCTGGTGGGCGGCGGAGGCGTCAAGGTGGAAAAGGCGTCGGCGCCGTCGTCGAACAATAAGAAGAAGAAGAAGGGCAAGAAATAGGCCATCTATGTTTTTTGAATTCTACTGTTTACATTCTCGCAAGGTTTCTCTTTGACGTGGTGATGCATATTTCGAGTATCGACTTGCCGTCGTCTAACGAGCCGGATGCAATTCCTGAATAGGGGGGGCCTTGAGAGTTGGGCCGGATTCGGCGGCCTTGATGCTCTGGACCGAAACGTAGATTATCCAGTGATGCTGGAAACAGCAGGCATTGTCATGAAAATGGGGAATCGATATAGACCGAATGTGGTCGACTTTCAAGCACATACGACCATAGGTAGTGGAAAATTCGGGGTCCCGTCCGCTCCCCCATAGACAAGCCACTAACCGGCAGATTAGTAGTCAGGTGGGTGACCACTGGCGAACACCGGCTGTTGTATGTTTTTCTTTTTTTGCTTTTGATCTTTTGTTTCTTATAGTCGTTCATTGTTGTGTTTCCTTCTGTTGCGTTTGGGGAGGGAGGATGTTGGTGATGGTGGTGTGGTGGGGGGAGGGGCTGCCACTGGCTGTGTGACGATGGGATTGTCATGGAGAGAAAGGCTTCATGCCTAGGTATGATAAAAAGTATGCTAGAAGTGAATGAGGGCTGTATTGGTCGGCCAGGCACGTTTGTTACTTGAAGAAAGATGTAAAGAACAGTCATGCTGAATCTGCTGTCTAACGGACTCCGTCTCATAAATATACAGCTCTGAGGAAGATATCGAAATGAAGTTTGCAACAGTACCTAATCTGAGGAATCAAAGAAGAATCGATACATGCCCGGGTCCAGACCAACTGGCTCGAGCCAACTCCTGAAGAGTTGCCATCTGTCCTATGAAGCGTTCCAGTCGTGTCCACAACACGCGAATCAACCTCGCCTCCCTCACACCGGTAAACTCTTCTCTCCTCGACGGCTTCAGGATGAACATCACCATGCTCATAATTCTCGACATGGCCGAAGCATACTCGTAATCGCTCCCTGAGCCGTCTGAACATAACCGATAGTCTCAAACCCAAACTTGGCATAGAGTTGAACTCCCTCTGGCGCTGCGAGCACGTATGCGCATCGTCCATGTCGATCCGTCTCTTTGCAGGCCTGATGCATCATCATTGAACCGATTCCTTGACGTTGATGCTCCGGACTTACCACCATGAAGGTCAAGCCTATGAGGACAGGTCAGCAAGATGAGTACAGGTAGTGCTTCAAGAGGGATGACCTCACGAATTATATCGCCAAGGTCCTTCAAAACCCGGTCACGCTCCGCCCTCAGAGCTTTCGACAGGTCGATCCAGGCATCTTGGTCCAGCGTCTCCGGCATCCACGTCGCCTTGCGCCTTTCCTGCTTCGCCCCTCCAATTGCCTCTTCTTTGTGCTGAATGGCCGTCCACCCGCAGAACCCAACGGGAGAGCCATCAGCGGAGGATACTTTCAGAAAGCTTTCCGATCCGTCTTCGAAAGCGTTCGTCAGCATGTCGGCATACCATGCGATTACTTCATTCTTTTGCGCTTCTGTCATCGTGGCGGCTTGGGGAAACATTGTCCTGTACAGGGGGCCGTTTCGCATGGCTGGGATGTGGACGTGTCGTGCGATGTTTTCTGCGTCTGAGACTTGGACTTTGGATACGGTGAATGACATTTCACCGCGAATAAGGTTGTGTAGCCAAACCGAGCAGAATGGTCAAGTCTGAGGGGTAGGTAGGTCGAGGAGGGGGGAGGAATGCCGCCTGTTGTTCCCACTGCCATCAACCGAATATATCACAAGGAGTTGTAGAGCTGGACAGGATCGAGGGACCGAAGGTTCGGGGAGGAGCAAAAAGAGACTTTCAACTCATACGTGATGTTGCACTCAAAGTCTGAGGGAAAGCCGTACTCGTTGAACGAGTGTCTCATAAGCTACCAGAGTAACGCCCAGCAATGTCGCCCTGACGGGCACGGACAATCTCGCCAGGGCATCGCGAGGGTTGTGTACAGTAGGTCCGTGAGTCTGTTGATACTAATAATAACGCTCATCTTGTGTATATGTTCTCCAGAACTTAGTTGAAGAGATACTAATACGATCGAGTTGAATGCTAAATGTGTCTTATAAAGTGTTCATATACTATAAGAAATAAATTCACTTGTTATTAAGAAATAAATAAAAAGAATAACTTAGGTTATTAAAAGTAATATAGCGACAATACTAACGCCTATATAAGTCGTGATGTTTTAGGAACAATCTGTAAGTCCAGGCATCATATATAAGTTTCAACCCCCAAATATTCCAGGCACTGGTTCACTCTGATATGAATGTAATATAACGCACTATTATGTAGTAGATAGATATGTGCTTTATACACTCGAACAGCTAAGGGCTATAGCTCTGAATAATTAATCCATCAAGTACCTAGGTAGCCTTACTTCATAATATACTAACTCAGTACTTGTCTATTTATTATAGAAGTCAAGCTTATCAACCCTTATATCTTATATCACCAAGAGTTCAAACCTTTATCTTATAATTACCTAGAGGATAACGGAGCACTTTCAAGGCTGATATATATATGTATTTCTTTAGGTAAAGTCTACCTAGGTACCTTAAGCCTGGGCATATACCCGACTGTTCCTGCAATAGTCCCCATGGCCTCATGCTGTCAAAAGATTATAAAGAAATAATAAATGATAGAAACGAGAAGAGGGGGAATATAAGAAGATAGTAGTAGGCATACGTGCTAAGAAACGAAAAAGAGAAGACAAAGAGGTATAAGGACCGTAAAGATGAGACTAGTAAAGACAACAAGTAAAAAACACAGGAAAATAACTGGGCAGATAGCTAAGGTAGACATTAACAAAGAAGAAAATGACAAGGTAGAAAATAGGGCATATATTGTTCGTTCTTCTTCCCCCTTTTCCCACAGCGTATCTAGGAACTTTGTGAATCAAAGAAGACGCAAAAGACAACAGATAAAAGCACAGTAAAAGTAGAAAAGAAAAGTTGGTGTTTCCAGTGCAGCCGTCATGGTCAAATGTAGAGACAAAGAAAAGAAAAGACCCCCTTTTGCTTTTTAACTTGCTTTCGCCTGTCGCACCACCCATTGCCTTGCAATATTCGCTAAATAGACATACATATCCGCAGCCCTCTAAAACAAAAGAACCCCAACTACCCTCTCTTCTCTTCTTCTATGAAGTATTGATTTTTTTCATTCTTTTTTTCATAGTTCATGCGTCCACTGCTTGCAGTGGTCGGTTGGACCGAGGCTCGGAGTCGTGTGCTGCCTCTGCCTCGGCCTCTGCCTCGGCCTCCTTCTCCTTGACAGGTTCTTCTTTCAGTGTCCCATCTTCGGGCTTGTGCTCTAATGCCTCGTCTTTTTGCCCCAGTTCCATTGTGGTATCTCCCTCTTCATCTATAGCCGATTCGGCCGTGAATGCTTCCAGCTCGTCGTCATCGTCGTCTTCCTCTGTCTCAATAGGTGGCAGAGGCGATCTTCGGCCGTCCGAGAAGCTCACCGCCACCTCGCTGTCCGCATCTGAAGGAACGGCCAGCCTTCCTCCAGCGGAAATGCTCCGGGTTGCCTGGGCCGACGAATACTTGCGATGAAGCTCTCGGAAGCTCCTGGCTGTGGCCGTACTGGCGCTCGCTGCCGACTCCCTCCGCTCGCGAGACTCACTGTGCTCCAAGGGAGCTTCAAGCACGGAGTAAAAGTCGTCCTCCTGCTCTTCGCTTGGAGGGGAGAAGGCGGGTTGGTCGGTTGACTGCCGGTAGCTCTGCTGCTGCGATTTCCGGGCCAGAAGCTGCTCCTCGTTGTTC
The DNA here is from genome assembly GCA_023628735.1 of Trichoderma sp. PF4103. Lineage (NCBI taxonomy): Eukaryota > Fungi > Ascomycota > Sordariomycetes > Hypocreales > Hypocreaceae > Trichoderma > Trichoderma sp. PF4103. The sequence goes on from JAMAKC010000022.1 coordinate 410,887, forward strand.
AAGACTTGCAGTTCTGTTCCGAGTTGAATGACAGAGGCCTTCTTTCCGTGAACGACAAAGCTTCCGGTTCCTCGCGACAGCGTACTGTCGCGGGCGGCGTCCTCTGCCGACGCCGTCGGGCCCGCTTCCCTGCCCTTGCGGCTCCGATGGTGGGAGAGGTGACCAGCACTCTCCCTAAGGGTGCGTTGAAGGCTGCGCCGAATCTTGCTCCTCTCAAACTTGTCCGCTGATGAGGAAGGCTCGCCGGCCTCGCCGACGGTGGACGTGATGGACTTGTCTGACGGATCCCTCCCAACTCTTCCTTCCAACAGGCCCGCCTGCCTCAAGAAGTGTCTCTCATCAGCATCCACTTCGTCGTGCGTGTGGTTCGACTTGACATCGGCAGCTTCGTCCTCATCGTGCGGCTCGAGCTGCTGCTTGCCCAGCGTCGTACTCGTGGATGGCTGCACGGGGGAAGGCGTGATGCTCGAAACCGAGCCATGCCTGACGCTGCCAATATCCAGCTTGGGCGTTTCCTGCACCTCGAGCTGCACTTCGCTCGTCGGGCGCGTTGAGGGCGGCGACGTTGGCCGCGCCGGATCCTGCAACTCCACGGAGAAATCGTCCTTGTCCGAGAAGAAGGCCGGATGAGCCTCCACAAGAGGCGACTGGGGCAGCTTTTCGGACATTGCCTTGGATTCGGGTCGTCTACTCACAGAACCGGATGGATGGGGAGCTGAGGAGACACGACGCTCCTCGACCGAGGGGCGGGTGTCAGCTGTGGGCTGGTTCTCAATCAGCTCCCCTTCTTCTTGCAGGTCCAAAGCCAAGATGTCGCGATGGCACTTTTCCTTCCAGATCTCCATGCGCGCCCACCTAAGCTGCGCAGACATGCGAGCCGCGGCCAGGAGAAGCTGCTCTCTCGTCCTCGGCTGGATAGGCGCGAGTATCTGGAGATGGCGGGCATTCCTCAACTGGTCCTCCAGGGCCTTCTTGGCCTCCTCAATCTTACGGTCCGCCTCGGCAATCTTTTCTCGCATGATTTGGCGTCTCGCCTGCTGAATGTCCTCGGCCATCTTGTGGTCAATTCGGCTCCTCGCAATCGACACGAGACCGGTGGGCGTCTCGACGAGCTGTGTGGCGTCCGAGCTCTCAAGCCTCCTGAAAGCCCGGCGACTGTGGCCGTCGTAGGTGCCTCCAGCAACGCCGCGCATCTTAACGCCCGACGTTCGAAAGGCGGCAGCGTAGTTGAGTTTGGCCAACCAGTCATGGAGCTCCTGCTCATCGTCGGCAAGAAGAACTTCATCCAGGCCTCCTTGTCTGACGTAGATGAAGGCATTCTTGTGCTTCTTGTAGGATGTATCGAGGAGAGCCACGGCGCCCTTGGTAGACATGAGAGCATCCGGCTTGAACTCCTCCAGGGGAGGCTTAAAGGTGATGGGAATCCCGTCGTGGCCGGCCTTGACATGGCTTTCGTACTGGTGCATGAGGCTCTTGACCCAGCCGGTGTTGCGGAAGAAGTAGAGCTGAGCGCCCGTCAGGATGGCCCCCCATTCCTGCCAGGGAGATCGCGTCTTTCTCTTCTTGGCCTCCTTCCGCCACAGAAGCCCGACTTTTGTGATCTTGATGTCGACGATGCCGGGTGCATCGTCTGGGTTGTTGAGGGGCTTATCGGACATGAACGCATCTGGGCGGGACCTCGCAGAGACAATCTGCAAGACTCCCGTCCTGAAAAAGGTCTTTTGCAGGTCCCTCAAGTTAAGGGTCTGCCCCGGCCCCAAATAGCAGTACTGGTCTTCCAGGGGGATGGCGGACTTGAGGTTTGGTCGCAGGACGTCCAGGTTCCCATCGATGATGAGGGTGTAGGGATCGAGGGGCTCCTTGGCCGCTCGCTTGGCAGGGTCGCCGGGAGGGGCCGGGAGGATCTTGCGCTTCGACTTGAGACCTCCGTGGCGCTCGTGGTTCGACTCGAGGTCGTCTTCGACGTGGATAAAGGGGGTATAGCAAATGTTGTCGTAAAAGCACTCGAGGATCTCGTCAAAGATGCCCTCCCCGCGGGTATTCTTGAGGTAATCCGCCTTTTGCATCTTGTGCTTGTTGTTCTTGTTGAAGACGTCGGTGTGGAGGATGAGGAGAGAAAAGGCAATGAAGTAGGCCTGGTCGGGCGAGGAGTAGATGCCGGGGTTACACTCGTGGTAGCGGTTCGCAAACGCCTGCAGGAACCTGTCAATCTGCTGCGTCTCCTTGGGCAGCTCCACCTCCATTAGGAGCTTGCGAATGGCCATGTCCATGGGATCTCCGAAGAAGCTAAACGTCCTCATAAAGCTCCTCAGGGCAGCGGTCGAGAAGGCGTCGGTTCCTTTTGACAGCGCGGCGGCTATGGCACCCCGGCTGACCATGCCTTCTATTCGAGCAATGTACTTGGCGGGGGATTCGTCCTCGAGCCGCTCGGGGAGGACGACGGAATCCCTCGGCAGCTGAAGCGAGTTGTTCTTGGAGCCAGTGGATCCCGGCGTGGCGGGCGTGAAGGAGCCTTGCCGGCTGAGGTCGGAGTTCTGGCGAAGTCGGGTCAGGCCCAGCAGGTCACCAAAGCTCTTGCGGCCAATGGAGGTGGACGTCCGCGAATTCACGGGTGGCCCGAGGTGCTCATCGTTGGAGTCTCGTCCTATCGAGCTCAACGTGGACGACCTCCCGCGCAGCAGGGTGGTCCGAGTGGGAGAGGAGTGGTCTGAGCGAGGCGCGGCGTTTGCGTTGAACAGGGCAACGGCCGGGTTTGGGTGAGGGCCATGGTCAGTCTCGGCCTTGTGCAGGCTGGTGCTCTGGGCGGAAGCTGGGCGTGGTGTGGCCTCGACGCCTAGAGATGAGGTCGAGTTGCCGTTTGCCGGTGTGACGCCGCCCTTCTGTTGAAGATGTGCAAAGGGAAATAGAGGCTCCGGCGGCCTCTTGTTCCTGCGCAGCTTGAAGAAGGACGTGGACGATAGCGACTTTCTAGGGGTAGAGCTTAAGCTAGTGTGAGAGACTCGATCAGTGGAGCTAACGTCTGATCTCGAGGACTCGGATGGTCGAGGGGCGATGTTGAGCCCGGTGCCGGTGGAATCGACGGTCGTCTGGGTCGAGGGCCGTGGGGATTGAGGATCGGCATCGTCTGCGACGCTCAGCGAGGGCCGTCCTTGGTCGCCCATGGACTTTCTGGGCATGGGTTCGCGGCGGTGACTGGTAGCGGGATCGTCGCGGGGGATGTCGGCGGATCGCCGCAGCATCGCAGCCAGCCCAAGGCGGGAGGGCGACTTCCTGATGCTGTTCGGTTCCATGTTGACGGTGGGAGCGGTGGTGATGATGGCAGGAGCTAGACGAAGCAAGAACAAAGAAGTCAGTCGCCATGAGGACTCGCATTGGACATGAAAGGGAGAGAGCGGAGGGGGCATCTCGTTTCCAGCCTTTCATCTCGATCTACATCCCCATCTTTACCTGAACCTAGAGACAAATAGATACAGATGTAGATATAGATCTGGGATCCATATCCGAGATTGGATCGCGGAGAGATGAAAGGGAGGGGTGGGATTCAGAGGACAGAGCGCGAGAGGATAGAAGAGAAGAACGGGGACAGGCTTCATTACGTCGTGGAACGGGCGGAGGCTTCTCGGCTGCCTGCTTGACACGGAGAGACAGCTGGGAGTCGGAAGCATTTCGAAATCGCAAGACGGAGAAGCGACGGTGCTTGTTGGACTGCTGCTGGACGGGCGGCGTGGAGGGACGGTCGAGCGACGCCACACTCTCGCGGCTCTGCGGGCGTGACTGCGGATCGGCAGCCTCGTCGTCTGGCTGGGAGGGCGGCGGCGGCAGCTCGGGGACGTCGTCAGAGGCCGGCGCAAAGGCAGTGGTTAGGCGGCGCATGTCGGTCTCACTGGCCATGTTGCCGCGGCGGCGTAAGAACGGCATGGCGGCCGATGCTCATGGTTTGCGAGGGCACGGCTGGCCCGCTGGGGGGAGATCCGGCGAGGCCGCTGGGGGACGGGGACGGAGGCGGGAGCTGACGAGGGCCGACGAGGATGGCGACGATGGCGGAGAGTTTGAGGGTCGAGGGTCGAGGGTCGAGGGTCGTGGGTCGAGGGGTCGAGGCCTAGCTGGATGCGCCAGGCGCGTCGAGAAGGGGCATTGAGCGAGGGAGCAGAGCAGAGCGGCAAGGTTCGAGTCGCAGCTGTAATACGAGCTCTGCTGGAAATGAAGCTCAAATGTGACTGATTGATGAGAACAGCCCCAGGGGTGGATTGGAGGGGGAGGGAGAAGGCTCGGGAGGTTCAGTTGGAGGGTCCTGCTGGCTCAGCACAAGCGCATCGACGCCGCCATAGCCTCTCTGCAGTCGGTCGGGTTGTATGGACGGGAACTGTAATGATGCCTGCACTCGTACAGGGCGGAAGCGCAGCAGAGCAGAACCTGGAGGCAAGGTATTGTAGTAAGTAGGTAATACAGCAGAGTCCGGCAGGGTGCCGCCAACAGGGTGCCCGAGATTACATGCACGAGGTTGCACGGCCACGCTCGCAGGGCTCCAGGGGGGCTTCTGGCGAAGGGGCGCTGGGGAGCTAAGCTGCCAAGGTCGAGGGTCGAGGTGAGGTGTGGGTGTACGCGCGTGTGCTCTCGGTACCGCCCTCGTCCAACGGCGCCCAAGACCGGGTGCGGCGCTACTCGTCGGTACCTGGACCACGCACGAGGCTGATACGCCTGTGGACCCGCACGGCCAGAACACTCGCAGATGGTCCGTGGAATCCAGCGGAGAGCCGCTAATGCTATAGTGGGACGAGGTGCTGTAAGCTTGGTGCTGAAAGTAGTAGCAGCGGGAGAGAGGCAGAAGCGCTCGGAATTGCACCACCCGTCAGCGCAGAGAAAAGCCAAAAAGGGCGTTTTATTTTTACTTTCTCTTTACCTTTTTGACATGTCGTACCGTTGTATAATGCTCGTGCTCCAATTGCTGCTGCTGACGGGGGTGATGGATGAGAATAGGAACTGGACCTCTTTTACTACGGTACTAATCCCTACAGCGCTACAGATTTCGAGCAATCCCGCCTCGAGGGACCCTCAACCTGAAATCAAATTACAACAACTGCCCTGGCTCATTGCTGCCCAACAGAGCATTCTCGATACCCTCAATACGAGCTTGCATGTGCACTTTTTCTTTCATGTGCTGCTGTGTTCCCTCCCCGGGCTCTTTGCGATACAGCCTCTCTTTGCCTGTGAGTTGAGTGTGCTTCACGTCGACATGCACTTAGGCCACCTCTGCAAGATCACCCGCGTTTGGGCACAGCCCCGCCACCAAGTACTGGCTACCTCTGGGGCATCCCGGCCATTGGTAACTGGAGTCATCTCCCGCCCGCACAGCTACAACGACCACGAGTCGCCACTACCTCCAGACCCCATTCGAATATTCTCCGGGGCTTCCTGTCCCAGCAGCGACCGCCTACCTTAAGGTACCTCTACTAATAATCAATGCGACAACGACGCTACCGTGGCAGAATCCAGCGCCTAGACCTGCTGTAGAATCAGAGCATAGCCTCGCCAGCACTCCACCACCTTCCCCAGCCGCTATCAGAGCGGCGGCCCGTCACCAACGTGCTGTTAGTACTGCAAGGCCATCCATTCAATCGCGAGGCTAACGACCAAAAGATCGCCTCCCAACTCCAACGACAGGCCATCACCACCACCGCAGCGCCAATGCACAGCAACTGATTCATCCTGAAATTGGCCGGTGATTCTGCCCATCCTCATCTTCCTCTGCTCCAGCGCTCATCTTACACCGACCCCACCGAGCCGCGCCGCTCACCCAGAAAGCCGAGATGAAGCCTTCGCTCGCGGCCGTGGTGGCCTCGCTGGCTCTCCTGGGCCCAGCTCCCGCTCCCGCCCTCGGCGCCGGCATTGGCGCGCAGACGCAGCGGATGCCCTCGCCCGGCGGCGGCAGCGGCAGCGGCAGCCTCTTCCCCGTCCTCACGAGGCTGCGCGACGCCGCCATCGAGCTCGTCTTCGGCCGCCACCCCTCCAAGGCCGCCCCGACGGCGCCCAGCTTCTCGCCCGCGCGGTACGCCAACCAGCTGGTGCTGCGCTTCAACGTCACGACGGCCGACGAAGAGGCCGCGCTCGCCGAGGCTGCCGCCCAGCTCCTGCTCGACATCTGGGCCTTCACGGACGAGTATGTCGACATCCGGCTGGCCGCCAGCCAGGTGGCGCCGCTGCGCAGCCTGCTGCCTCGGTCCCTCCACCACTCGCAGTCCATCCTGATCCCGAACCTGGCGACGACCATGTACCGGACCATGCCGTCGGCCGAGGACAGCGCCGTGGCTTCAGACAGGCTGTCGTGGGCGCTGCTGGAGCAGCCGCGGGCCGTCGACAACCTCTTCTTCCAAGACTACCAGCCCCTGCCCGTCATCGACCGCTGGATGCGCCTGCTGGAGGCCATGTTCCCGTCGTACGTCAGGTACATGACGATAGGCAAGTCGTTTGAGGGGAGGGACATACCCGCCCTCCGCGTCGGAGTGCCGGAGCTGGCCGACCCCAGCAAGCCGCGCAAGATGATTGTCGTCACCGGCGGTCTCCACGCCCGCGAGTGGATCTCAACCAGCTCCGTCAACTATGTGGCGTGGTCGTTCATCACGTCGTTTGGGAACGAGCCCATGATTACCAAGTTCCTCAGCCACTTCGACGTCGTCTTCATCCCGGTGGTCAACCCCGATGGCGTCGAGTACACCTGGCAGGTCGACCGCCTGTGGCGCAAGAACCGACAGCCCACCAAGATGCAGTTCTGCCGCGGCATGGACCTGGACCACGCCTTTGGCTTCGGCTGGGACCATGCCGAGGCCTCGGGCGAGCCGTGCTCTGAGAGCTACGGCGGAGAAGCTCCCTTCCAGGCCTTTGAGGCCAGCGAGCTCGCCCGATGGGCCAAGAACGAGACGCAGCACAATGTCAAGTTCGTGGGACTGGTCGACCTCCACTCGTACTCGCAACAGGTCCTCTTCCCCTACTCATACACATGCAACACAGAGCCGCCCAACCTCGAGAACCTGGAGGAGCTGGCCATGGGAATGGCCAAGGCGATCCGCCTGTCCAACGGAGAATCATATTCGGTCACCTCCGCCTGCGAGGGCGCCGTGGCCGTCAAGGACTCTCCCGATCGGCACCCCGTCTGGCCTCGCATAGAGTCGGGCGGCGGGTCGGCCATTGACTGGTTCTACCACGAGCTGGGCGCGCACTACAGCTATCAGATCAAGCTTCGGGACACGGGGAGCTACGGCTTCCTCCTCCCCAAGGAGTACATTGTTCCGACGGGGGAGGAGATGTTTGACGCCATGAAGTATTACGGTGACTTTCTGCTCGGGAACAATGGCATTGAGAAGTCGGTGAGGGAGCAGATGGAGCATGTCACGAGCCTGGCCTTTGACGACATGCAGGAGACATTTACGGAGCTGCGGCGACGCAGGCTGCGAAGGTAGAAGGCTTGAAGCATGAGCTAGGCCTTTTCACCGTCCTTGCCTTTCTTTGTATATTGTGATATCCTTGGCTTATATATTCTTTTCACGCATGAGATTTGAGCGGATGCCTACGCCTACGAGCGGCCCCGAAGATTGAGATTAAACAGCTGTAGTGATCAACAGCGGTATTCGGGCTGGGATCAGGGGCTCTCCGTCACAGGCGTAGGAGAGGGAGGGGGCGTCACAGCGTTTGTTACCCAGCGTTTTCTCTAGGGGAATAATGACTCTATTAATTGAAGAAATTTCCATCATTACTTCCACTATCTCACATAATGAATGGGATTTATTTGCCCACGACAAACAGGTAGGAGGTGTACGCAGCCATGAACTTCAAGCCCAAGTCTGCCACGCCAGCGAGATATGCGCCACTGACACGTCTGTTAGTCACTGATTTCAACTCCATCTCAAGGTTGACCAGGGGGAGGTTCGTGAAACGGGTGAGTCAAACTTACAAGGTCCTGCCCTTGGGGCCGGCGGAGCTGGTGTAGCCGTAGAGGTAGAGGGTGCGGCCGACAGACCAGGTGGCGCCGAGGACGGCGGCGGCGACGGGGAAGTGCAGGCCGGAGATGAGGAGGGCGCCGAGGGCGGTGGGCTGGTTCTCGATGAAGTTTGCGTGGGCGCGTTGGGCTGGAGAATTGATGATTAGTTGATTGTTTTTTTTTGGTGATGTTGAGTGCTGATATGGGTGATGAGGAGTGAAGATGAAGAATGACTTGATACTGAGGCTGGGGATTGGGGATTGAGATCGAGGATGACATACCGCAGTTGAATCGATAGGCGTTGACGTCCTTTTCGGCCTGCTCGTGGGTGGCGTAGGCGTTGGGGTAGGGGATGTTGCTGGCCTTGCGGAGCTTGGCGGTGCGGAACATGTGGAATGTGTTGACGAAGAAGGTGGATGTGGCGGCGGCCAGGACGAGGCTGCGTTTCAATTGAGTCAGTATAAATAGTCTATCATCGTGATCTTTCGTTCTTGGTGTTTTGTGCTTGTTCGGTTGAGTTGAGGTGTGGTGAGAGGATTTCTGCGTTTTTACGTACCCGTAGGAGTCGGGGACAGCGAGAGCGATGGCCATTGTGAATGATTTAGAGGGTGGTTTTTACGGAAGGGTAATTGAGGTGAGAGAGTATGAAAATTGGGTGTTTATTCGTGAGTATATGGTCAATGAGGGCTTGGGACTGTTGCTCGGTCGTGGGAGCAGTGGTCCATTTAAGCGTCTGATGATGCCGCTCCTCCGCTGAAAATCAACCCCCCCTGAGGCTGGACCCCCAGTGACGCAGGAGACGGAGACCCGTCCATCGTGTTCCACCGTATGGGGTCGATTATAGGCTACTTGTTCTGTTTGGGACGGAGCACGGCAAAGCTGGTTCACGTACGGAATACGGAGTGGCTCCGGGGGTCCAATGCCTGGCTAGAACGGCAATGACACAAACGACTGCTACCTATTTCATGCTTGCTCTACTGTACCTTGGACTGTTTACGCGAAGAGGGGGAACGCCAAAGAATAGGAGAGAAAAGACCAGAATCTCCACTAACACCAGCGAGGACCTAGTAGTAAAACAGCGCGAAACGTGGACTTTTCTCTGTGTTGTCTAGTTACTACCCCCTGATACTACGGTTTGAAGAGGCGTGTGTAGATTGTGGGTAGTAGCGGCGCGAGAAAGAATTCCGAATGCCGCTTTTCTTTGGGATTTGTGGATAACGGTGTGTTTTATCGAGTTGCTGTTGTTGCGGAGAAAGGATACGTACTATCTTTCTAAGAATCGGACTATACACGTATGTTTTCTTGGGATGATGCAGATTTCAGTGGTTGCGTCGTATTACACAGAAAATAAGACAGGGAGATTGTTTGTTGGTAAGCATGAAGGATCTTGTATAGTAAGTATCGGGTTGTGGGCGTATTTTGGGCATGGAGGTCCAGCTACCAAGACATACAACGACATTGACGGTTTCAACAAGTGAAAGCAGAATGAATACAAGAGGCATGACTATCCATTTCTCATCATGTACATCCATTCAATTGAACACTACCTGCCTGACAATCCTTAGCGACGTTAACTTGTCCAAGCAGATTACGCGTATTCTTCACTCAGCCAAGTACAGCACAACTCAAACAAGAGACCAGACAATCAACAACAAATACGCAAATGCGTATTAGAAATCACCCAAAACAACCCAGTCAACTCTCGTCAATCCCATCGAATCCATCAGCCGAAGCTGCACTTCCCTTGCCCAGCCCGGCATTTCGACATCCGCCGACGGTCCGTATCCCCTCGCATCGGATCTTCGCCCACAGAAAACCCACTTCCTCCGCAGCCACACACACACACACACACACACACACACAGAGACATCTCACTTACACGTACACGTACACGGAAACTCATGTTGCCGTCCGAAATACACATTCAATTGGACAATACAGCTTCTTACATGCATTTAGATATCACAGCTAGAAACAAAGTACCATTTTTCATCGCTGACAAGCGTAGGAAAAAGCCTTGCGGCGTCGCATTTGCCTGGGCCGCGATCCCTCGCTCAGCCGCAAGCCCGCGTAAAAGTCCGCAACTCTAGGCATCAAAAGTCCGCTTCCGGCTCTATCAGTTTTTTTTGGACTGACTAATATCGGCAAGCACATTACATCGACATCGGCATTTGATGAAAAGAAATGCCGGGATGAAGAAGCCAGTTTTCCTTTTTTTCGATTGTTGTCATTTCAAGAGTCGTTGATGGGAAGTTACCTATACTGGATATCGCAGGTCATGTAAGACCACCTCCTGAAAACCGAGTATCCCCCTTGACCAAGTGTCATCTCCAAGCCTCAGACACCACCCCCAAGATAAAGCACCCCTTGCCAGAGCAGGTCAGATCCAAAGCATCACCCCGTGCACCTCTCCTCCGGCGGCCGCCACTCCAAGTCCAAGCCCTCAAACACCCTCCTCTCCGCCGTCTCCATATCAGGCGCCGGCCTGCCCTCGGCGCCCTCCAGGTCCACCCACGCCCCGTCCGCCCGGCTCCTCACGCCGCTGCTGTCAAACTTGAGCCCCAGCCTCGCCTTGCAGTACCGCCGCAGGTCCCTCTGGAACGTCGTCTCCCCGCTCCATCCCAGGATCGCGCACCCGGCCGTCTTCCAGGGGCTGATGATGATGTCCACCCGCCGGTGAGGTCCCCCGTCTTCGTTCGTCTCCGGGTCCTGCCAGACGACGAGCGCCTTGTCCAGCGTGTCGAAGCCCGAGCCCGACGGCCGGTCGTCGCCCTTCCACGCGAGGGGCGCCTGGCCGCGCTCGCTGTTGCGCGTCCAGATGCTCAGGATGTGCGTGATGAAGCCGCTCTTCTCCAGGCTGGAGACGAGCTTCTCGATGATGCCGAGGGTTTGCGCCTCGTCGGGGTGGCTCACGATGACGTCGACGTCGCCGCTCGTCGGCTTGCCGCGCCGGTAGCTGCCGACGACCACCATCTGGAAGCCTGGGTCGACGCGGCGCGCGTGGGCGAGGATGACGCTCGAGATGGCTTCTGTTTCCTGGCGCGGTATCCGGAGCTGAAACTCGTCGTAGAACTTGACGCCAATCTGCTGCACCCGACTCAGGGAGTTCCATCCATACTCTACAATGTCATCTAGATCTCGCCATCCTGGAGTAACAGAAAGCAGTCAGTAAGCATCTGGTCTTCAAGCGATCTTTCGGAGGCGGACATACCCTTGTTATAGAACTGGCGAGCTGTGACATCTCCCACTCCCCAAATCTCGTAAAACATCTTGAGCACAGCCATTTCGGTATCCGTCTCCGCCGCCCTGGTGTCGTCGGTAGAGCCAGTAAGTGCCCACTGCTGATACAGCCTCGCAATCTTGACACCGCAGCCAGGTAATCTTTCAATTTCTGTTTCGGTTTCGTCAATATACATTTCCTTTAACCCACAGGCAACACTGGGGCAAAGTGTCAGGGGCTACATGTATGATGAAACTCACCCTGCGGCCGCTGTATAGCATACGGATACGCAGCAAGAGACGCAATCGACGTGGAATACGCCCTCACGCCAATAGCATCTCCCCGCAAGAGCCTCAGCGTCCGAATCGCCTTGAGCTCCGCAATAAACGCAGCATTCGGCGGATTCACGGGCGACGGCCGCTCGCACGAATACGTCGTGTGAAGATACTCGGGGATCGGCGGCAGGGGGACGTCGTGCTCGGACGTCGTCTCGTGGTACAGCGTCGGCGGCTCGGTCCGGCCTCGCGCGCCGTCGGAGGCGGTCGAGGAGCTTGTGCCCGGCCTTGACGTGCGCTTGGAGTAGGGGCTGGTGTTGGGGATGTTCTTTTGGTCTTGCCTTGCGCGGGCGAGGACTGCTGAGGGGGATGATCTGGCCGCGTGAGACTGTCGGCTTGCTTCGTCGTCGCCCTTTTGTGATTTGCTGGGGAGCTGAGATGAGAGCTTTCGCCCGCGGTAGAGCAGATAGTCCCGGACAGGCTGCGCAACGCCTCGCTCAAGGCTATCCAGCAACCAAGCCAGCTTCACCACCAAAACAACATCCTCCGGACCCCCAAGCAAGTCCAACGTCCCATCATATCCCTCACCATCTCGACTCCCTCCCCCCGTCATCATCAGCCTCTGCCGTTTCGACGGTACATCCACCACCGCAGCGTCACTTCCCCTCGCCCGCTTGCCAGCCACGCCCTCACTCTTCATTCCTTTGTCGCCTCCTTCTCCCTCGACATCCTCCGCAGCCACCGGCTCCGTCATGAGCTTCAGCCGCCTCAGCTCAAACAGGGCGCGCTCCGGCCTCGAGATCTTGCCCACGATGACGCGCGCCTCGCGAGCGTCCTGCATCAGGGAGGGCACTTTTGCTTCCAGCTCGCGCGCCTCGTCGGCTTGTAAGTGTGTGGGGAGCAGGAAGATGGGCGGCAGGTCAGGAGCCATGGCGCGCGGCCTTGGTTGAGCTCGACGTAATAGTCATTTCTATATGAATCAGAAGAAGAAAATAAAAAGACTGTTGGATGAAATTATGAGTGAAGAGCTGTCTTTTGGTTCATTGCATTCACGGTTGGTGTTGGTGCTTGACGTGCGTCTTCTGGTATGAGATTCAAGTTTCCAATTGGCTCATCATCACGTATACGGAAAGGAACCGCCCCGCTCTTTTTGAACGGTGCTAATTAGGTAGGTAGATGAGATGGGCAAAAGAAGGAAAGAAAAAGCAATGATTGTCACAGCGCTCAAGTCATGACAATACGATGATGTTATTCAACTACGGCATTGACTTGGTAGTAGCTCTTGGAAGAAGAGCAGCTCCGTTTTTCATGGCCTGCTAGAGTCAGGTCCTCCGTATCCTATTGTAATCCATTCTAAACCGGTTGGCGATCTTGTACCAACACCAACTAATAAGCCGAGAAGCGCAGACGGCATCCCATCGCCCTTCCCGTATACTCCAGCTCTCCTAGATGATCCATTCCTCGCCAGGATAAGTCGCCTTGTTCTGTCTATATATTTCGCAAGTACATATGCGTCACTCAAACATCCTCAAACTCGAGCTCATCCTCGTCCTCCTCATCCTCGATGCCGCTCTCGGCCTTGACAGCCTCAGCCTCAACCTTGACCCGCTTGTTCGCCCTGTCCTCCGAGCTCTCCTCGACTCGTGATGCATCGGCTGACGGCGCCTCAGATGCCTCGACCTTGATACCGGGCGTGCCCATGCCAGAGTTGTTGCCCGTCGCCATGACATCCTCGAATTCGTCGTCTTCCTCCTCCTCGTACTCTTCTTCCTCGTCTTCCGCATCTGCTTCCCGCGCCAACAGCGCCGCCTGCTCTGCCTTGATCTTCTCGAAGATGTCGTCAATCTGCGTCGTAGCGCTGTTCTCGACCAAGTTGCTCTTCGACTCTCCCGCGGCTGCCTCCTTGCTCAGCCCCAAGGCACCGGCCTCTGCCGCTGCAGAAAACGACTCTCCAGTAATAGTACTGTTGGACATCCACGACGGAAGCGCGTTCTGCTGCGCAATCTTCTCCTTGCGGAGTCGTTCCGCCTCCTTCTCGGCCTCTGACGGCCCGTCTGACGTAGAAATGTTGACGGCAATGGACTGTGGCCCCACGTTGGCCAGTCCGCGAACCGCCATGGGCCTCGACGAGCCGTCGTCGACAGGTATCGTGGCTGCGCGCTGGTGCGTGGCGTCGCGGACCACCGGCCGGGCCTTTGACAAGGCGCGGTCAAAGTCGCATTCCGGGATATGCGCCGCATCAATCTTGGGCAGCAGCTCGCTGATGAACTTGAACTGGTCGTTCAGGCGGGTCGACTGCTCGTGTCCGCCGGCATTCCGATCCGCCTCAAAGGACAGCGGCCGGCGGCACCGATGGCAGAGGAAGCCCTCCGGTCCAACGCTGTCCAGGACCTCCATCGCCGTCCATTCCGCCTTGCAGAAGGAGCAAAAGTACTCCTTCTTCTCGTTGACCGGCACCGTCGTTCCCTGGACCTCCTTGTCGATGTTGTACACTCGCCACTTGATGGCGTCGATGGTGTGTCGGTAGTTGATGTAGTACCATGTGCGATTGCTCGGTCGCGGGTTGCCTGGGCGCAGTTCTGACCTCGTGTGACTAACTCAAGTAAGCTTCCCGTCGCTAACAGAAGGGATGAGATTCAGTGGCTGAGAGTCATTGAGCGTACACTGTCAAGAATCGGTCCTCTCTAAGCTTTCCGCAAATCTTGTGCAAGTCCTTGGTGTTGATGGCCATCAAGTAGGCAAGATCGTCGTCGCGAAGACTAATGCATGGTTTCCTTTTTTCAGTTTCATGTCTCTTGCTAGCAAAGATCAACTACCCGTCGAGGAGGCATACGCTTCATGCAGAATCAGTGCGTCCACGACGAGGATGTCTCGCGTCGAGTAGAACGCCCGCATCACGGCCTTGATCAATGTCACTGCGAGATCCATGGTGTCCGCAAGGTAGCGTCGCTCGTCTTCTCTCCGACAGAGGGTTCCTTGATGTTATCGAGGCAGCGAGTATGTCGCGAGGCTCGGTCGGGAATGCAAGCCGTCTCAAGATGTTCGCTAGGGTCGTTGTGCGGTGGCTTCGATTTCGATGCGATCGTGCGACACCTCGCAGGACCGACGCGGCGGGTTCCAGGCGACGAAAGAAGCGATAGTTATGGGTTACTGAGAGATCGAGGAAGCATCACAGATGGAGAAACGACGCTGTCTTGGTTGGTGGAGAGGAGAGAAACTGCTCATCGCGTGTGGAGTGAAAAGAGCATGATTAAGGCTCGGCCGCCTGTGGCTCTCGCTTTGTCCGGATTAAGTCTGCAGAATATGCGCACACCAGCCTCAGACCTTGTTCTCCCTTTGAGGCTCAATGGCGTTTCTCGTCGCGATCAGATTGCGTCGTCCACTGCACACGCGAGCTCGATTATGCTCTGTTCATTGATGCTGAGCAGAGTCTGGAACCTGGCTGGACATGTGAAGCTTGTCGCGTCAGGAAATGTTGCGTCGCTTCTGCCTATCAACGATCGCGATTCCAAAGCGACCGGGATGCGAATTATTAGTAAGCCCGGCTGTGAACTGCACGTCTTGGCCGCCAGATACATCGCGTGGCATCGCTTTCAAGTTTATACAGGTGATTTAGACAAGGCAATATGATCCTTCTCTTCCTGCTGAAGAAAAGACGCCCTTATCGAGGCGCTGTATATACACATGAAACGAAGCTCCATACACTCTGTATGCGATGCCTCTAAGCCACATAGGTGCTCACTCAAGACCAAAGGAGAGAGATGAGCAGCCCGATCCGAGGCATCAGAGATGTATGAGCGGAATCAAAAAGCCAGAGAAACAGAAAGGGAAAAGACACTATATTCACCCGTGCGCCAAGAATCATAGCTCATCTCCAATGGGCCGAGGCAGTGGCGTCGCTCATGAATTTCCTGAGTCTTCCTATCCAGCCTGCCTCGCTCTCTACCTGCATGCACCCACCCCCCTTTTCCAGTCGTTAATATTGATACATGAACAAAGAATACCAGGGTCATCCTGTGGATCACGCGTATTTTCTGAGCTATAGTAAGGAAAGAAATAGATTAGCTTTACTGGCCACCGACGTGAAAAAGAGGTGGATATCAGGCGACTTACATCCAATGTCAGCGTTCGGGAGCTGTTCACCTCCTGATCGCGATATACGCCGACAAGGCTCTCGCTGTCCTGGAAGAGACCGGCCTTCAAGCTGATGACGATAAATTGCATGCCAGGACCCGCATGCTCGCGGATATACTTCTTGATCTTGTCCACGTTGGCATTGTCCAAAGCAGCGTCCACCTCATCCAGCACGAAAAAGGGACTCGGCTGGTAGCTGTGGATGGCGAACAGGAGCGCCAGCGCCGCCATGGTCTTCTCACCACCAGACAGGTGCTCCATGTCCCGGAATCGCTTGAGCGGCGGCATGGCGTGGTACTTTATACCTGACAGATACGGCATGTCCGTGTCCTCCTCAATGTCCAGGTAGGCCTGACCGCCCAGCGGGTAAGCGTCTGACCGCGTGAGATCCTTGTAGACGTTTGAAATCTGCTCCTGAATATGGGTAAAGGCCTTGTTGAAGAGCTCGTATCGCCGCTGCTTGATGTTGCTAAAGGCTTCCTTGGCCTTGTGAGCAGCATTCTTGGCGTCTTCGTATTCTTGGTCCGTCTGCTTGAGCCTCGTCTCGACGCTCTCCAGCCGTTCCATGGCTCTCATGTTGGGATTGAGCTTCTCCAGCTCCGCTGTGAGGGATGAAATCTTCTCCGTCAGTGCTTCCTCGACACTGGCTTCGCCAGACTCCTTCAAGCTGGGCTCGAGACCGTCAAAGTCGATTTCGATGCCATGATCATCCAGCGCAATGTCCATCATGTCGTCGTCTCCGCCATCAACGTCCATGGCGTCGGGATCTTGCCGCAGCAAGTCGTCTTCCGCCGGCAGGTTGTCGAGGGCGCCTTCGGTCAACGGAATCTGGATCTGCTCGAGCCGGCATCTTCGCAGAAGCGCGGATTTGCTAGCGCTGTTCTTCTGCACAACCGTCTCCAGGGCGTTGATCTCTCGCTGACAGGCCTCGATATCCTTGCTGCGTTTTTGCAGCTCGGCGCGAGCCTCGTTGACCCTCTGATTCTTTTCCAGCTGCTCGGCCTTTAACTCTTCGAGCGTCTCTCGAAGCGCTTCCAGCTCGTCCTTATCCTGGCTCATTGAATCTTCAATGTCCGCCTTTTCCTTGTTGTACGTCCGCAGGTCTTGCTTCAGGCGTCTGATCTGTTCCTGTATCCGCTTGATGCGAGCTTCCGTGTCGCTGTGGCGCGTTACTTCCCACTTGAGTCGGCTCTCCAGCCTCTGCCTCTGAACCTCATACTGGTTGCGCTTCTCGGATATCTCCTGTTCCAGCTTGCCCTGAGAAGCTTCGTAGGCGCGAATGTCGCTGTATCCGAGCCTCTTGCAGAACCCGTCAAAGACTTCGTCCTCCACCCGTGCAATGGCGTCCCTAAACTCCTGGACCGTCTGCTTCGTGCGCTCCAACTGCGCCGCTTGCTCCTCGTACTTGGGCTGAAGCTCCTGGAGCTGTTTCCTTTGGCTGTCCAGCTCGCGCTTCTTGCTCGTCCAGTTCTTGTTCAAGGCCGCCAGCTCGTCCCTCGTTGCCGCCAGCCGCCGTTCGAGTCCGTTGAGTTCGATTTGTAGGGATTCCTCCTGAGTACCCCGACGATCCGCCTTGGGAAGACGGTCAATCTCGCTCTTCAGCTTGGCTGCCATCCGCTGGAGATTCTGCACATCGGCTTCTTCAAACTTGCGCTTCCCGCCCTTAGGCTCGGGACCGCGACCGCCCGTCATCAAACCAGCCTTGTGGATGATGTAACCCTCAAGTGTGACGGCCTTGACCGGGATCTTCTTGTCGTAGCATATGTGCTTGGCGATGTCGAGGGTATCGCAAACCACAGAGCTGCCACATGCGTACGACATGGCCCGCTCGACCGATGCGTCAAAATTGATGGTGTCAATGGTGAGCCTGGCGCCGGGAAACCCCTTGACTGCGGTGTTGACGGCGTTGACCTTGATGTTGTCCAGGGGGATAAAGGTCATAGGAGGGAATCGCTGCTCCTTCAGGTACTGAACGCAGTCCACGCCGGTCTTCTCCGTGTCGACCACCACCGAGTCAAAGTCTCGTCCCAGGGCGACGATGACGGCCTCGTCGTACTTCTTCTGCTTCGGCGTGCACAGGTTTCCAACGCGGCCGCGCACGCCAGGGAAGATACGCTTCAGGGTGGTCACCATCTCCTTCATGCGTGCTTCTCGGTCGTTCTGGCGGCGGCCATCATCGGCTTCCCTCAGCTTCCTTGCGACATCTTCGAGCTTCTCCTCGAGCTCGGTCCGTTTCTGATTAGTCCGTACTCGTTCCGACTGAAGCTGGTTAAACTCCTTCTTCTTCGCAGCGATCTCGTTGGAGATCTCTTGCGTCGCTGCCTCGGCAGAGCTTCGTCTCTCCCCGATGCTCGTGAATTCCGCCTCCAGTTTCTCAATGGCCGCGGAGATGCTGTCAACCTTGCCCTTGAGGCTATTGACGGTCACCTCGTCCGCTTTCCTCTGTCGCTCCAGGTTCTCCAGCTTTGCTTGGTTGGAGCCAGAGCGGGCCAGAACCTGGGCTCGAAGGGTGTTGTACTCCTTACGGTCGTCGTCACTGATGTCTCGTCCCGTCTTCTTCATCTGCTCCTTGACGTCCTTTTCGAACAACTCCTGGGCCTTTTTGACGCTTCCGATATCCTTTTGAACTTTTTGCACAATGTCGGTCTGTTCCTCGAGCTCCTTGCCGACTTTCTGCGCCTGTGTCTGCAACTTCTCAATCTGTTGCGTGGATTCATGAATCTTCTCGTCGAAGGGAACCAGAGCGTTCTCCTTGTCTTCGATGCTTCTTTCCGTGCGCTTGATGTCCTTTTCCACCTTGCTGACCTGTTTCTGGACGGCAGATTGTTCCTTTCGCGCTGCTTCGAGGGCGGTTTCATATTCCTCCACGTTCCTCCGCATCTCCTTCAGCTCTTCGTGGTGCTCTTGGATGGCGCTGCTTGAATCGTCCATGGCCTTTTGGAAATGGTACAGCTTCCAGAGACAGTGCGTGACAATGGCCGCATCTCGCTCTTCCGTCTTCTTCTGGAAGCTGTCAGCCTCCTTCTTCTGTTCCCTGTACTGCTTGATTTCGGAGTTGATGCCACGGCGGCGGTGGAACTGGAAGTTCTGGTTCTCGGCGGCTTGCTCTGCCTCGACCTGGAGCCTTTCGTACTCGCTCTTGTATTCCAGACTTCCCGAAATCTGCTCAATGAGCCGCGTGAGGTCCTGTGGAGATTGAGAAGCGATGGCTTCGACGTCGCCCTGGAAGACGAGGAAATTGCGGGCCTTGATCAGGATATTCTCCGCTTCCAAAGCTTCGTTGTACTGCTGGGCCGTAACCTGTCTATCGTTGATGCGGTACTCGCTGGCGCCCTGGCTCGTGATTGTTCTCTTCCACCTCTGTTCCTCGCCGGCGTCGTCTTCGTAGACCGCCATGACCCAGGCGGTTTTCGGGTCGCCTCGAGACGCCTTGTCGTCATCGGCAAAGTTGGCGGCATCGGTTGTTGCTTCAGCTGAGCCGTCATCGTTGATTTTGGAGGTTTTCAGGACGCGCCCGCGATAGACGAGCTCCTTGAGGTGGGTGGAGCGCAAATGCGAAGACTTGATGCCAAGGACGAAGGAGATGGCGTCCATCCTAAACAACCCACCGTCAGTATGCCCACCGAATGGTATCGCAATGGGCGGGGGGGAGGGCAGCTCACGAGTTCGATTTACCCGATCCATTGGGCCCGATGATTGACGTAAAGTAGGAATCGCCGAACAGGAGGACATGGTGACCCTTGTAGGACTTGAAGTCTTGAAGCGCATCGTTAGCTGGGGCCAGCGAAAGCAATCAAAGGCGCGAGACGACATACTGTGCAGCTCGAGGCGGATGAGTTTGCCCATGATGAACAAGCTATAGCTGCGCCGGCAGCTGGAGATCCTGGCGAATCAAGGTGCAAATGCCGACCGAGTGTTGGTGACCGTTCGACCTAAGACTCTTGCGACCTGGAGCACGCGCAGAGAAACAATTCGAGATGCTGACAACACCACTCGAACTCGTCGGGGCCGGTTCGGGTCGGTACTTGTTGCTCACAGGCGGGTGTCGCGTGGTTCACAGGTATCTCGCACAGGCCGTGAGAGCGCAGCCCGTCATGCTCAGAGATGCGAGGCGGCGCTGCTGGAGGTGCGCAAATGCGGGATGCAGCTTCTTTGACGCGTCGCGAACTTGCGATTCTACTCGTACTAAGGTAAATGGATGCCAGCCGCTCACTGGCCTAGAGCGAGCAACACCACTAACAAACAGCGCTCGGGGCTAGTACCGGAGCGGTAACTGATGGTGGGGTGTTACCCTTCCATCTGAGGGACATGGATTAACGCATTTTTCCGCGTTCCGCTAAGTAAACTGCAGTTAGTGCTGCTTCAGCTCACGTGACTCGACACCCTCGATACATTGAACTTCCTTCGTCAATCGATGCTGCAGCACATGCCGCCCACAGCTGACTCAAGCTTGGAGCTGTCGCGTTGTTAGCGCCCAGCCTGCCATGGCCGTGTCTCCTCCAACCAGGGGCCGGAATGGCAGCACCTGCTCTGCAGCAATGGCTGTCGTCAGTTTACCTTACCCTCCTGGCCTGGTGCTTGGTAGGAGAATCAGCCATTCGGCGGGCAGTCAGGTGGACGAGCCCCATTCATTGTCTTTTCCCCAAGGCCCTTGTAGTACTCCTCTGTAGAGGAGCATCTGTTTCGTAAGACGCAGAGCCTCAGCACGTGGAATACAAAGGGTCCGAGTCTCTTCGAGGTAGATGATCTCAATGTGAACACAGTGTCCGTTCGCAACCTCCTTGCTTCAACTTACGACAAGCGACGAGAAAGCTCAACAAATTGGGCACGCGAAGGTGTCGAGAGTTGCATGTGAAACCGTAACAGTACCAAGACGACCGCACGGAACAGCAGCGCAATGCATGTACACTCCTTCACTGGGCTACCCGCTGGGGCCTCGAGTTCATACGAGTACAGGGTCTCTGGGGCCACTAGCGTACCTTAGCTGGGAGCGTGTGGAGTGTCGAGCTCGGGCTGCTGCCAGCTCTAAAAGGCACCTCAGCGGTACTTCTAGACCGTCCAGGCTCATGACGTTTTGCTGCCAACTAACACCCAAATGAGACCGTATGCACAGGAGCTCCTTGTTATGCACTGTCTAGATGCTGTACCGCAAAGTACTCCCCCGTACCCTCGCATCACATGGGCCTACCCCCCCAAGCCTGGGGACAAACTTGGAACCACTCGAGGCGTCTCGCGGATGATCGTCGAGGGAAGCATCGGCAGCTGTTAGGCTCGTGCCATCCAACCTTTCCGACGCAAACCCTCTTCAATCATTGTCTCTTCAACCGTTTCTTGGCATCTCCATCATCAGCCTTCTATCGCCTACAGCCTTACGTCTCTTTCTCTTCCTCCAGTCCTCTTCTCCGTCGTCTCCTCCAGCTACTATCGCCCTATCCGCGCTTCCTCAGCACTCGTCCTGTTATCCTGACGCAATCCGTCGATCCGCTGCCAACTCGTTGTCATCACTCTGCGCTGTCCCATTTTGCCACCGCTGCCAACCTGCAAATAGAACCGACCGACTTCGTTGCCCTGGACCTCGCTATCTGATCAATATATCTATCTGGCTGGGCTGTTGGGGGCTTATTCCTACGCCATTCGCCTTACCAGAGCGTGCAACCTGTCTTATACGGGACGTAACCCATGAACAAGCTGCAGTCATAGCCCTGCTCTCTCTTTTCTCGCCAAAATGGACGAAGAAGCAACCTCAACTCCCATGTCAACGCCAGACACGAGCTCGTCTGCCAACGGAGACCGTTCGCTGCCCGCCATGGCAGAGGCCGAGCTTGCCTCCCCCCTGAGCTCGATGCCGGTAGACAACGAGATGCTCGACTCGCCCACGCTCAGCGCCACGACCCCCAAGAGCCGCGGGCTGTCGAGGAACCCTTCCTTCTCCGGCAGCAGCAGCACCTACCAGGACGACTGGGACGCGCTCCCGCCGCTCGACCGCCTGACAGTGCTCGACCTCCTGGACAACTTTGCCCTGCCGCAGCAGCTCGAGAAGCTCCAACGGGGCATCTCCGCCCAGACCGACAAGGTGCGGCGGTCGCGGGACGCCTTCAAGTCCAAGACGCAAAACGCCCGCGATCGGATGGTGGAGGAGTGGAGGCGGCGCGTGCCCTCGGCCGACGAGCAGCTCGAGCGGTACAGGAAGCGCATGCGGCAGCGGGTGGACAAGCTCGGCAAGCAGTGGAACGACACAAAGGCCATCAGCCTCCGGGAGAAGATATCCTTCATCTGCGGCGTTATGAACATCTTTGCGAGCGGATACCTCATGGGCGGCTTCCCGGAATACTTCCACATCTGGTACACGGTCCAGCTCCTGTACTTTATGCCGATCCGCTTCTTCACCTACCACCGCCGCGGATACCACTACTTCCTGGCCGACCTGTGCTACTTTGTCAACGTGCTCCTGATGCTCAGCATCTGGGCCTTCCCGCAGTCCAAGCGGCTCTTCACGGCCGCCTACTGCCTGGCGTACGGAAACAATGCCGTGGCCATCATCATGTGGCGCAACTCGCTCGTCTTCCACAGCTTCGACAAGGTCACGTCGCTCTTCATCCACATCATGCCCTGCGCCACGCTGCACTGCATCGTGCACCTCTTCCGCCCCGAGGAGCAGATGAAGCGCTTCCCCGCCATCTTCGCCATCAAGCACGCGCTCCCGGGGTCCCCGACGGCGTACGCCAACGTCCTGTCCATGCTCGCGTGGAGCACCATCCCCTACGCCATCTGGCAGCTGGGCTACTACTTCTTCATCACCGTCCGCCGGAGGGAGAAGATTGCCGCCGGCCGCCCCACGTCCTTCACCTGGCTCCGCAAGTCGTACGCCAAGACCTGGCTCGGCCGCTTCGTCCTCTCCCGCCCGGCCGCGCTGCAGGAGCCGGCGTTCATGGTGATCCAGTACCTGTACGCCGTGCTCACCATCCTCCCCTGCCCGCTGTGGTTCCTCAGCCGGTGGGCCTCGACGGCGTTCTTGCTCGTCGTCTTCGGCTGGAGCATCTACAACGGCGCAACGTACTACATCGACGTCTTCGGCAAGCGTTTCCAGAAGGAGCTCGAGGCCATGAAGGCAGACGTCCTCAAGTGGCAGAACAGCCCGGAGACGCTGCTCCTCCAGTCGCCCCAGATGACGCCGCAGCACAACGTGGACGGCGGCGGCGGCCCCGCGCAGGCGACGAGTCTGGACGCGCAGCTCGCGCCGTCGCCGATGAGGCCTGACGCGGGGAAGAATCGGTCCGTCAGCCTGGATGAGATTCCGATGCTTGATGAGAACGCCAAGACGGGGGCTACGGGTGTGGACAGGGGTGATGAGGGCGCCGCGAGGGAGCGCAAGGCGGGTCAGGATTGAGTCTTCAGTTGGAATTGCCAATAGGGTTGGCGTAAGGGAATTAGATGGGATGGATGGGCAGTGGAACTAAGTTGACGATGTCCTGTCATGTTTGATGTCCTGCCTGTGAACGCAGTACCGCGTAGAGGAGGACGTGACGAGGTGGGGATGTGCGAGCCGGATTCTAATGTATCTTTGGTATGATATCCTGTCAAGTTCTTTGGTTATGTTAACGGATTATTCTACTTTCCTTGGTTCTATCTCTTCATGCTTCTTCGTTCTGGATGTTGGATTTGGGGGCATCTTTATTTGTTGGAGAGATGAACGGGTTTCCTATTCTTTGCGTCATCTTTACTCTCGTAATGTATTTATGCTCAATGATAATGAACATTACATAGGTCTACACATATATTATCAAACCTACATCTATCCAGTCCATCATCATCACTGATTTGATGAAAATAGTAGACCAGTCAAAAGCATGAGTAGGTACGTAATATATTGGACTCCGCTTCCATGATCAGACATGTCTCCCGTCTTCTCTATATATGCGCTAAGCCGCCGTGAAGCAAGCAAGTACAACAAGAAACCCAAAGAGAAATAAATCAAGAACCGCTTAACCAGGACCGTCATTCGTTCCCGTTTCCATCCCAATCCCATCCTCATCCCTTGTTCATGAGCGGGAGAAAAAGAAAAGGGGAAAGATAAGAGGCATTTCGTTACATCAAAATAAAAAGCACAACGAGTCCACCTCCTGGCAGCACTCGGTATATATAGCCTCCCCCAAGCCAAATCAAACCCAAAAAACACCGCAGAAAAGAAAAGTCGTCAGTTGCCGAAACGCATTGAGCGATACGGAGTGAAGAAGAAAAACAAGAAACGTGGAGAGAGGGGAAAGCGGGAAAAAGAAGAAAGAGAAACCCTCTCAGCCACCGCGCCAGATTATGCCAAATGTTACAGTTGAACGAATAGGAGAGACCGTGATCGCGTTTCGTTTCCCGCACCCTGCAATATCCCAGACCTGCGCCGAGTCCAAGGCTCGCGCGCGATTGCCAAAACGACACTCTCAACTCCTCGCGAAGATAACTCGAAGAGGAAAGTAAATAAGAAGAGGGAGGAGCTTCCCAATAAAGTCTGTTGTCGAACGAAGTAGTGAACTAGACGCCCCGGGTATGTATAGACATAAGGAAGAGAGCGCCTTGCCAAAGGAGAGATGTGAATTCAACCAGATTACAATGTCTTCTGTTGACTTGGGGGTAAAGCCAGAGGGCGTAGATTTATCGGATGATGCCCCAGTCGGCGAATTTGCCGCCTCCTGTCTCGCCATCCTCGCGAGTGCCGGGTCGTCGACCGAATACCGACCAGAAGCGTAGAGTTTCGTCGCCGGCTCCCGTCACAATGACCCGCCCGTCAGGGCTCATGGCCAGGTACAAGACGCGGTATGTATGTCCGGTCAAGCTGGCTACTTGCGTCATGGATGGGTACTTCCAAACAACGATCTGGTTCTGGCTGTAACCGTGTGTCGAGACGATTTCGTTCGAGTTCTTGGACCAGGCAAGGTTGCAGACCTGGCTGCCGGTGTCGATTTCGTTGACAACGGTCCCCTTGACGGTGTCGTGGAAGATGATGCGCCTGTCGGCCGTGCCGCCGCCGGACGCGAGCAGGCCTCGCTGGTGAGGAGACCAGGCAATGGCCTTGACCGCAGCGTTGTGGTCCGAGAATTTCCACAGCGGCGTGTCCGAGAGCTTATCCCAGACCATCAGCTTGTTGTCGTTGCCACCGCTGGCCAGCTGCCCATCCTCGCAGTTCCACTTGAGACCGCACACTTCCTGCTTGTGCCCGACTAGCTTGTGGAGCCACTGGTCTGGTGCTCGAACGTCCCGGTGGTAAATCAGTCGATCGCGGGAGCCAGACGTCAGGATGTGGGAGTTCCACGCCAGCGATCCAACTCGGGCCGTGTGTCCAGTCATGGTTCTTAATCTTCTAGCTTTCTCAGCGTCCCAGATCTGAACAAGGCCCTTGCCGGTTCCAATGGCCAGGTGTGTGCCCTTTTGTATCCAGGAGACGCTCGTCACGGTGTCGTCTTCCAAGGTGCACAGCTTGTTGACCTTGCTGGTTTGGGCATTCCACATGTACACACTAGATCCGAGCCCGACACCCAGGACATTCGCACTGCCCCAGTCGACGAGGTTAAGGTAGAAGTCATCGGCCAGCTCAGGTGCATCGAGAACCTTGTAGGGGACCTTGCTGACTGCTCGAGGCTGGCGACGCGGACTCAGGAGCATCTGCTGGCTGCCAAGACGTACGGGGGAGAGGCTGTAGATCTCGGCTCTGGTGTCCAAGTTCGGGCCATGCCGGCTCTGGGGGGTTTTGGAAGGGGTCAGGTGGCCCACGGGATGGCCATGCTGGCGTGGTGAGAGATATGAGAAGAGGTTCTTGTGAGGAGTTGATGGGGTCAGCGATGAGGGAAGGGTCACTGCAGAGCTGTGGCTGGGAGGAGTGTGAGATCGTGTGCCGTCCTGAACGACAAGCGATGTGGGCGCCGGCAGGTTGTTGTCCGGCGAGAGAGCGGGCGTCAGTTGAGGCACTGATCCCTCAAACAGCTCCGCACGCAACAGCGTTGAGTATGTGCGGTTGGCTTCTTCGGCTATGTTCAAGTCAGCGACTCTGGGCTCTCTCTCACTCAAAGCATTATAGAGAGGGGCATACTCTTCTGAAAGTGAAGCTCGCCTTGCGGCGTCCTCTTCTTATGCCTTGACGGGGTAGCGGGAGATGCATCTTCATGTAGAAGACTGAAGCTGGCCTGCAAGTCTTGACCAGTGCGGGTAGGGATGAAACTGCAAAGACTTTGTCAGAAGGGGTGTGTCTTGAGACGGGTCAGAGCTGCCACAGCGGGTGATGACCTACCGATCGCCATTTATTCGCTGGCGTTTGCGATGCGGACTAGCTCCTGGAGTGCTTTCTCTTTGAGGGTGCTGCAGCTCTCTGAGTAGGAGGTTGTCGACGGCATCGACGTCAAAGGCGGCTGGGTGAGCGACATCGCTCGCCCTGGCCCTGCTTCGCAGCTGACGCATTGAACTGCCGCTGCTTTCGGCGTTGGGCTTCGAGTCCAGACGGGCGCGGTCTGATGGGGGAGGAGGCGTTGACATGCGGGCGGAGGTTGTCGATGGCTGCTTTGATTCGCCCATGGTTTTCTTGGAGGCACCCATGGCAGCGACGGGGCTATTGGCTGCTCTCAGTGGGTGCGATGCTGATGGTGATGAGACGGGACCAGCGAGAGCGCTGTGAATGTCGTCGCAGGCCTAGAGGGGTTCTGCTCCAGGCGAAGAGAGGCGGCACCGTTTGTGTCGGGGATTCCTTGATCCTTGATGCTCGATCGTGGGTTGTGCGGCGGGGGAGAATTTGGCTGGGGTGAATTGACGGCAAGGAAATCTATTGTCAAGAGACGGGACAGCGTTATGCTAGCAAGCGACCGTGAGGAAACGAGCGAGCGCGCATCCAGTCACAGGGCGAGGCCGACGTCGATGGTCATGGAGCAGAAGCCAGCCAGGAGAGGGCGAGTGACTGCGGCGGTTGGCGGCCTATCGCATGAGAGTTGAAGCGTTGGTGTTGTTGTTGCTTTTGCGTCGAATCAACAGCGATCGCACACGGACCGGCTGCCTTGAGTGGTCCAGAACGGGTACAAAAAGAAGGTCGAGAGAGCAGAGACGAAAGTCGGTCGGCCCCAGATTGGATTGTTCGGTGAGCTGCTGATAACGGCGGTACAGGCGCAGAGGCAGAGGCAGAGCGAACGCGGGTGGTTGGGACGATGAGGATGGGAAGTGCGAGGGTTGCGAGGGTTGCAGAACGGCTTCCAGTCAGGTTGCTGAGGGAGGTTTGAAGCTGCTGCTGGCTGCTGGCCGCTGCTGGGGAAATGCAGCGGCTTGATTGACGGGCAGTGCGCCTGTTGCTGGCGGGCAGCTGGGGCTAGGCCTTGTTGGGGGGCGTTGACGTGCTAAAGGGGGGTGGAACAATAATAACACTGTGAGGTCGGCTGCGAGAAAGACGCGGGCGGCGTTGGGAAACAACAAATAATAACTGCCAAATACGCACCGCAACGCCAGTTTGCGCTGCTGCCATTCGCTGGGCGGGCGATGGCGAGGTAAACAAGCAGGGCGAAGGGTGATGGAAGAAGCCTCTGTTGATGTGATGGTTTATATTGCGTCTCGCCCACCCTCTTTGAGACTCAGCTGTGATGACGATTGTCACAAGGGGTTCTTTGACGAGACGCGATGTGAACTGATCAATTGTTCATTCATATTCTCCTTGAGCATCTCCTCAGCTTCTGTTCACCTTGATCAATACCGACCTTGTGTTGTATGGGTAGGGTGTGTTCGTGACCAGGTGCTAAAACTGTATCTGCCAGGTGCCAATATCCCCCAAGACACGACACCCGGTGTGCCAAACCTACACTCAATAAGCCTTGGCCTTAAGCAGGGCGGCTTCTAACCGATGCCTTCAAAGTCAACTCACATGATGGCAAAAATCAACATCTCGCCTACAACGCCTCGATAAAGCGACGATGCAAAGCCGGCGACAAATTCCGTCGTGGCGCTTCTGCCTCGCTGTGTTGGGTCCTTGAGTCCTACAGACGAAGTGCTTGTATGTGGCCACAGGTGCCTCGTGCAAGCACTGCAGGCACCTTACCCATCTACATCTACATGTACTCACATGGCTGATGTCCTTGTGATAACAGCAGAGACACCTATGACAAGATGCCAGTTTCATCCGTATCGTCTATTACCGCAGCACACTGAAGAAGGAGGGGTTGCTGCTGCTGCAAAATAGGACGCATTGCCACTTGCAGCATCGCCAGTTTCCGCCCGTCCCTGCAGCTGTTTGTTATTGTTGTTTGTTGTGAAGTCCTCGCCGTTTATCCTAATACACGCAGACCTGCATGGGGTGAAGCTCTCAATGTACGAGTATGTAAACACTGGCGTGGTCAACAACATGACAATGACGGGGGGGCGTGTATCATTTCCTCCCGCCAGAAACGAACATGACGCGCCCAGTGGCCTGGCCTGTCAGTGCTTCTCTCTTCTCTGGAGGGAAAAAAGAGAGGAAGATGAAGAGCAGCGCACCAATGAGCGCCCGCTATCCGGATGTGGCCCCCCCTGCCTGGACCCCTGGACGCATCCCATCAAAGGCCCCCCCGCAAGCTGCACGAGGGGCGCGTTTTTTTCGTGCCAGGCGTTCGCTCGACGCACCAGTTTCGCGTCAAGCGTTGATGTGTGTGCTCACTCCGTCGCTTTCTTCCACCTCTGATTTTCCCACTTCCGGGGTTGACGTATTCGTTTACCTTTTATTGATGATTGTCCGTGTCTTGCGTCGCTGAGTCATCAGTTTGCGATGGTCGTCTGATGTGCTGTTTGGGACAGGGGTTCTTTACTGAACAGAGGTTTGTGTAGATGTTCGGAAGCAAGGGGCATGCTTTGACGTCTGGGGATCAAATCTCGTCGACTCAGAGGACTCATTGGCATGGTTGTGCAAGGGTCCACATAGACGGTGACGTCGAGGTCAAAAGCTTGGTGAAACTTTTGAATCATGATGCTGCAGCATTTGTTCATCGTGAACATTATTCTCGGCATGTCTTCTCGTGTCTCCCTAGCCTCACTCCATCAGGGAGCCAGCCGTAGCACTGAGCTTTTGAAATCCAAATTTTGTTTCTACCAAAGTCTACTAGAGAAAAAAAAGGCCATGCTCAATGTCCTATTCACGGTTCCATCTATCAAACGAGCTGCAAAAAATAAACAAGAGAAAAAAGGTTGCCGTTCGCTTCAATGTTATCAGTGCAGCCACCGCCATCATCTGTATCCTGTTCCTCTCCCCTCTTTATATCCATGGGTGTTGTATTATTTACGCCTGGGGTTCCGCTTGAGCGAGCAGTCGCTCCCTCCAGCCGTTGCAGACATCCTCGAAGCCGCCAATGACTTCTCCGCATACACTTGCGCACTCCCTCTTCTCCAGCCGCTCGCCCCAGTTTCCCCTCGTCAGCCACTCCTCGCCCTGCTCCCTCAGCTCGTCCTCCTTTCTGATTTCGGCCACGAGCTCTTTCGCGCTCTTCAGTCTCCGGCTGGCGGCCGCCGTTGTCTGCCGAGACATGTGCAGCGTGTCGGAAAGGTAACTCAGCGACTGTATCAGTTCTGATGTGATCGAGTGCAGCGCCGTCAGCGAGTTAAAGGCCAACGTCGATGGCCGCGGCATGTCGTCCGTCAGGGATCCGAGGAGGGGCATAAGGGTATCGATCGTTTCGGCGTCAGGGGCGGGTGCAAGCGGGGAGAGCAGGGGAAAGGTGAGGCTGTGAAGCTGGCGGGTCTGGTGCGCAAGATGCGTCGTCAGTGCCGAGTGTGCTGTTATAAGTCTAGGGGAGAACCGTCAAGTTAGCACCAGTGACCTCCTCCACGACAACATCGCCGTCGCCCCAAGGCTTACCTCGAAGCGCTGCCCTCGACGCTGGATTGCGACCCCAGGTCGCGAAGCTCCTGAATCACCCGCTTCAGCACATCGTCCGCCGTGCCTGCGTAGTTATCCGTCCCGCGGATTGTGAGGTTTTCGACGGCGTCAATCTTGGCCATGAGACTCGGGGGGATGCCGGCAATGTCGAGGTCTGAGTCTGAGCCGTAGTCGCTGCCATCGTATAGACTGGACTTTCTCTGGTGGCCCTGGTGACCCTTTGGGCGCGGAGAGAGCAGGCCTGCATCCCCCTCACTGCGCTTCGCATCGCCGTTTGCCGAAGGATCCCTTGCTGCGTCGTCGTTGTGTCCTGCCTGGTCTGCTGCTTTCTCGTACTCCTGTCCCTCGGCGTCGTAGTCGCCCTCGTCCCCTGAGTCGGAAAAGGCATCGGCCAACTCATCAGCCAAGTTGCCCATTCCGTTGCCGGCCCCTGTTCCGGGACCGCCTAGCACCGCAAGATCAAGGACATCGTGCTGGTTCGGGCTGTGCTGGAACGACGGTATTGCATCTTGCGCAGAGGATCTCGAGAACCGCCGAATCGGGGGCGATCCGGCGAAGCTGTCGACTGCTGAAGAGTTGCGCGAGTGTCGTGGAGTTCGCGGCGACCCGGGCATAATGGTTGAGACGCAGGCTGGTGAGGAGGCCTCTTTGGGAATATCAGATGCGGGAACTTTCGGGGCTGCGGAGTTGATATCGGTCGCCTATCCCAAGGCACGATATATCTGTAGGCTGTTTCGAAGTATGGCCTCCGGTTCGGATACTGGCATCAAGCAGGGGAACTACTCGGAGCCGTTGAGATGCAGGACCGAGAAGCAGAGGAGAGACCGAACCCCTTGTCAGGAACCAGAACCAAAGATACGGTAAGCCAGCTCCTATCGCGATAAGATTGCCGTGCCTCCAGATACTTGCAGCTACAGCAGTTGCAACTTGAAAAGCGTGAAACTATGGCAGCGGTGTTGCTGTCGGGAGGTACCTTATGGGTACAGCGAGTTCGCAATTCGTCCTCGCCTCGCTTTCTGTGCACATGCACCTTTAAAGCTGCTGTGGCGTTGGGAGGGGCTAGGCAAAATGTGGTGCTCCGATGAGCGTAACAGTAGAGGGAACAGCTCACGTTCGTACCACGATACAAGGGCTTTCACAAATAATAGACTGACAGCATTTATCTTTCATTGAAATTGCATTCCCTTTTTATAGCTGTTGTCAAAGTGTAAAGGATTTTGACGTTTTGTACCTCTTTAACCAATGCAGTGTAAGTGGGCTCACCAGCAATCTTCTCTCACTCTACTAGTAGAGCCGAGAGAAACTCAACCCTTCAACACCAGGCCATACTTGCCGGAATCGCTCTCCTGACCTCGACTAGAAGCATAATCAATACATTCTGAGGCATAACTTCCGAAATCTCAAATCAGTCATCATAATCCCTTTCCAGCCAGTGGGACATCCCGTGAGAGCAAAGGCTATTAGCCAACGATGACCACCTTCCGACGATTTCGGCCTGACGATGTCAACAAATTCTCAAAGTGCAACCTGGATCCCCTGACGGAGACATATGAGCTCAGCTTCTACCTCCAATACTACGCAAAATGGCCCTCACTGTTCCAGGTGTGCGAGGATGCAGAGGGAAACATTGTCGGATACAGTTGGTCCTCCTCTTCCCACGATGGCATTGCGCCGCATTGCTAATTCTTATTCAAAGTCATGGGCAAGGTTGAGTCATCGCCAGACGCATACAAATACTCAGAGCACTACCTCCCTTGGCATGCGCACATCACAGCCCTGACGGTGGCGCCGGAGGCGAGAAGACAGGGCATTGGCAAGATTCTGGTCGAGCAGCTCGAGGCTGCGGCCGATGCCCACAACGCCTGGTTCATGGACTTGTTCGTCCGCAGCAGCAACTCAAAGGCCATTGCGTTCTACAAGGAGCTGGGCTACAGCGTTTTTCGAGTGGTCAAGGACTACTACGGGGAGCATGCCACGGATCCCGACAAGGACAGCGAGGATGCGTTTGACATGCGCAAGTCGATGAAGAGGGACGCCAAGCACGAGCACGTCAGAGACGATGGTGAGAAGCACGAGGTGCACCCAGAGGATGTTTGGTGATGTCTGCGAGGTCATGGGAGGCTCTTGGCACGACTTCGACAGGGCATTTGGGTTCCCTAGAGTTCCTTTGACGGGATCAATCACGTCCTTTGCTGCGGCGGAAGAGGATGTCGCCCGTTACCCCGTTTGTTTGTCCTTCTGTGAGAGGAGCTGTTCCCTCGGCTGATTACCTTATGTACGGATGCCGCAGCGCGCAATTGGATTCTGAAAGTCATCACCACATTACCATAGACAGAGCAATAGAGAGACGGGCGGCGACGGCATTCATGATACAGGCAGGAATGGAAATATACGAGCAGGGCCATCTCGATAATGGAGGTATAGGTTAGTTAGGATCTCACCTAGGATGTATTGAAATGGCGCTGCCTCGGTTCTGATCGCTACAAGATGTCCTTTAAACAGTTCATACAAACTCTCAATGAAAAGCTGTATCTTAATACATTTGCCTATCAGCTACTCAGCATGGATCAGTACCCATGTGGGCAGCGTGATACAGACCATTTGTTGTTCGAACAATGGCAGGCAAGTGAAACATCGCCTTTGTTCAGCTAACCGTAATAACGTTGAGGGATCCTTTGTCAGCTCAGGTACAAGTACTACTGCAAAACAGCAAAGTCGCCACCCGACTGGCCCATGCTTCGCCGTGCCTCGCACCTTTAGCCTTGCGCAGCTGACACTGCCTTGACGGGCTTCCCTTCTTCCTGCGAGCTCCCTTCTTTTCATCCAGCGCATCCCTTCATTCTGCACCAAACGGAAGCACCAGCTCCAAAGATTCCTTGTCCATTCTGCCATTGACCGACGGCCAGCCTCTGCTGCCGTTGTTGTGGCATTCGTTTGCGCTCGCCTCGCCCTTTGACCAACTCGCCTAATCATCGGCTCTCTCTGTCACAGTACATCTGTTCGTGTGCCACCAGGTTTTTTTTCTACCAAGCAACCTCTCTCCCTTCGACTTCCGTCAAGTGGGAAAGCCAACCGCCAATCCATCACTACCATTCCCAGGTTTTCGCCCTCTACTCGCGCCCGTTCATCTCGAAGCACCTGGCAAACATGGCGACCACTGCAATGGATTACGAAGCCGCTAATGGCGACCGCTACGAGGGTACGTTTGTTTGCTCAGCAACGATGGCGATGACGACGGTTGACTCGACTCGACTCGACTCCCGACGCGTTTGTGCCGCGTGCATTTGATGAATTGGATCGTCGCTAACGCATGGCCTTTTCCCTAGACGAGGCTCCTCGTTACGAGCGTGACAACAGAAGCGCCTCGCCTCGACCTGCGCGCGACGACGCTGGAAGCCGTCGCCGCTCCATGTCTCCCTCTGGCCTTGTCGATTCGTAAGCCTGACCATGTTCTACCCTGTCCTGTCCTGCCGTCGCACTGTTAACCTGGTTCTGCAGCAACATCAAGGACGCCGCTCCCAAGGACGACGACGATGGTGCCATCAACCCCGGCTCCAACCTCTTCGTCACCGGAATCCACCCTCGCCTGTCCGAGGCCGAGGTTGCCAAGATGTTTGAAAAGTATGGCGAGGTTGAGAAGTGCCAGATCATGCGCGACCCTCACACCAAAGAGTCCCGTGGATTCGGATTCGTCAAGATGGTCACATCCGAGCAGGCTGAAGCTGCCAAGGAGGGTCTCCAGGGCGAGGTGATTGAAGGCCGTACCATGAGCATTGAGAAGGCCCGTCGTGCCCGCCCCCGTACTCCCACACCGGGCAAGTACTTTGGCCCTCCCAAGCGAGGTATGTTGACACTTGCCCACCGTCCCACCCGCTGTTCCCATGCTGATCAGACTTCAAATATTGATAGACCCTCGTTCTCGCTTCGATGACCGCCGACGTGGCGGCTACGGAGGTGGTGGCTATTCTCGTGATGACTACTACCGGTACCGCGGCAACGAGAGAGGCTCTGACCGCAACTATGAGCGAGGATACGACCGCCGATACGAGGAGCGTGGTGGTGGCGGCGGCGGCGGCGGTAGCGGCAGCGGCAGCGGCTACGATCGCAACTACCGAGACGATCGACGATATGACGACCGTAGCTATGCGGGCAGAGACTCTGATCGCAGCTACGACCGCGGCTATGAGCGTCGCGACCGCGACGACAACTACGGCCGCGACCGCTACAACAACTCGCGCGATGACCGCGGCGACCGTTACGGCGCTCGTGGCGGCAACAGCAGCGGCGGATACGACCGCGACCGATACGAGCGTACCGGTGACCGGGACGGCGGCCGATCTCGAGAGCCCGCCGCCAGCGGTGGCCCAGCATACG
Organism: Trichoderma sp. PF4103; assembly: GCA_023628735.1. NCBI lineage: Eukaryota > Fungi > Ascomycota > Sordariomycetes > Hypocreales > Hypocreaceae > Trichoderma > Trichoderma sp. PF4103. The sequence continues at coordinate 444,720 of JAMAKC010000022.1, forward strand.
GCGAGCCTGCCTCCCGACCGGAGGCCCGCGAGTCCTATGGAGGTTCGATTTGATGATGAATGCAATACGAACGAGGGCGTGGGCGCTAACTTGTACCAGGTCCCGAGTCGGCTATGCACTGATGACGCCGTCGTTTCTCGACTGCCCTCTCCCCGATCCCTGACGAATAAGACGCCTGTGTCACTAATGGACTGCATGTTGCTGCTTATTTCTCCTTTTTTTCCGCTTTCTTTTTCCTAGTGTTGTTTTATTTGTCGTGTCCGCAGCCTGTCAACGGACCTCCTGACCATGGACAGCTGCGGACTCTTCGTCAGGATCTGCTCGATTAGGAGTCTCGTGCGATATGCGACAGCAAAGGGAGGGAAAACAAAACTCGGGTTCTCGGCCGTCGCCGCTGATATTTACATTTTTCTTGCTGGTTCGGTTTTGCGGCTACAGAGTTGCGCATGGGCCGTTTATGGGCAGCTTTCCGGATCTTGCAGAATCAATCACTTTCGTCACGTTTGCGCCAAACCCCTTTGATACCGTTTAACAACCTTTCGTCAACAGCTCGCCAGAATGTCAACTTCAGGAGCCTTGCAATCTCTACCTACATTTCCTGACGAAGTGAACCTCGTGGACCGCTGAAGCCGGTGATGCAAATTTCCAGGGTTCTTAAATTCCAGCTTTTAAAACCCCGGGCATTTGCGTTGACCGGCGACAGACAATCTCTGGATTCACCTCTCCCATCAGCCGCTGATGAAGACGGAACACCATGAGACTGCTAACTCTTCGCCTGAATAAACCAGTAGCCAACGTAAAACTACATCACCCTCCGCCAGCCAGCCAGCCAGCACACACGCCGTAATGCTTCCTGGCACACGCACATATCCAACCATCAATTGAAAATAACGTCCGTGTGCACGCAACATTTTAACCCGGATTTCGAAATTTTGGTCCTGGCAGATGCCTTCTCTCAATCAGATGCCTGCTTGATTCAACATGCTTCGCCCTCCTCACTACGCTTGAAAACGCGTATATACAATACATATCGTCCACTGGACGGGCTATACTGGAAGCAGCACCTCAATGAGCTGACAATGGCTTGACGGTTTTTATTTCATCGTCAGTCGTGGTTATATTTTACTACTTCCCGCAGACCCTTTTGTATGGGTTGACGTGCTAACTGGGCGTAGGTTTGATGAAACGTGCTTCCCACTGCTTCAAGTCGCTTGGGCTCTGGGTGAAGCACGATGCGATGCGCTTGCGGACTCGGCGGGCTGAAACACCTTGGGCTCAACTCTATGCCATCGCGTAGCATTGCATACGGTACGTGTAGTAGAGTAAGACGGATGCCTTTGATTCGATATTGGTACATCAGGTACAGAGAAACTCCTGCTCGTCCAATCCTGATGAGCCGACAAGAAAAAGCACTGTTCTATCCCCCGGCCCTTCTGCTTCGAAAACTGTAGTAACATTGAACCAACTCCCATCCAGCCACCAGTGTCCCGTAAAAGCTAGTTGTAGAGTATATCATATAGAAAACAGTCCATCAGATATTTATCAAGTCTCGGTTGCTTCTCGATTGACGTTGGCCCCAATCAACCAACCAACCCCCGAAACAAGAGTCCCCGTGGCAGCCTCCCTGAGCTGATCCCGCTTGCGAGGCCGCTGTGGCGCCTGCTCCCCTGAAGCATCACTGGTAATCGACGAGGCCAGAGACGCCGCGCCGGCGAGCGACGACGACAGGCTGGACAGCTTTGTAAAGTTGCGCGACGCCACGCTGGCCGTCGCCCGCGACAGGTCGAACAGCGACATGGGCGCCTCCTCGGCCTGTTTCGACGCGGCGGTCGCGGTCATGTTCCTCGACGACTGCAGGCCGTGGGCGGGACCAGCGGCGGTTTCGAACGCTCCGGGGACTTCGCCGGCGGCGGCCCACGAGGCTTCCGCGGCGGCCTCCTCGGCGATGGCCGAGTCGAGCTGTTCCTCGCAGCGGCGGAACGTCTTGAGGATCTCGAGGAGCTGGGACGTGGGCGCGACGCGCAGCGCCGTGGCCAGGCACTCTATGCGCTGCTCCAGGTGGCGGATCTCGGGGTTGCCGCTCGCGATGCCCAGGTGCGTCGGCAGCAGGGTCCGGTCGGTGCGGACGTACTGCCCTGCTTTGAGGGCGGCCTTCCAGGACCACTCGTCTTGTTCCTGGCTTGCTGCTCCTCCTCTGGAGGCGGCGGGCGTCTCCAGGCGACTAACCACGTAAGAGTACGCCGTCTCGAAATCGTCTTCCCTCAGCGCGGCTTCTATGCACAGGGCAATGATGAGCTTCTCCGCTCGAGCGAGCTCCATGCTGCTGTCCTCCGCTGGCGAGTCGAACTTGACGGAGCGGGCTTGTTGGGTGATTCCCGCGCGGACCATGTTGGCTGCCATTTCCAGGAACTCGGGGAGGCGGGTGTATGCCTTTGGATTCTGCTCCAGGACCTTTTCGATGATGGAGATGGGGTCGGAGTGCACTCGTAGGACGACGGGCTTGAACGGCTCGCCTTGTTTGAGCGTGAGTCGGTACTCGCTCAGGGCATGTGTGCAACGCAGCAGGGCTTCCACTCGTCTGGTGGCCGGATGCGACTTGTCCAATGTCTTTGGGAACGAGTGAATGCTGAAGCAAATGTCAGTGATGTCTTCCTCAGGCGCGTTTGACTGTATGGAGACTGTTCATCTTACATCTCGTCACACTTTTTCAGCCCGCCTCTCGACCGGTTGGGATTGGAAGCATTGTCGAAAGCGCGCAAGGCGGCCTGATAAACCGTGTCCTGTATGAGTTCGGCAGCAAGCGGTCGCTCTGGACTGTCCTCGTAGATGCTCTTGGCAAGGCTATACCCTACAACAGAGTCAGGATGGTAAGCAGTAATTAAAGGGGGGCTATTTCCATACGTGAACTCGAAAGGAGAGCTTTCAAAATCTCCGTTTCGATGAACTCTTTTGGCACAGCTCCGAGCATGCCCCTTATTTCGGTGTTGGTAGACTGGTTTCCCTCGACGCCCCAAGTGTTTAGCCATAGCAACCTGTCCCTTACTTGAGACCAGTATCTGTCCTCGTCTCCGTGTACCTGGGCGGAGGCGCTTCGAATGAGTTTGGTAACCTCTCCCTTCTGCTCTCGTTGATCCTGGAGAAAAGTAGAATCGCCAGCTTTTCGAACACAACAAGGCACGCCCAGGCTGGTACAGATGTAGGCGCTTATTAACAATGCGGTCAATAACGCCATTGCCCCCTCTGTAGGGGATGTTAGAGGATTCTGATCGGAAAGTAGATCGTTTCTCATGTAAGTCGCCGTCTTCATGCCGAGGTGCGTGGGCATATCGGATCCGGATAAGCTGGGTAATTGAGAGACTGCCGTCTCCAGTGTGAGAGAACTGTCACTGTAGCCAAGCATCGTCCGTATCCTGTACACCATCTGATAGGCGCCAGAAAGAGCTTCCGCTGTGGCTTCAGGAATAAGATACGCAGACGCCAGTATCGCTCGCGCATAGCTCCGTAGCAGATATTGGTGTTGAGCTTCGGTGAATTCCAGGTCGTCCACTTCCCCCAGGTCTATATCCTTGGGCCCTCCCCATTGCTCTGCCACAGCAACGGCAACCGTCCATGAAGTCGCTGCTTGGTTAACGAGCCATTCAAGAAATTGTTTCCAGCCGGTGGATATATGGGACAACTCGACGTCATTGGCAGCACTATGATCGTCGCTAGCAGGCTTCGACGCCCATCGACTCCTCCCATGAAGCCACGGCCCGACCATTCCTCTCACGTCACGCCCGATGAAGCCCTTATCCTCCTCGCGGCTTCCTGTCCGGGAGAGCAGATACAACACGGCGGCTGAATCGGTGAGCTTCTGGAATTCGAGGAGAGAATATGTCGGATTCTCGTCGGCATAGTACTCTACATTTCTCCTCACGTAAGGGACCACGATGGACGTTGCCCAAAGGCGGAGTGCCGGCGATTGTGACAGGAATGGAGCCAGTAGGCTTGGAACTTGTGATAGAAGACCAGCTTCGCTATCCATCTTATAAGACCTTAGAACGAGAAAGCTGCTGACCGGGTCGCCGTGGAAGTCGCTTGGTGTCTCAGCGGACACAAGCTGCTGTAGATGTAGTTTCTTTGCCTGCCTGGCGGCTTCATCTTCCGGCAAATCCTCGACAGGAGTTGTGTCCAGTTCGCCCTCAGCATACCCTTCCAGCTTATCCCTAGCCAGCGCGAGTAAGAAGCCGGCATAGGCCGAAGGCTTCACGGTTTCCGGCAGATAAGTAAGCAGGATCCTCAACAAGAGCTCCTTGTGCAGCACCTTGGCCCGTCGGCTAGCCAAACGGGCCAGGCCCTCGATATCGCCATGTGTCGCATAGTGAGCGGCGAGCAGTAACACCTTTCCGGGTGAGAGCAGGGAGCTCATGTTCGAGCTGTTATCCCACAGATGAGGCTGTGGCGGCGTCCAGGCCGTGAGGGCCGGTATGTCAGAGGCAAGAATATCTCCAGGCAAAAGAAAATTGAATGCTTGTCCACACGAAAGTAGCTGTGAAGTAAACTGGGAACTGGCGACGACTGACAGCAGGGCAGTGTTGATGCTGTCATCAGGCTCATTATTGAATTAGCGGGACTTGAATGTCCCGATTCGCCAATGGGGGGCGTTCCAGCTGAATAACGGGGCCGCAGCCATAACGGGGCGAGGCTACCTAACCGGCGGTACTCATAGCCCCATACCGCTTGATCGGCTCAAGTAGGTACTGCTGTTAGCGTCGCTTTGAGCATTAATCTCTATCCCGATGTACCGATCTTGACGAGCATCATTGGCTGCAGCAAACGGCGAACCTAGGCGTCGCAACATTCAACGACTCGGCACATCATGGCTTCAGGATATGGCATGCACGGCGGTATGTGGCCCTGATTGAGCGGGCAGAAGTGACCAGGACAGCTGACTGACAACTGACTGCGTTCCCAGGCGTCGGCCGTTGCTTTCCCTTCTGGCAGGAGGTCATGGCCTGCTATGTTGTCAACACCTCAGCCTCCGACGACTCGGGCAAGAAGAAGTGCTCGCCCGTACTAGAAGACTACTACGAGTGCCTGCATCACAAGAAGGAGGTCCGTTTGCTGTTTTGGGGGGGGAGCGAGACGTGTGCTCGGCAAGGCAGGGGGTCACGGTGCTAACGACTTGGATATCTATAGCATGCGAGAGCGCTGGCGTTACAAGCTGCGTATGCCCGAGCTCAATCAGCGACGGCTCGAGACGATGCGCCGAGCGCGAGCCAGATCCGGAACCTGGGCCTTCTAGGGAAGACGGAGGACACGAAAGCGGTGCTTGGGCAGGGCAATTGAGGCGATGGACACGGCGCGGACTTCGATCTTTTCTGCGTGGACAACAACCCCTCGGCGCGCATAGATAGCGTAGCAGGTTTCAATATAAAAAAACCAGGCGAAATTGGAGTGTGTTTCGGGGTTCGTTTTTTCTGATGGTTGTGCATTGCGGCAACAGCTCCGTGCTGTGAGGCTCGAGAGCTGTAGCTCTTTGACGCTGGCAGTGTGTGGTTTTCTCTCGTCTCGAGGCTGAGAGACCAAGTAGGTCAAAGGCTCATGCGAATTGTATCATTCATGAACCTTTGGTATGGGAATGGTAACGAAATCCGCTTTCGATCAGGGCTGGGAGCTGTACTATAATTGCCGTATCGCAGCCCGTCCTCTCCAAAGAGCTCCCAGCTTTGAGCCAGCAAGAAACACATTCATACCCAATACATTACCTCCTCATCGGAACGATTCTGATCGACATACGGAGTAGAGACCTGGACTAAGATGGGCACGACTGCGGAAAAGTGCCGTTTATTTTCTGCCAGCTGCTGGCACTCGTACACCGTTAGCGAGTGGTGAGGGCTGGCAGTTCATTCACCAACTGGCCAGCTGCATGGTCCACGTTTTCCCCCTGCTCTCCCTCGCAATGTTCAATACGCGGTTCTGCTGACAGACTTTGATTACTTCCAGTCTTCAACTGATGGTGTGGCGGCTGTACTTCTGATCTCTTTTGCCGATTTTCCACTTCCATCAAGCTCACGCCCGCACATTATCCAGCTTTCCTCCTCCGCAACGATGCCCTGCTTGCGAGGAATCGAACTATCTCTCATCGTCCAGCCAGACTCTGTGCAACTCCCCGAATTCCCGCATCCCGATGCCTCTTCAGTCCGCATCGCGTCTGTCGGAGATGTCACTTCCAACCTCCAGGACCCCGACGCTGCGTCTCCCGGCTCGGACTCGCCCCGAATTCAAAAGACAGCCCCCAGGGCATCCGTCTACGTCCCATCCACACCAGGCTCGCAGTTCTTTGTGCGATACTAGATCCATCGCCCTCCGGAACCGGCATGTTACCTCTACTTCAAGCTCTTCATCAACGGCCGCAGCATCGCGAGCTGCGGAATCAAGCCTGGCGCGGAATCGGGCATCATCTCGCGGGCCCTATTTGAGCCGAGCGACAGATGGCACTTGCAACAGAATGGGGTGCTGCTCAAGAGGAGTGGGATCGAGTCGAGGTCCTTTTGCTTCGCCCCTGGCCCTGATGCGGTTGCCGCGGCGGACGATGGGGGTCTTATCGAGATTCAGATCTTTCGGGCAAAGAGCCGGAGGAGGAGCACGCCTCAGCTGGCACCGTATCGAGATCAAGAACAATATGGCATAATGTATGGGTCAACCCCTTGAATTTTGGGAGGAATCTTCATCTCAGTCAGTACCGGATGCATGTGGATTGCTCAAGCTAACATGCACGGGGATCAGATCACCCTCGGCAGGACTGCTTGAGCACCCTGAAGACGCATCTTATTACGAATGGAATCTCCAAGACGCTGTGGATGCACCATTTGCGGCCTTTTGCTTCCACTACCGCGCGTGGTCCTATCTATGGGATCTAAATCTCGTTGTGGATGACGGCAACGCTCTGCTACATGACGACAGACTGCACGAGAGGTTCGGAGCAAAGCGATATCAAGAAGACGCCCATGAAGTTCCGACAGAAGGATGCGAGGCGGAACTCATTGATCGGGACATGGTGCAAGCCGCCAATTCCCATGACGATACTCAGATGACTGCACCACGCCTGGGCCGCAGCCATCATCGTCTCCAGAGCCTTGCTGAAGTGAACGAGGAGCCATATCTCATGAGAGAAAGAAATAACAGTCAGCGTCGCCGGCACAGGAGATCCTCATCCTCTTCTTCAACAAGGCCAGCGGGGAGAAGCTCACACTCACATGCCCACATGGCCAGGATGATGATGCTCCCGCCCGTCTTGGAGGAAGATGTCTTTACAGACTCTCATGAGTCTTCGGAGCACCGGACGATATCCGCGTCTACGAGGCGCTTCTACGCCCATCAGCACTTTTACTCGGGCTTCCATCGGCCTTTGCCCACGGTGGATGAGGTGCCGCGGCTTGAGTGATACGAGGAGAGGGAGAAAAAGGGGGTGAAGAGTGTTGGTAATTTTCGGTATGGCGTTCAGGGGTTATCATTTGATGCAGAATTGTTGCTGCCATAGGCCGAAGGGTTTAGTTGATGTAGAGCATTGTATGTCAAAGATAGCAGTCGTTCTTGAAACGATGAGGCGAGGTCAACAGCAGTAGGCTTGAATCTCTAGCAAACAATATCGGGCACGTCTGATGTTCTGCTCCCAACTCCCGAATAACGACCGCGGGTTCTTCTACTCAAAGGGAATACTCACGACATTAATTAATAGCCACATACCCATACGTATTCTTCATGAATAGTGTATCAAGTCACTCATGCTGTGCACGTATCGACACGTTCGCTTGCCCCCAGCGCCGTAACATCAGCCTTTCCCCCGAGGTATATTCACTCCAGCTGCCAGCCAGCTGCCACAACTCACCGCTCGGCTCCAGAAACAACATTCTTCCATGAGAAGCCGTGCCTCTCCAATACCTTTGACTTTAATCTTTCCATAATCCGTCACATGAATTCTTCTTCCAAAAGCTCTTTCAACATCAACCCCCAACTGCACACATCATCTACACTCTATCGAAACAACCACGCTCCATCCATCAACACCAGAGAAACATCATCACAACAAACCCACATGGCATTTAACATCATCTAAGCCTCAACCGAAAACATGGGAGACTCAAGCTGGATGCGCCTCCTCCCCGGCCAACGCTGCCGCACCCCCCTCTCCTCCTCCCACCCACCCCCCTACGACCATCATCATCATCAACCCGCCCCTCAAGCAAGCGAAGACGGCCTCGAACCAAGCAGCAACCCACACCACCTACGCATCTCCCCCCGGCCCCTAGCAGGCTTCTACCACGCCGCCTCGGACCCCGCAAACGACATCCTCGTCCGAGAGGCAGACCGCCTCCAGAACACGCCCTCCGTCGACGAAATGGCCGACATCCTGCGCACCACAATCATGGTCGCGCCCACGCCGCCGACGCTCGGCCCGCAGCACACGTCGCACGTCCTGCACGTCATCGAGGGCTACAGCAAGCTCCGGACGCAGCTGGCCAAGGCCGAGCGCGACGTCGCCCGGCTCGAGGACGCCCGGCGCGAGGACAGGGAGCGCAGCAAGGCCCAGGTCGCCGAGTGGGCGGCGCAGGAGGCGCGGTACCGGGCGGAGATTAAGCGGCTGGAACTCATCATCCAAAAGGTCTCTGGGAGGGGCGTCGAGGCCGTTGCGCTGGCGAGATCGGGGAGTCTCGTTCGGAGGGGGGCGGCGACGGCGGCGGAAAGGGGCCACTTGGCGGTGAATGAGAATGAGTTTGAGCGTGACGAGCTTGCAACTGTTTCTCCCTGTGTGCAGGTCGAGGATGGTCAGGCCAGACGAACGTGTAAGTCGTGCTTCGGTTTCCCCCCCTCCCCCTTACGCCCACGAAGTGCCCCTGTTTGTTGATTGTCCGTAACTAACCCCTTGTCACCTTTGTATGCAGCTTCCTTCTGCGACACCTTCGACACAGCAGCCCGCCTCACCACAACTCGCCAGCTCTGGCGCCCTCGCTCCGAAAATAACCTCCTGGATCCCTCCTCCTCCCGCAAGGGCCTGTCCCCCGCCCGTCGACAAGGTCCGGTCCTGATCCATTTAGCATCCTCACAAAAGCCCACCAACTTGGAGCCGGACGTTGACGGCGGCCTGGCTGATGAGAAGCTCTGGCCGGAAACTGACGTGGATCAGCTTTGAAATGGTATTCTTCTGAGCGCTGGGCCTTTCGAGGGAGGGAGAGAAGGGGGAGGGCGGATTTGATGGGAGAGTATTCACATGGATGGGTTGCTTTATACCGTCTGTCCATACGTCGTCCCCCGCCCTGGACATGGTCTTCTGCTGGTCAAGAGCATCAATTCTCGTCCTTTGGTCAGGGCCATCCAGGGATGGAGTTGCAAAGAGAAAAGAAAGTCGAAAACTCCATTAAATGGTATCAAAGCTGTCCCTGGCATCCTCTAGCCAGCTAGGTGGATACTTGCAAATAACAATCCCATTGGCATCCGGAGGGTAACTTGCGTTCCTCCTGATATGCAACGCCCAAAATCAGATGCAAAAGGCCCTGACCCAAACCCACTGAGATGCCCGTAGGATCCCATCCATTACCACAACAAAAGTGCGCCATCTAGATTTCCAAACAGGTTCACAGATATATGTCGCCGCCCTTACCCGCAACCCACCGTCGCCATGCCTCCTCGTAAGCCCTTTCCAGATCGTTTACCCATCGCCGTGTATTGAAGAGTCCGCAATTCCATTTGCTGTCCCACAGCAGTTTCCGAATCTCTGCCAGCCGCCCCGTGCCCCGGCCGTATCCCTCATCCGTCATCACATACGTTAATCCCCCGGCTAGTTCCGTGGCTTGATCCTCGTATTCCGTCTCGCCATCCGCAATCAGTTCCAGCGCTGCCTGCTGACCCTCTGCTGACTTGGGCAGTGCACCCCGCAGGATGGACGCTGCCATCCGGGAGCACATCTTGTACGAATACCGAGGCAAGGTAAGCAGAGGAGTGCTTGACCATAGGACATCAGCGGCAGTGGTGTGCGCGTTGCACTCCGCGGTATCGAGGAACAGATCGCATACCCTAGCCCTGTTGATGTGCTGGTTCTTTGGCGCGACGTCCGTAAAGACGAGCCGACTGGCAACCTCCGCCCCGGCCCAGGCCTCGGCTGTCTGTCGCAGATTAGTCTCTCCCAGTTCGGGGAACCGTAAAAGCCAGAGAATGGCCTTGGGAGTCCTGGCCAGAATGCGTAGCCAAGATCGGAATGTAGTTGGATCAATCTGCCCTCAGGTTAGCTGGTTGAAACGGCACCTGAAGCTGGACCAATATAAGCTAGCTTTTGCAAGCTTTACTTGCCTTGTAGAGTTGATTAAAGTTGGCCAGGATGATGGCATCGTCTGCAATCGTCGGAAACAGTTCCTTGCGCATCTTCCACCGACGCCTCTCTTCATCTTCCCACGTCATGTCGCGTTCGTTAGCATCGCACGACTGTGCGTGATCACAACAGAAGAACGTGTCTCGGCAGAATATGATGTTTTCCGAATACATCCACTGGCGCTCGTCGCCCTCGGTCTGGTCCTGAAACACGTCTTCAATCGTAGTGTTGTTCCTCCAGGGGCGCAGAGTGCTCGGTGGGACGGCTGTTGTGTCGGCGAGGAGGTAGTCGCACCACTCTGCACCAAGCGTCCCGGCGAACCCCATGAAGGACATCTGGATGGGGGCTGGGCGAGCAGCAAATATTTCGTTGCGAGCACCCCTGGTGTAGCCATTGAGATTGACCAGTATGTGTATCTCGTCGCGAACGATTTGTTCAATTAGCTTCTCTGCTGGCCAGGAACTGACATCACGGAACACGGGCGCCTCTCTCTCGATTTGCTGTCGATGGATGGACTTGTCACTGGGAGTGGTGGCATAGCAGAAAGCCCGAGCCCGCTGAGGGTTGTGGAACCCAAATACCGACTGCATCCTGTGATGGCCGAAGCATGTTAGTATATTGATTGCTTCACAAGACAAACGGTTCCATGCGCCATAGGATGATTCTTACAGATGAGCCAGCGGGTGGTTGTTGAAGTCTGACGACACGTATCCGACGTTCAAATAGGGGTTTGGCGGAGGTGGTGGCGGATACACCGTCGGCGGCAGCCAAGGGGCCCGAAGCGTCGAGCACGATATTCGCATTGCGTTGCGCTGGGAGATGGACCGTATGTCTTTGGCACATAGCGGGTACGTGAATGTATGGAAAGGAAGCACAGTTGGCGCAGATGGTATGGTGAGAGACGAGGGTAGCTGAGGGCGGAGATAGTGCGAAGGCGTCGCCTCCCGTTGGGCCACATGCCGGTCATGATACCATTTCCACAGGATGACTCTTGTCGCCCGTTCCACGAGGCGAACCAAGCGTGAGCCTTCCCACGCCTCACATGCCCAAGCACGGATGGCGTTCTCCAAGTCGAACCCGGGGTTGTGGCAGAATTCCTGCAGCTGTTGCACCAACCCTCGAATCGTCGGCTGTTGCAGCAGGCCGCGGCCCCATTGCGATGCGTCATCCAGTTGTTGGCTTATAATCCCAATCACTCGCTGGGTAAGGCCGCTGCCATGCATGGCCGTCCGCACGTCGACTAGGGTGCCCGCATCGTCAACATGCCATCGGTCATATTTGCCCGATTCAAGCAGCGCTCCACCCCTGCCACGCCAATCGCATACGGAGTTGAGTGCCGTCAAGAGCCCGCAGACGGCTTCGGCGAAGTCGGGGTTCGAGTCCACCGCTCGCCTGTAATAGGCAATGGCATCCTTGATGCGACCCTTGTCTTTTACTGCATTGGCCAGGTTGGTCAGAGCGATGTCAAACGTCTTGTCGCATGACACCGCTCGCTCGTACATTTGGATCGCGAGGTCCAGCTGGCCGACATCCTTGAGAAGGCTGCCGAGGTTGGTGTGCAGGTGAACATGTCTCGGGTCCAGGCGAAGTCCGTAGTTATAGTACGCCAAGGCGAGGGCGAGACCGCTACCGGGTACGACACCAGGGAGACTGGGACGAGAAGGAACCATTCCCGGCGTACTGACATTGCTTGGTGCCGCCTGCTGCACGCCCGCAAGGAGGATGCCGATATTGTTTGCTGTAGAGGGGCTCTCCTGGAGAGACAGCGAGAGATAGTACAGCGCCAGTATGTCACCAATCCCCGTGGGTTGCCTCAGCAGACTGGGAACAGGGTTGCCACCAGACATTGCGTCCTGGAAGATCTTGGCCAGGGAGAGCAGAGCGTTGCTGGTCGTTTGCACGGCGACCCGCCTAGCGGCGCCTTCGGGGACGAATGCCAACCCGGGCAATTCGCTACCTCCGCCGTCGGCGGCGAACACAAGATGAGCAGTTTGGCGAGCCTTCTCAGGCGGTAACAAGAGAGGACGCCGAGAGACTGGTCTACGGTCATTGCCAACCGAGAATGACCCTGCCGGCGCGAGCACAGAATGGATCCGGTTCACCAAGTCTTGGACACTTCGTATGCGCTCCCCGACACTGATCAGCACGGCTTCTTCGAATGCCTCCGAGGCCTTCTCAACATCCTTCAAGCCATATAAGATTGTGCCCTTGGCATGGACCAGTGCCAGAATTCGGCCGTTTTCACTGTTGGGAAGCGCATAGCCGCTGGACCCGAAATCAGAGCGTCTGGAGCTGTGGCTAGTCGTCGTTGAGGCCGCCTCGTAATGATAGTTCAAGGGCGCGGTCGATGTTGATGGCTGTTGGCCGAGAAGACGGTCGTCGCTCGAGGCAGGGTAGCTCGTCTGGGTCGAATTTCGTCTACTTAAACTCAACGCTTGTTGCACGAAGCAAATGATGTCGATCGCCTCCCGGCTCCGTTTCTTGTACAGCAGCCCGACGAGCTGTTCCGTGGCCTCTAGATGGTCAGGGCGCAGCTTGATGGCTCTCAACCAATACTGCTCAGCTTCCTCTTGGCGGTTAAGGCAGTAAAGCGTAGCGGCTAAGTTCGTAATAGCCTCAACATGGCTATAATCTGGGTCAGATATAGAACAACCACTTGATAGTTCATCTGGAAGAGGTCGAACCTTGAATCTAGAGCAAGAACTCTGGAGAACCAATCCACGGCGTCCTCGAACCGCGAGAGGCCATACAAAAGACACCCACCGAGTAAGATGCCATCGATCCATTTCCAGTTGCTTTGCTCACATAAATTCTTCAGCATGTCAAACGAAGCTTTCGCGTTTAGTATTGGTAGCGCCTTTGTCATGGCGGCCGGACCAACTGCGCCAAACGCCGACGACGATGGGGTATACACATTGGACGGAGTACGAAAATGCGTTGCCGACATACGGCGCCGATGAGCTTCCACATGGACGTCTTGCCCGCTTGGTGGCATTGCGCTGTTGCTCAGAGTGTCTTCAATATTCGACGTCAATGCCCCCGGATGGCCAGTCGACATGACGGTCGAAGGGATCGGCCGCTCAACGCCATGATTCACACTTCGAAAGGTATCAAAATGCTCCTTTCTCGATTTTGGGGGTCTTGGAAATACCAGGACTTTGAACCTCGAGCTGGAAGTGCCGCCATTGCTCATCTGATCAAGCCTCCTGGCCGTTTGCAGGTAGACTAGCAGTTCAACGTAATGTGCCTGGGCCTTTGAGTAGACCTTTTCCGTAAAACTCGCTTGGACAGCGTATTGTTCGCCGGCGGGAGCATCCTCCACAAGTGTGCTCTGGCTTATATAGCCCCCCTGCACCAACGGCTGTGAAGGGAACGGAACGTCGGGTGGGCCGGCCTTGAAGTCCGGGACTGGTCTATAAGGAAGTTGGACATCTGAAGTATGGTGTGGGAAGCTCCCGGGGAGCAACATGGGCCTCGGTTCGGGGTATTGTGATGGGTCGAAGTAGCCGAGAGTTTGCTGCGAGGCGCCCAGCTGCCAACCAAACTGATTGAATGCTGCGGCATCAGGCGCGGAAGCTGGGGGCGGACAAAAGGCTCGCACATTGTACTCTGCCGCCCTCATGAGCGGCTGATACATGCCCGGCACCGGGCTGAACATGGGGTACCCGTAGGGTTGCCATGATGGTCCCGGCTGGGGGACCATGGAGGAGCCGCTGGATAGGACGAAGTTGTGCCCCCCATAGCTGAGAGACCACGGCGACACCGCAGGAGCTTGCCCCAGGCTTATCGCATCGGCGTTCGGGAGACGAGACTTGGCGTTAAAGGGCAGGTTATTCGGAGGGACGTAGGGGTAAATGCCGGAGGGCGTCGGAAGGATCAGCTGCTTGAGCGGCGGCGGGCCGGGCGACAACTGCGTCGGCGAGCCATCGTAGCCGGCGTCGATGGTGCCCCGAGGCGTCTTGCGGCGCAGGTGGTGGTCGTGGTCTCGCGAGCCTTGGCCGGCGTGAGCGGAGGGGACGGGGCCGCCGTATAAGTGAGAGGCGCTGAGATGGTAGGGCGACGCGATGGCTCGTCTGTCAGCCTCGGGCCTGGCAGCCGGTGTTCCAAAGGATTCGAAGCCGACGGGGACGGGCACCACGCGCGGGTGCGTCTGCACTAGGGGCAACATGCCCACGATGGATGGCGGCGGTGGGTTTGGGGACGAGGGCGATCGCGGGCTTCGGGTCGAAATCAAGGAGAGAGAAGCACAACGACTTGCGGACGAGCAGCAGCGTCGGTGTCGTTCACATCATGGCTGAGGGCGCCGGCAGGCATCGGGGGCTGAGGCGCCGCGCTGATGTGCACGGGGCCAGCAGCTGCAACAGCGGCACAGATAGAGCGACGTGACTTGACGCTTGACTTACCTCGCCGTCTGCCCAAACGAATGCCGCGCTTCTCGAGGTACCGGGTCCGGGTTTGTGCGCGGTACTGTATCTCTACCTTGCAACGAGCAAACGCAGACGCAGCATGGAGTTTCGAGCACGGCAAGGGAAGCGTATAGGTAGCAGAGCAAGGTAGTGACAAACGGGCTGAGCTAAGGAGCCTCGAGGCTGCGTGATTCAAGCAGGGGGGGTATGATGTAGAGTGGGTGGCACTTGACTAACGCCTGCGTTACTCCCAGCCGGCATGCAGACTGCATGTACACAGTGCGGGGGTAAGGCTGGTATGTCAGCCAAGCAATACTAGGTACATACCTAGAAGCAACTGTTTGCTCAAGTTCATTCAGGGGAGCGAGGTGCGCAGTTGCTTTATACATAAAAGGGGGAAAGGATTTGTTTGGCAATAGGAATTGTTGCAATATCGCAATCCGGTGTGAAGACGAACGGCAGCCCGACACTGTGACCGAAAGCAGAACCAACACTACCAAAGTACCTCGGGGTAGGTGCCTTTAAGGGAACGGAGTAAGGATTCAGTGAAAAGGGAAACCGCCAGATACGCATGATAATCGTCTAAAATCACCTGTAGATGATGCTCTGTAAAGGTCTGAAATGGTACTCTGGCCTGTGTGTGTGTCTCTCTCTCTCTATCTCTCTCTCCCTATTTCCTTACGCTGAATCAGGCTCCTGCAAAAAGCTCACGACAGCTGTTGTGGGTGTGTGTCAATAACGCAGATCCAGACAAAGTGTGCTTGATGTTTGTAATTAAAGTCACCCACCTTGTCTGAAGGCTTCAGGTTGCTCCGATATTAGCCAGTGACCGGCATCAATGTCGACCAATCGAAAGCGCGGGAAAAACTGGCCAATGATGGGCAGCACGTCGTCGGGCACGTATTTGCTCTGGGTGCCTCGAACAAAGAGCGCGGGCTTTGTGTAGCGTGCCTCCCCTGGGTTCTTGTAGGGAAAGTCTCCGAGGTGGTCGAGCGACCGACCGAGAATGTCCAAGGGGACGCGGAACCTCTGGATGCCGTCTTCGGGTGAGCGGTACAGGTTTCCGAGCAGAAACTGGCGGATTGGGAGCGACTGTCACAGGGCACGGTTAGTTCTCAGCGAGATCGCATGAAGGAGCAGCAGCGGCATTGAAACCTCTTCGTAGTCGCGGAGGATGGCGTCCGCCTCGGACTGGCGAGTGACTTTGGCTTCCTCAATCTTCTTCATGCCCCGGACGTAGGAAGCAAACGTCCTGCTCAGCGTGACATCGACGGGAGCGTTGTCGACCGCAACGACCTTTGCCACCGTCTCTGGCGAGCGGAGGGCTGCCGACATGGCCGTCTTGGCGCCCCTGCAATCCATCAGCCGGCTGTCAGGGCTTCCCGCAGTCTCAGACGAGCATACATGGAGTGGCCTATCAGAGTAGGTTCTTTGAGACCATGCTGGTCAATGAAGGCCAACAGGTCCTCGGTCATGGCAGCGTAGTCGTGGCGCGGATCGTGGGGAGATTCGCCATGGTTTCTCAGGTCCTTTACTTCCTGTTTAATTGCTAATGAATTCGCCTGGATGGCCTCAAGGGGGTTCACCTACCACGGTGTATACGTGAGTCTTCAAGTCTCGGGCCAGGGCTCTACAATGATGTAAGCGAGGGACGAGACTGGCACATGATGGAGCACCGCTTACTTGCTGATTCCCCTGTTGTTCTTCTTGGATCCAAAGAGACCGTGAAGAAAGATGATTGGAGCCGTCTTCTCATCTTTACTCGGGTTTGTAGGCGAATGGAGGTCAAAGGCTAGGGGCGAGACGGCCTGAGGATATTTTGCTGACGAGGCCAACCGCACTTGGCGACATGTGCCTAGGAATGTGGCTTTCACAAGCCGCGAGCGCAGGGGAGAAAGCATATTGACATGTGGTGTCGAGTTAGTAAGGTAGTGAGAAGATTGATTGGAGTGCTCCCACTGCCTTGTGCGAGTAGTAGTAGTAGTACCACTTAGAGGCCACTAGAGAGAGACTCGATGGGGATTCGCAGTGCTAGTCGTACTGTAAGTGTAGTCCTACGGCACTTCTGTATGTAACTAGGTAAGGTAATTCATGTTCTATTTGACAGGCAATACTTAATTATCTTCCTACTGTAATTCGAATAAGCAGAAAGACGTCATAAGGTAATGTGCGTTGCCTTAGCGTCGCCATAGAATGTTGGTTGATATTACAGTAACAAATTGCGAGATAGAATGGCAGAGGAGTGAAAAATTCCTCATCGGCGCCCTATCACAGGTCACCAACACTTTGTCTCCTAATCTCTTTGGCAGCACTAGCGGAGACGCGGCAGCAATACTAGTCTAGGTAGTCGCTCAGAAACGGGGTGGATGGCTTCTCAGCTTATGTGTACCCGTACATACCAAGCCTTGCAACCTCACCAAGCCATCAAACGTGGGGTCTATCGGAGTTGGTTGGAGGCGGGAATGGGGATTCTATCTGATGCTGACGGAGTTCTCATGCCTTGCAAATGGATGCCCTCGTTCTCTCTCTGGACGCCTACAACATGGGTGTGAAGACGCGATAGAGGGGACTGTAACTTCTGTCCAGGCACCCCGCGCATGTGCATCATTTATACGGTTGCTCCCGGCCTTGAACTACCAATAGGCACCTTATGCATATCACTCTCCTGGGCTGTTGTTTACATGTGAAAGCCGTTGGGTGGTTTCCGCCTTGGTAGGTACAATACGGGCTCGACTTTACACAGGTAAACAGAGGATATCACAAGCCAACGAATCTAGGTAGCACTCTTCAAGCGTCCTATCTGTAGACAGGCAAATAGAGCAGCTGGTGATTCGGAGTGTTCTTGTCCAGGCATCCGTGTAAGTGCCGAGTTCAATGCTCGATATAGTAGATGCCCTAGCCAAGGCCGGGCGCTGGCCGTAGCCACTCTTTTTTTACCACCAACAAATGTGTAAGTGGCCGCAATTGGCCGCAAGCCGGTGTCGGCTCCTTCAATTCTTGACAGAAAAGTATCAGCCCGGTTTTCCATACTTCTGAAATGCTACGTCGGGACCTGCTTAACCTAAGATAGCAGTGAGTCATGTCAAGTCGACAACTACTTATCGACTAGTAGCCTGAGATAAATACGCCCGAATACCTATCCAGGGACCTCTCAACCTGCCACAGACAATAGACCGACAAAACACCAACTCGCAACCAATCCGTCACCATGTCGTCCGCTCGCGATATCAACCCCGGCGCCCCGAGCTCGAGGACCGTCGTCTCCAGCTGGGGCCAGAATCTTTCCACCTCGCCCGTCGCGACGCTGCAGTCGCCCACGGCGAGCCTCGGCGGCCTGCTGCCCCGGAGGAGCGTGCCGAAGCTGCTCAAGCCCTTCAACACGCAGGACATCAAGATCCTGCTGCTGGAAAATGTCAACCAGACCGGGCGGGACATTCTCACGGCCCAGGGCTACCAAGTGGAAGCCCTCAAGTCTTCGCTGCCCGAAGATCAGCTGATTGAGAAGATCCGGTAAGCAGCCCTTGTTGCAATGGGTCGATGGTTGCAGCTGATCGTTGAGTCAATTGTTGCGAATTGACTGCTGCGGTCGGTTGTTTGCCCATGGATTCTTGCAATTGAGCTTCTTCTTTCTTTGGCCATTGCCTGTTGAGCAACGCTAACATTTCGCCAATGCCAGTGACATCCATGTTATCGGCATCCGCTCAAAGACCAAGCTGAGCGAGCGAGTCCTCAGCGAAGCCAAGAACCTCCTCGTCATTGGATGCTTCTGCATCGGCACCAACCAGGTCGACCTCACCTATGCTGCTCGTCGCGGTATTGCCGTCTTCAACTCTCCGTTCGCCAACTCTCGCAGTGTCGCGGAACTCGTCATCGCCGAGATCATCACCCTGGCGCGCCAGCTCGGCGACCGGTCCATTGAGATGCACCGCGGCACCTGGAACAAGGTCAGCGCAAAGTGCTGGGAGATTCGCGGCAAGACACTGGGTATGCTATTCTACCTTACACTCGTCCCACTTCCCCGAAACCATAGACGGGCAGCCGAATCAAGTAGTCGTGTTCTAACTCGGGACCGTCAGGAATTGTTGGATATGGACACATTGGCTCCCAATTGTCCGTCCTTGCCGAAGCCATGGGCATGAACGTCATTTACTATGACGTCGTCACGCTCATGGCTCTTGGAACCGCTCGCCAAGTGCCCTCATTAGACAACCTTTTGGAGGAGGCCGACTTCGTGACACTCCACGTGCCCGATCTCCCCGAAACGAGAAACATGATCTCCACCGCTCAGCTGGACCGCATGAAGGAGGGATCTTACTTGATCAACGCGAGCCGTGGAACCGTTGTCGATATCCCTGCCTTGGTCAAGGCGATGCGCTCAGGGCACATCGCCGGCGCTGCCCTTGACGTCTACCCCAACGAGCCCGCTGGCAACGGTGACTACTTCACAAACAACCTGAACCCGTGGGCGGAAGAGCTCCGCAGCTTGAGCAACCTCATCCTCACCCCCCACATTGGTGGAAGCACAGAGGAAGCACAGCGTGCAATCGGCGTTGAAGGTTAGCCCGCAGCACCGCGAAACCGGAAAGAGGCTTGAGGCATACTGACGCGAACATAGTTGCCGAGGCATTGGTTCGTTACATCAACCAAGGTATCACTCTGGGAAGCGTCAACCTCCCGGAAGCTCAGCTTCGCTCCCTCACTCTGGACGAGCCAGAACACGCTCGCGTAAGTTGGCTTTCATCCTCACCGTGGCATGCAACGGTTCTGATCTTATGCTACAGGTCATCTATATCCATCGCAACGTGCCTGGCGTACTGCGCAAAGGTTTGTCCAACGCCTCCAGCCCCCTCTGAATGCGTCATACTGACCAAGAGCAGTCAACGAGATTCTCGGCGACCACAACGTCGACAAGCAGATCAGTGACAGCAAGGGAGATGTAAGAGCGCCTCTTTATCACGCCTGAGATCCAGCACTAACATGATGCACAGCTGGCGTACCTGATGGCCGACATCAGCAACGTAAGATATGAGCAGATCAAAGATATCTATGAGAGCCTGGAGGGCCTCAGCTGTAAGTTTCAGACCCTGCGCTGCCGCTGCATTACACCGTCTAACAGAACACGATAGCCTGCATCATGACGAGAGTCCTCTACTAGAGGTCCTACGGTACCATCATGTCTGCGTGAGTTTCATCAAAAATTTTGGCATATTGGGGGCACTTGTAGTGGTAAAAGAAAATCGGCGAGAGGGCAGTCTCAGCCTGATATGAACATATATTATGGGAATGGCATAGTTTGCTTGCTTCAACACTTGGGTTGGTATTTACGACACGGTATTCGATAGCAGTTTCAACAGCATCGTCTCCTTTCCAGGGCTTCTCAAGCCCTTAAGCTATATACAAATTTACAGCTCCGTTACAGACGAGCGATAACATCACGGCGTGAGATACCTCCACAGCGCCGTGCATCAGAATCTGCGCCTCCCAGAACACCTTGCTGTTACATATATGTCTGACGAACATGGTGCGAATGAATGGTCATGAGGCCATATCATGCAAGGAAGAAGCCGACATCAAGCCTACGACATTGAATCGGTATAAGCAACTAGACTCTTCATCTATGCCATATCTCCACTGTCACTCCGGGGTGGGCGTGAATAGGGGGTTCAAGAAGAAGGGCATGAAGGGCATGATGGGCCAGCCCGCACGTCGCCTTGGGGTACTCGTTGCCCCCAACTCAAGAGCCTCCTAGCGGGCATGGATTTGGCGTTATTAACCCATTATGCGGACTCTGGCGAACACTTCGCTTTAGATTCTGAGCATATGTTGTTTTGCAGGCATCTGCAGTCGTATTGTAACGTAGATTGATTCAACATGACTTCGCTTGTACTAGTGTCCTCCCAGCATCCCTCCATAGCTCGGCATGAGCCACTGCTTGAATATAACTGATGGCTGATATTCTCGCGATAGAGTTCTCATCTCGTTCCCCGACCTGATCGAATCGTCTAGTGGTCCCAAGGATGCTTCCACCCCAGCAATGCGGGGCCTGCGAACATTACAATCATTAGAAAACGGTGCTGTAGAGAATCTGCAAAGGAATTGGGTATCATACCATCTTTCTTTGCCCGGTACATCAGCTGGGAATACGACCGTCAGCATACAGCGCTCCTCTCAATTAAATGTTCCGCTTCGGTCCACGATATGCCCGTCAAGGGGGTTTGGGCATTGGACTTACCCAGAACCACATGCCGGCACCAAGAGCTGTGGCCGTAACTCGGTAGATCGGGGCGACATGAGGGACGGGAGGCTTCGGGGGACCCATGGCTGCTGCGGATTTACTGTTGCACCTGGAGAAGCAGTTTCAGTTGAAGTTGTTCGAGGTAGGGTCGTCGGATGCGGGCGGGAATACCTAGAGGGTAATACAGGTCAGTGCCTCGTTGTTTTCAATTCATGATGATTGACAGCTTCGACGTGGGAGGAGGGCATAGGGGAAAGGACTCACCAGGCAGATTGGAGTTGATCGTCGCTGGTTTGCGATATGCGGGATGCAATGGCCGGCCGATGAAGCATCTGGAGCAATCAAGCGCAGTTCGGGCCTGTGCTGACTAACACGTGCGCATCCACCTTTCGCGCCGTGTTGATAGGCCCGCATATTAGAATATCGTGTTACCCAGCTGTCAGCCTTCTCGAAGTCCGGACTCGGTGCATGACACTTGTAGATGGATGCGGTAACTCGAACGGGCTCTGTTACAATGCCGTGTAAGGCACTTTTTGTTTTTGATGAGACGAGGATACGAAGGTGGTCTCATTCATCAAGCTTCTCTACGATGCACTAGTGATTGATTTTCATCATCGGTGATGAACATGCTACTGAAGCATGAAGGCCTTCTAAACGCCAACACTGATAGCCATGATGACGACTGGGTCACTCTTGGACCAAGACATGAGGTAGGCATTTGGTTATCTAAAGCCAGCCATTACCATTACGACCATCACGGGAGAAAGTCGCTTCAAATGGCCAACGGGACTGCTGCTCTGATGATGAAAAACAAAATACAGAGCCTTTCTAGGCATATTCCAAGCTGCTGCAAGCGTTGCAGCACATCCCATGGCAGGACTGCGTTACGGCCTCCAATCCGAACGTCTGCAATTCGGTTGGCTGTCAAACTGCTGCAAGTCGCTGTCCACCAATAATAAGCGGATCTCGTCCTTGTAATAAATTTCGTCTTCGATACCGTCACTTCAAGGAAACGCATGCGCGACTCACGTGACGCCTCTCGCGCTTGCCACTCTCGTGCCTTAGCGCGGACGAGGGCCAAAGAGGGCTGGAGACTTGTGGAGCAGGAAAAATATTCCCACAAAATTAGCGGAAAAATATATGCCCCGGTACCTTTCTGGTTTGGCTCGCTTAGACTCAGGTTGATGCACACAACAATTGAAATTCTTCCAACCCCTCCACCATCTTCTCAGGACCCTTTCGATTCCCAAGACCTCGTACGCCGGTAAGGAATCATGGCTGTTGGAAAGTGAGTATCGTCGCCGCGAATCCTCGAGAGAAACCATTTGGCCAACAAAAGAAAACAGGAACAAGAGACTCTCCAAGGGCAAGAAGGGCCTCAAGAAGAAGACCGTGGACCCTTTCACCCGAAAGGACTGGTACTCTATCAAGGTATGTTTTCGGACACGCTCAAACACGACGAAGAGGAAAGAGATGGCATCGGAATGCTAATTCAAAACGTTACAGGCTCCTAACCCCTTCAACATCCGAGAGTGAGTCGCGTCGCAGCAAAACCGTCGGAAAACAGGGAACCGCCTCGAGAAAGTTTGGACTGACGGATTTCCTGCAGTGTTGGCAAGACCCTGGTGAACCGGACGACCGGTCTCAAGAACGCCAACGATGCCCTCAAGGGCCGCATCGTCGAGGTCTCTCTCGCCGATCTCCAGAAGGACGAGGACCACTCATTCCGCAAGGTCCGCCTCCGCATCGACGAGGTCCAGGGCAAGAACTGCCTGACCAACTTCCACGGACTTGACTTCACATCCGACAAGCTCCGATCCCTCGTCCGCAAGTGGCAGACGCTCATTGAGGCCAACATCACGGTCAAGACCACCGATGACTACCTCATCCGCCTCTTCGCCATTGCCTTCACCAAGCGACGCCCCAACCAGATCAAGAAGACCACCTACGCTGCTTCTTCCCAGATCCGCGCCATCCGACGCAAGATGACCGACATCATCCAGCGCGAGGCCTCCAGCTGCACCCTCACCCAGCTGGTTTCCAAGCTGATTCCCGAAGTTATCGGCCGCGAAATCGAGAAGTCCACCCAGGGCATCTACCCCCTCCAGAACGTACGTGTTTTGCTCTTGGAAGGCTCTCCCTGGTTCTCGCCACATCCGGAGATATTTTTTTCACTGGCCAAATCGCTAACTTGTTCTTTCCTTTCCAGGTCCACATCCGCAAGGTTAAGCTGCTGAAGGCTCCCAAGTTCGACCTGGGTGCCCTGATGGCTCTCCACGGCGAGTCTGGCACCGACGACCAGGGCCAGAAGGTTGAGCGGGAGTTCAAGGAGCGTGTTTTGGATGAGGTCTGAAAAAAGGGTTATGTGTAGAGAGATGAGAGGCGCGGGGAAGCCCTGCGAGTAGATTCGCGCCTGGCCGTTTTCCCAGTCATTTTACATGGAGTAACAACCCATAGGCGGGTAGGGAGGTTAGGTAATGTCCCTATGATATATTAAAAAACACTCGGATTCCTTCTACCTGCTCTGTGCGATGGATGTAGAGGCTGGGCGGCGTCAAACGGGCCTTGCGTCTTGTTTTCATAGAACATGTCGAAATGTCTATCAACGTATGACATGCAGACTTCTATCTCAATCGTCATGATATTGAACCGGGGTCAGAAATCCTTAAAATGCGCCAAGAATTGTCCTTCATGTGGCACACAGCAATGTTGGACTAGGGCAGTCATCCAGTGCACAATGGCATGTGCCATGAGAAACAAGGTACATTTCTTCACTGACATCAGAGTTTCTTGGGACAGGAAAAATATGTAGTAGACCGTCTTTAATTTTGACTATATATCTGATATCTCGCTAGAGCAGGGAAACTGAGAAGATATAGTTCCCCCTCCTTTGCAGAAAGGACAGAAATCATCATTCAATTCAAACATCACAAGTGCAAGGCATGTCGGCATGATTGGAAGGACCAATATACCCACGGAGTGTAAGGGTATAGAGGTGAGTAAGGGGCCGGGTTCATTCTTCCTTGAGCAAAAATAGAAATACACCACTGCGCAGTGACGATGTATCTCGGAGTGAGCCAAGGGGGAGCGGTTTCGAGCCGCAAGGGGGGGAGACAGGGGAGCAAAGCAAGTCAATACATCACGGCGAGCAAAACTGGAACCTGTTGTTGGGCGTTTTTTGTTTCTTTTTATTTTGGTGTCGCCCGATACCGAGAATTCCTTCTCAGTGGGACTGTGGTCCGAACCAGACACTCTACTCCTCAGGGACTGTTCCGCAATGTTAGCAAACAGGTCGCTCGTGCAACAAGCCAGAAAAGAAGGGGTAAACGTACTATCAATCTCGCCGTTCTCAATGGCCTCGAGAATAGCCTGGGGGGGCTTCCCGTCGACCTGGCAGCCAACGCTCTGAGCAGTTCCCAGCATCTCCCGGACGGTACCCTTGAGCTCCTTGGCGAAAGACTTGTAGCGCATGGTGCGGGCAATGTCGATCATCTCGTCGAGGCTGACGGACTTGTTGTGCTTGATGTTCTTCTCCTTCTTGCGATCACGGGGAGGCTCCTTGAGGGCCTTGATGATGAGAGAGGAGGCAGTGGGCACAACGGAGACAGCCGCCTGACGGTTCTGGATGGTCAACTTGACCGTGACACGGAGACCTTTCTGTTTCGTTGCATTAGCATCGCGCCTCCCGGCTTCTTGACTTGTTTGCGCATTGGCGCGTAAATTGTTAAGAGTACTTACCCAGTCACCAGTGGCCTTGGCGATATCTTCACCGACCTTCTTGGGCGACAGACCAAGAGGACCAATCTTGGGAGCAAGGGCCGAGGAGGCACCAACCTCACCACCGGTGGCACGGAGGTGGCTATTGGACGCAAGTTAGAGACTCGAATATTCGCGGGAAATGCATCTCGACGCAGCAGCGGTAGACTAACATGACCTTGACCTCGTTGGGATCGAACTTGGGAGCTGCCTGGGGGTTAGTAAAGATGCCACAACAGACATCTCGGTATGGAGGGATTCTTACGCATGGCGGCGGTTGAGAAGTTGGCAGAGGCTCGTGGTTTGCTTGCCAAAGGGAGGATTGATGGAGAGTGCGGTTGCGCGGGAAAATGAGACGACAGGAAGAGGAAGGGAAAAAAAGAGAAAATTGGAGATAAGATGTGTGCCCCAGATGGGTGCCCTAATCGAGAGTGGGCCACTGTGAGTGTAGAAGGTACCTACCTGGGCGGTAGGCCAAACTTATGTAATCAAGCCGGGATTCAAGCTAGCCGCATTGCCCAGGCACCATATCTGAGCATCTCGATGTTGAAGAGCCCTGCCATGGGTAAGGTTACCTCATCATTGCGCTCAAGATGGAGAGTACTTTATTACCTACCTACTGTCTCCATGATGAAAAGTAATGTTATCAATCTCTTGAGACTCAAATGATGCTTTCTTTTTTACAATTCAGTTGCGAAAAGTCCTTATCGCGGACTGGTTGCCTCTGCGATCAACTCCGTGGCAAAGCCTGCAAAACATGCGAATATGTACCTAGTCACTGGAGGTCGCCTCGTTGCTCCGTCGAGTTGCAGGGGTTGACTAACTGCATGTGTTTTGAGAGTTGATCTCCTGACCAGATGCCTCATTTGATTCAGAGACCAACAATCGCTGGGCCGCAGACCAAACGTTGTCTCTCCCCCGTAGCTCCGCCCTTGGCCATGCACCTAATTCCGGGCCCCAATGCCTCCCATTGCTCGAGCTATTCCGGCTCTGGCACCTGAGATATGCAATAAAGAAGCATGCTGACGGCGGTCTCCGAACGTTCATCTACCTACGTAATGGAGACCCGGACCCGGACCCCTCTTTATGTAAGGTTTCTTTATCGGTAGAAGCCCGACTAGATTTATATCTATCTACCTTAGTACCTGGATAGCTTTCGAGCAACTTGCAGCTATCTTGAACTTTCTTTTCCCTCCCATATTGCAATCCTCTCCGCAGACGCCCAATCCCATGGCCGAGAAACCGACACCTGCTGCTGCGCCCACGCAGTGCGTTGGCCCGGCCTTTAGACCGGTCGCCGACAAGCCGACTGCGACGGTGTCTCATGAGGTGCCCTTTGAGAACGTCTGTGTCCTGCCGCAGACTCCCCAGTTGATCGCCCTTCTATCGTAGGTCTAGATGGCCCCTTTCGGTCGGGTTCCAGCCGTGCTAAGTGTCTGTATGTAGCATGATAAGGAACAAGGATACCGACCGCGCGGACTTCATCTTTTATTCCAACAGAATCATCCGACTGCTGGTGGAGGAGGGCCTCAACCATCTTCCCGTCATTGAAAAGACCATCACGACGCCCGTCGGCCGGACTTACAACGGCTTGGGGTTCCAGGGCAAGATATGCGGCGTCTCCATCATGCGGGCGGGAGAGGCAATGGAGCAGGGTCTGCGTGACTGCTGTCGGTCCGTAAGGATTGGAAAGATATTGATTCAACGAGACGAGGACACGGCGCAGCCCAAACTATTCTACGACAAGCTTCCTGAGGATATTGCAAAGCGATGGGTTCTCCTGCTAGACCCGATGTTTGCAACAGGTAGCTATTCTCCCCGATCCCGCTATAACTTCCACTCTCACTCCTACTCCCATTCCCACTCTCGCTCCTACTTCCACTCCCACTCCTCCCTTCCTCCTTGTGGTGTGATATTACGACAAGACATTACCCCGTGCCTGATGTTGACCCCCATGACTGACAATCGCAAAAAGGTGGTTCCGCTACCATGGCCGTCGAGGTCCTCAAGAGTCGAGGAGTGCCCGAGGACCGTATCCTCTTCCTGAACCTGATTGCCAGCCCAGAAGGAATAACGACTTTTGCCACCAAGTTTCCTCGCCTCAAGGTTGTGACGGCGTTCATTGACGAGGTAAGTCGCCGGTGTTAATCGCCATTTTCCGCCAGTTGTGCTAATGGAATCCGAACGTAGGGCCTTGATGAGAAAAAGTATGATGACCCCGTGAGATCCACAAGAGCGTTGGCTGACCCTGCTGCAGTTACATTGTACCTGGTCTCGGAGACTTTGGCGACCGATTCTATACAATTTGAAGACGGCTGTTTTCCCGATGAGATGCTGGTATTACGTGTGTGTCGCGATATCCCCCAAGCCTGTAACGCCCCGGAGCCTGCTCTTGTAGAAATATACAGCGAGGCGATCAATAGTCATCGTGCAGGTCGTTTTCTTCGTCAACGGTGTTTTTCTCCAAGGGCCTTCGAGCGCCGAATGATTTGGCGGTGTTGCCCTCACCGGCGTCTTGTTTCGCGACAGCCTCTGTAGAGTTGAATTTAGTCGACATCCCATCATGATCATCATTCATCATCATCACCGCATTTCCAAGAAGCATGAGGAGGAGCATACCGGCAGCATCGACCCATTCTCCGTAAACGTCAACGGCGGCCGAGAGATCTGGATCGTGCGGTTAGCGCACAGGAAGTCATCGTGCGTGGAAGACTCGTTGGGACAGCGACGAACAATTGACGGCGCATTGGAATTTCTGCCCACAGATGCGGCAATCCAGCTGACCGACGCCGGCTCTCTTATCCAGCTTGACGGTGACTGCCTTCTCGTGGTTGCAGAAGAGGCATGTGAACGTGGTTGGCAAGGGATCAGCCTGCGGCCCGGGTCAGTTTTCCGCAAAGACGGGCGCATCTCGCACATGACATCCTCCTGCTCACCCTTTTCGGCCCCATGGGCTTTCTGGAGGACGACTTTCGCTTTCCCATGGCGTCGGGGGGGGGGGGGGGGGGGGGGGGGGTGGATTGGGG